>CM053593.1:358944133-358972239 GCA_028646575.1 Pseudocheirus occidentalis
TTCCCTTCTTCTTTATTGGTAAGTTTTTAATCATAGTCATCATCATAGTCACAGAACTTTCTTTCTCTATTGATCATCCTCTTAACAAAGAAAAAGAGTTAAGAAAAATTGACCCAGAAAATAACTAGTTTGGCAGTATATACAATGTTCTTCTGTAGTCCCACACTTTCCACAGCCCTCCCATACTCCCACCCTCTCATTTGCCAAATTTGGATCTGAAAGGAACCTTAGCATTTTTCCCTTCAGAATAATTGCCCCAATTCACAGTCCCACGGGGTAGTGTTTTAGTGTGCCTGTCTTCCTACAGCCTCTCCAACATTGATGATTTCTGTCTTTTATGATCTTTGCCAATTTGATTACACGTGTGTTTTTCATTGCTAACACTGTACCTCATAAATACATTAATGGCCTACTTACTGTATCATGGCTAATTAATGCCAGGGAATAGAAGCACTGGGGAGCTAATAATTTCTGAAAACCATGCTTGAGGTTGAGTTATGAGTAAGAACTAAGAACCTAAACTGCCGAGAGCAATTTTCTCATGTTTCAAGACTTGTCTAACCGCGGTGGTTTTATTTATTCAATGGTTTCTTTTTCTCTACCATCACACTCACAGATTTTCTTAGTTACCTATATAATATAATTTTTTTTCAGGTGGAAAGACATAATTTCCCTTGAGATGGAGTAATTGTTTTGAAAACATATCTACGACAGGAAAGCTGCATTTTCTGAGGAAATTCACTTGTGGGTGCAGGAAAATTTAGCATTTACCCAGCAGGACTGTAGTTTTATACCAGCAAGCCCTGTATTTGGGTCACTAATGATAATAAGAGGAATAGACGGAAGAAAAAAAGGGAAGGGAGATGCATTTGAAACCTGATCACGTTAATAACAATGATAGCTCACGCTTAATGTTGTTTTTCAGTTGTGTTTGACTGTTTGTCACCCCATTTGTAATTTTCTTGGCAAAGATTCTAAAGTGGTTTTCCATTGCCTTCTCCAGCTCATTTTACAGATGAGTAAACTGAGGCAAATAGGGTTAAATGACTTGCCCAGTGTCATATAGCTAGTATATTTCTGAGATTGGAGTAGTCTTCCTGACTCCAGGCCCAGCTCTGTACACTATGACACCACCTAGCTGCCTCTAGCTCTTACTTAGAGACTTGCAGTGGTTCTCAACCTTCCTAATGCCATGGCCCTTTAATACTTATATGTGGGTGTGTCTGCATGTGGGCAGACCCTCCTGAAGATAGATAGAGGAGCGGTGTCTCAGTTCCTAAGAACATCGGAAATATGTGTTTTCCAATGGTCTTAGGCAACCCTTGTGAAAGGGTCATTTGACCCCCAAAGGGGTCGTGACCCACAGGTTGAGAACCACTGCGTAGAATGATTTATATTTGAAATGTGACCTTGTATCAACAAGCAGCCTAGCATACCCAGGATGGCTGCTAGCACAGGTTCTTAGATCTGCTTTTCTAAAGGAAAGCAACTCAAAATGGGTTAACACTCTTGCTTTAATCAATCAAATGTATATCATTTACCTAGTTCAGGGGAAAAAGTCAGCACCCTGAACTTTAGAGAATGCAAACAGAATACAAGCAGAAGTTACAAACAGACAAAGAAACAGATCAGCAGACGGGCTTCCAGCCCTCTGAACATTACATCCATACCTAGTCAGTTACCAGAGAGGGAAGCACCAACATCTGGGTTTTTCAAAGCTGGAGGACTCAACGGCTTTTGACCAAATCACACAACTCTTTCCAAAGTGAGCCCCAAAGCAAAAACTCACGTCAGGGTATATATAGCCTTCTCCTGGATTGGAGAATGTCACAGCCCTCTTGACCCACTGCCAATCACAAAGTAATAAGGCGTGGTCATTCCTGAAGAACAAGCCTCCTGCCACAGGCTACTAGAGGGGTAGAGTATATTTTCAAATCAGGGGAAGTTCTCAGAGTCACTTAAACCACTTAAACAAAGGCCCTGGGGCAGAAAAGATCTTCAGATTCTCATAACAGACCTTGTCATTTAACCTCCTGTTTTATATCCATAAAATAAAAGGCTTGAACTAGAAGGGACCCCAAGATCTCTTCTAGCTCTAGGTCAATATGTTTTAATGATCTTATGAAATGCTTTCATTATAACCCCTTGAAATAACTGTATAAGTAGTATAATGTCTGATTTCCTATATGATAAGAACTGAGTACCATAAAGAAAAGGGACTTGGCCAAGGTATGTTGGCAAATGTTTACTAACCATCTCTCTAGAACTCACACTTTTAAGTTTAATCTGCATGAAGACTTTCTTAAATCTAGATAATCAATAAAACAATAAATCAAGTCTTAATTTGTAGTTGGTGTATTTTTGAGGTATCAGTGCTCACACTGAAAATTTAACAATTGGCTTTCCAGAGACAGTTCAAGCGGGCTCCAGCACACCCTTGCCCTTCAGGATTATGTGTTTAGTAAATGGCAAAGCTAGTACTTGAACTTGGCTCTTCTGATTCCAAGTCTGGTATCATACCATGACAAAAGGATGCAATGATTTTGCTAAAATTATAGAGCATTGTTCTCAAACAGGACCCAAGGTCAACTAGTATTCGGTAAACTAAACTGTTCCAAAGTATATCCACCATTAGTGAGTGCCATCTATTGTCTGGGGACTGTGTTATATGTTGTCAGAAACGTTTAATAAATGCCCAGAAAACAAGGCTTCTGGTTTGATTGCTTCACTCTTCTTGGTTTTGGTTTTCCTATCTATTAAAAGATTGGATAAAATGACCTCTGAAGGTCTTTATACCTTGAATTTCTGAGGATTACATGAACTCAGTGGTCATTAAGGGCATTTCTAGTGCTGGCACTTTATGACTAATGTGACATTTATAATGTATACACAAGACAACATGAGCACATAATGTTCTGAATTTTGAGTCAAAGGACTTGGGTTTAAATCCTCACTTCTACACTAACTACTTATTTTAAAGTTGGCAAGTTACTTCCTAGACTTTAATTCCTTTATCTGTAAAACAAATGAGGCAATGTTGTCTAAGCCTTCTTCTAGTTTTAAATCTATGATTCTATAATCCTACAATTTATTTGACACTTATAATTTGTGTATGAGGCAGAATGAGTGACTTGATTTGGAATCAGAGGATTTAGGTTTGAATTTAAGCTCTCTTTTTTCTTTTATTTCTTATTTTACGTTGGGCAAGTTAATCTTGACAGACCTGAATTTCCTCATTTGTAAAATGAAGGGACTAAATCAGAAGAATTCCAAAGCTTCTTTGATCTCTAAAACTCTGATTCTTTCTAGTTGCTCTATATCCTGGCTCTGATTTTTCTTTCCAGGTGTGTCCTGTGATAAGTGACTATAGCAGGGAGTCTTGGTGTATGTGTGTGTGTGTGTGTGTGTGTGTGTGTGTGTGTGTGTGTGTGTGTGATGGAACTCTTTGATGGTCTGTGGAGACTATAAAGATATGAGCAATATCCAAAGTACCTCTAATCTATATTCTGGAATTTACCATCAATTTATGCTGGATGGGGGCATGAATTGGGGGAGTGGTGCAACACGGGATTATATGGATTCATTTCAAGCCTCCTTACCATTGACTTCAGGGAATGGTGCATTAGAAATCCTAGATCTGTTGTTCTGTTGGTCCAATATGATGGTCTTGGGACCTTTGTATCACCAGGAAAGTCAACCAGTTCCTGAATAGGAAAAAGGAAGATGTTAGATTTAGATTTAGTTAGATTTAGAGTTAGTTAGTTAGAAAGTACATTAGGGTTCATCTTGTCCAAATCATTCATTCTACATATTAGGAAACTGAGGTTCAGAGAGATTAAATAATTTTCCCTGGGCCTCATTGGTAAGAAGTATCAGTGACCAGATTTTTTTACCCCAAATCCAGCAATCCTTTCATTGTTCTGGACTTCAATGACAAAAGCTTAGGTTTAAATCCCACCTCTGAGACTTAATAACCATGAATGAGTCCCTTATACTCTCTGAACCTCAGTTTCTCCTGCTATAGGGAAAAAAATGGTAGTTATCACCTCATATGAGATAATGTTTCTATCTCAAAGGATTTCTGTAAGGTTCAAATAAGATCTTGAGAGGCAGAAATACTTTTCCTTGGCCAAACATGCAAAGATAATATATGCAATGATTTTTTCAAAGGTTAAAGCTTTAGAAAAATCTCAGTTATCATTAGGGTATAGGAAGAGAAGGGGAGAAAGTGAGAAAAGAGGAAAGCGATGAAGAGAAGAATAGAGAAAAGAAGGAACTAACACTGTTCAGCATGGAAGAAAAGACAGAGTGGGGGGGCCATCATTTGCTGGCTTTACGTCTTTGTAGAGCTGTTGGGCAGAAGATGAGTTAGATTTGTTTTCTTTCTTCCAAGAGGGTTGAACTAGGAGCAATGAGAAGCTGCAGGATCAGCTTTTGTTGTTGCTATTGAGTTGTTATAGTTGCGTCTGACTCTTTGTGACCTCTTTGGGGTTTTCTTGGCAAAGATACTGCAGTGGTTTGCCATTTCCTTCTCCAACCCATTTTACAGATGAGCAACTGAGGCAAACAAGGTTAAGTGATTTGCCCAGGATCATACACCTACTATGTCTGAGGCTAGATCTGAACTTTTAAAGATGAGTCTTACTTATTCCAAGCCTAGGGCTCTAGCCACTGTGCCACCTAGCTGCCAAGTTCAATATAAAGGGAAAAAAATGTCTTCCACTGAAAACAATCCAAAAGTGTGCTTTTTTTTTTTAAAGAGATAATAAATTTCCTGTTCTTAGAGTTTATCAAGAGGTTTTGGGATAGTCACTGATTAGAGATATCATAAAGGTCATTCCTGCTTGTGTCAAGGATAATCTAGATGATCTCTGAGGTCCCTTAGAACTGAAAGATTCTATGATTCCATGAGAACAAGAATTTTTGGAAGAGAGAAGAGATAATATTACTGAAATTAAAAGAGAGTTATGAGCTTAGGTTATTCAATAGTAACCTTGAGAGGACAAGAATGCTTCCCTCCCCCCTTTTTCAGGAATTTTTGCCAAGCTAATCCGAGGTTAATGATTTTGACCCCTTTTCCGATAACCCATTTATTTAATAGAGGGTGCCCTGGGCAGGAAGGGACATGATTGCTTTATGCTCTCCCTGCAGCTATACAACTAATGATCTCCTTGGAGTACCACCCGATATCCTGTCATAGCACAGTCATTGGCAAAGTTGTCTTTGCAATAGAATTAGCGACTTAAGTGCTATCTCCGCAAGGAAAAGCTTTCCGCATAAAGACAAGGTATTTCTTATATACAAAGGCAAATACGATTCTTCTTAGTATTAATTTTTTCACTTAATCTGTGTTTTTTCCCTCATTCTACAATTTATCCTGTATACATCTTGCATATAAGTAGTTGTTTGCAAGTCGTCTCCTCCATTGAGATGGTGAACTCCTAGGTAGGAGGAACTGCTTTTGTCCTTTTTTGTATTCCCTGTAATCAGCCCTTCCTCACTCAAATCCAAGTCAACTGTAAGTCATGGCATCATTCTCCAATGTCATGGTCGTCTTCGAGAACAGCACAACAGCAGCTTATTAGAGTCAATGGCATAGAGTAAGAGCTCAATAAATGCTCGTTGACTGACTGACTTATCCTCTGTTGGGCTTGTCTTTTGGTCAGTAGTGCTGACGTACAACACTGGATGGGGGCTGAGAGGAAGCCTGGTGGAGTGGGTGGCCATACTTGGCCATTTGGTGTGAATTCTGGTTCAGACATTTATCAGCTACTCGTGCAGCCCTTTACATGTCCAGCCTCCCAGATTTGGTTTCTTTGTCTGTAAAATGGAGATGACAAGCAATTACCCCCGCAAGGCTGTCAGAAGGATCAAATAAAGTAGCATGTTCAAAGTGCTCAACGACTTGAAAGTTAGTGTCAACGTATATAGGACCCGTATTTCCGCAGAAATGAAGCTCTCCTTTCTTGCTTGGGAGCATTTGTTGACAGTAGTTTCTAAGAATTGGTTTCTTCCAGTCAAGGAACAAAATATATCTAGGTAGCACGGTGGATCGTGCATCAGCTTTGGAGTGAGGAGAACCTGAGTTCAAATCCAGCAGATGCTTATTAGCTGTGTGACCCTGGGCAAGTCACTTAATTCTGTTAGTCTCAGTTCCTCATCTGTAAAATGGTTTGGAGAAGGAAATGGCACACCACTCCAGTATCTTTGTCCTAAAAAGGGGTCACGGAGAGTCAGACATGACTGAAATGTCACTTTAAAAACTGTAAAGCTCTTTACAAATACCTAATTTCCTTCCCACTGTATGTATAGGAGGTAGGTATATTATTCCCACTCTGCAGATGAGGAAACTGAGGCAAACAGAGCCTGAATGACTTACCCAGGCTCACATAGTGACATCAGTGTCTGAAAACAAATTTGAACTCGTCTTCCTGAATCCAGGTCCAGCATTCTATGCGCTATGGCACCACCTAGTTGCCTACCTTCTATCTGTTGTTTTATATTTACTTATACATTTATTTTATATAAGTCTGTATAGGCATATATAGACACATCCACATATGTGTTTATACATCTGTCTACCTATCAATCTTTATATCTTGTTGTCTCGTCCTATTAGCATGTAAATTCCTTGCGAATGGGGATTCACTTCATTCTTGTCCTTATATATCCATTGCCAAGTACACAGCAGGAACTTAATAAATGTTCACAGCCTGTAAGAAACTTTAAAATGACACAGTATAAGACTAAACACATGATTAAAGAGCACATTTGTTTACTGAAAAATCACCAGTTTTTATGAGATCGGAGTAACTTGACTTTTAAAATTAATGAGGTTGGGGAGGCTAGGAGGCACAGTGAACAGAGCACTGGCCCTGGAGTCAGGAGGACCTGAGTTCAAATCTGGCTGACACTTAACACAAAAACTAGCTGTGTGACCTTGGGCAAGTTACTTAACCAATTGCCCTCTAAAAAAAAATAGATAAAATGAATGAGGTTTTAAAGTAAAAAACTTAGAACTTCAGACCTGAACAATTTAGCCCAAGCAAAAAACAGATATATCCCTTATTCTCCATACTCCTTTCCCAATTGTTAAGATAGGATTCATCACATAATAGAATATGAAGTAAAATAGTGCATTCACTATGAAGTTTTAATCCATATGTGCACAGTATGTCACAGGGTGGGGAACCTGCGGACTCAAGGCCTGAGTCCAAGCTTTGCAGAACAAATCCTTTTATTAAGGGGATTTGTTCTCTCAAGTTTGGATTCAGTCAAAAGGCTGCACTTTAGGTCCTACAGGGCCTTATGTGATCTCGAGGCTGCAGCTTCCCCACCCCTGGTATATCCAATGGTAATTATTATTGCTAAGAAAATAATACTAAAGTAAATAATTGTAAAAGTTTAAGACTCTTCGCACTATACCCATTTCTTCAGGTCTCAACTGTTGGTAAGTTATGGTCATAAAACTAATTGATATGTTTTTAATTTTAATATGATTTTAACACGGTCGGTTTTTTTTTAGGTTTACAAAACACTCATTGCCTGAAAGCATTCACAACCAATCCAATCATCATTCTGCCTGAAGTAATTGGTTTCCAGCCAGTTTACTCTCCTAGTAATCTACTGTGTGTGCTGTATGTGCTTACTTTCCACCCCTTTACTCTGAACAAAGGATGCTACATGAGAAGCTACTGAAGCTGTTCTTTCCAAGGTATTCAATGGCCCATTAGTTGGCAAATTCCGTCTTTTTCCAAGTTCTCTTCCTCCTTGAGTTCTCTGTAGAATCTGAGATCACTGACCTCCACTTTATCCTTACTCATACTATCCTCCCCATTCACTTCTCTATGACAATTAATCAGCTGACATTTTTTAAGCACTGGCCGTACTAGGCACTGCGCTGAACACTGAGGATACAGAAAGAAGCAAACGACAATCCTCACCCTCAAGCAGATCACAAACTAATGGGGGAGACAACATGCAAGGTAATATATACAAAGCAAGCTGTATGTGGAATAAATGGGAAGTAATTAAGAGAAGGAAGCCACTAGAATAAAGAAGGGTCAGGGAAGACTTCCTGTAGAAAGTGTGATTTTAATTGGGACTTAAGAAAGTTAGGGAAATAAGAAGGTTTAACTGAGGAGGGACAGGGTTCTAGGCATAGACTAGAGCAGTGGTTCTCAACCTTCCTGATGCTGACCGTTTAATACTCCTATGTGGGTGTATCTGCATGTGGGTGGACCCACCTGGAGACAGAAGAATAGTGTCTCGGTTCCTAAGACCATCAGGAATATGTGTTTTCCCATGGTCTTAGACAACTGCCTGTGAACCCTGTGAAAGGTTTGTTTGACCCCCAAAGTGGTTGTGACCCACAGGTTGAGAACCACTGGCCTAGAGAGAGAGATAGCACATCTTCTTCAAGAACATCTAGGAGACCATCCTTACTGGATAGAAAAGGACCTGTTGGGGAATAATGTGTATGAAGATTGTAAAGGTAAGAGGGGCTTTGAATGCCCAGGAGAGTGCTTTGTATTTGCTTCTGGAGGCAATAGGGAGTCATTGAAGTTTATAGAGTGACACTGTGCTCTTCTTTTCTTCCTGCTATTTTTCTGACCTTTTTCAGTGTGAATGTTGCCTTCTTCTCTTCTCCTTTTGCACTTTCTTGGAAATCTTGTTCACTATCAAAGATTTAATTACACCATGCAGAAGAGTCCCAGATATCCGGGTCTAGCCCCAATCTCTCCCCTCTTCTCCAACCCTTTGATTCTAACCATCTAGAGCAGCAGCTCTCAACCTGTGGGTTATGTTCAGTTTGTAACAATGGAACTATATCCTGCATATCAGATATTTACATTACAATTCATAGCAGTAGCAAAATTACAGATACGAAGTAGCAATGAAAATAATTTTATGGTTGGAAGGTCACCACAACATGAAGAACTTTATTAAAGGGTTGTGGCATTATGAAGGTTGAGAACCACCAATCTAGAAGACATCTCTACCCAGACATTCTGTACCTACCTCAATCTCTCTATATTAAAACTGCTCTTACCATCTTCCTTGAAAACTCTTCTCTCTTCCTATTAATTCCACCATCATCCAAGTCTGATTACTGCCTCCACTTGGAACCATCCTAATCAATTTTTCCTGGACCCTATAATAATCCTACCTGGTCTCTTTGTTCTAAATCTCTGTCTTCTCCAGTAGATCCCGTCAAGTCATGGTCACATTACTTAGGGGGTGGATTGTGGCTCATGTCTATAGATTCCCTAAAAAGTACAATTAGAAAGAGACTTGGTGTTTGATATACATCAAATATGGAACAGGTGTTTATTTCTTACATAGAAACTAATACTAAAGAACAGAACAGATGGAGTCAAGATGGCGGAGTAATGGCAGGGACTCACTTGAGCTCTCACAAATTTCTCTCCAAATAACTTTAAAATAACATCTCAAATTGAATTCTGGAGCAACAGAACTGACAAATGGTCAGGGGTGGAACAGCTTTCTAGCCCAAGACAACTTAGGAGATCAGCAGAAAAGATCCATCTCACCGGGCAGTGATCAGGCTTAGAGCACAAAGCGGTGTAGGTCAAGCCAGCAATGGGCCTTAGGGGTAGGGCATCAGTGGTGGCTGTGACTTTGGGAGCTCTCAGCCCACAGACAGATTAGAAGGAGATTCTTGGGGATCCTTTGTTGGCACTGGGTGCAGGACTCTGTTGCATTACCCATATGTGCTTCTGGGTCACTTGCAACTGTCTGGGCACAGGAACCCTCGTCACAATTTTAAAGCAGAGAAGAGTGCTTGTGGTCCATCACAGGGGAACATGGGTCAGAAGAGCAGCAGTGACCACACCTCAATTTAGATGATACCACCTTGGAAGAACCAAAAACTTACACACAGTAAGTTTTTACACAAAGTACACACAGCAGATTACTGTGAGAATAATTCTAGAACTCTAGACCTCTCATACCCTTTGATCTAGCTCAGAAACAGCAGCATGAACAACCTGAACCTTGGGATAATGTCCACTTCACCCCAGGAGGAGAATTCCACTATTTGACAAAAAACATTGCTGGGAAAACTGGAAAACATTTTGACAGAAACTAGGTATAAATCAACACCTCATACTGTATGCCAAGATAAGGTTAAAATGGGTACATGATTTAGACACAAAGGGTGATATCCTAAGCAAATTAGTGGAGCGGGGAATATTTTACCTGTGATATCCATGGATAAAAGGATAATTTATGACCAAACAAGAGATAGAGAACGCTATGGGGTATAAAATGAATAATTTTTATTATATTAAATTAAAAAGGTTTTGCACAAGCAAAAAAAATTGGTTTTGCTGTGCAAAACCAATACAGCCAAGATTAGAATGAAAGCAACAAACTGAGAAAAACGTACAAGTGTCTCTGATAAAGACCTCATTTCTGAAATACATAAAGAACTGAGTCAAATTTGTAAGTATATGAATCATTCCCCAGTTGATAAATGGTCCAAGGATATGAACAGGCAGTTTTCAGAAGAAGTCAAAGGTATCTCTAATCATGTGAAAAAATATTCTAAGTCATTATTGATTACAGAAATGCAAATTAGAAACAACTTGGAGGTACTATTTCATACCTATCAGACTGGCTGATGTGACAGAAAAGGAAAATGACAAGAGCTGGAAGGGATGTGGGAAAATTGGGACACTAATGCATTGTTGATAGAGTTGTGAACTGATACAACCATTCCGGAGAACATTTAGAACTATGCCCAAAAGGCTGTAAAACTGTGTATACCCTTCAATCTAGCAATACCACTACTAGGTTTATATCCCCCAAAATAAAGATGTGTACACACACACATACACACACACTATATACACACATACACACACATACATACAACCCATCTTTTTGTGGTGGTGAAGAATTGGAAATTAAGGGGATGCCCCATCAATTGGGAAATGGGTGAACAAATGTGGTATATGATTGTGATGGAATATTATTGTGCTGTAAGAAATAATAAATAGGACGGTTTCAGAAAAACCTGGGAAGAATTTTATGAACTATTGCATAGTGAAATGAACAGAATTAGGAGAATATTGTACACAGTAAAAGCAATATTGTATAATGATCAACTGTGAATGACTTAACCATAAAATGATTCAAGACAATTCTGAAGGATTTGTGATGAATATGCTATCCTCCAACAGAAAAGGAACTGACAGAGTCTGAATGCTGAGGGAAGCATTCTTTTCTTTTTTTTTTTTTTACTTTCTTTATTTTGTGGTTGTGGCTGTTGGTGGTGGTTTTGTTTGTTTGTTTTTGGCCTGTGTTTTCTTTTGCAACATGGCTAATAGAAAAATATGTTTTGCATGACTGCACGTATATACTCTGTCAAATTGCTTGTCTTCTCAAGGAGTGGGGGAGAGGAGAGAGGGAGGGAGAGGATTTGAAATTCAAAAATTTTTTGAAAGAATATTAAAAGTTGTTTTTACATGTAGTTGGAAATAAATTTTAAAATTTTTACTTGGAAAAAAGAACAGAATACTTAAAACACATGTTGGCAGAATGACAAAACAGATTTCATCAATTTAATTTGTAACTACTCTTACAGTATATTATGATACATCAGTATCATAAATTCTTAGGCAAAGACACGTCTCACCTCACTCCTAGGCTGTCCAAACAGCTCCCTTTCATTGTCTTATTGGTGGTCATCTTCTCCAATTAAGAGATTTCTTCGTGCCAACCAACTTCAGTAATTGAATCCTGAACCTTCAGACCTCTCAGATTCACAAGGCCACATCCAAGCCAGGACATGTGCACTCTAATAATGCCGTTGGATTACCTATTGAGGAAAGGAAACACATAATTAAGAGGTCAGCCTGGGATTTAATGCAGGTTTTACTATTGTGTACCATGCTAGGTGGGCACAATCATCATGACTTGGGTTGGAAATGGGCTTGCTTTTTCTCAACCCTAACTGTATTTCTCAGTGTTAAATGATTCCCCTAAACAGGTCACAGTAAGAGGACAAGCTGTTATCCATCCTTTTTTTTTTTTTTTTTGCTTTTTGGAGGGGAGTTGGGTTTAAGTAACTTGCCCAAGGTCACACGGCTAGCTTTTTTTGTGTGTGTGTCAAGTGTCTGAGGCCGGATTTGAACTCAGGTACTCCTGACTCCAGGGCCGGTGCTCTATTCACTGCGCCATCTAGCCGCCCCATCATTCTTTTTTTTTTTTTCAAATGATATATCACCTGCTTCCCTGACTGATTATCCTCAGCCCCCATTGCCGGAATGCAACAGGGGAAGAAATGAAACAACTGCCTAGAATTTTCTATGACGTACCAGAATGCCAAGTTCTTTCAGCATATGACCAGAAGCAGTCAGTGAGTCTATAGACAGATAAAACAATTATTAGATGCTTACTAAGGGTTAGGTACTGTGCTGAACCCTGGGAATATACCAATACAAGTGAGCAAGATAACACCTGACCTTAAGTGATATATATTCTAATAGAATATACAGCTATATATATATATGCATAAATATATGTATACATACACATGTTATATATACATATATGCACAGAGTATGAGAGAATATATGCATACATATATTTATACACATCATATATATGTATATACATTTATACATATATATGTACATATAATATATAAATATATTATATTCATATAATATATTTATAGACAGAAAAGAATGGTACACACGTAGTGGTATGCCTGGAAGCATGGCAAAGAGATGGAAAGTTATGTTGAGGCCAAGGCCCAAGAAAGATAAGGTAAAATGTTTATCAGAGATGGGGATGGAGAGTGAGATTTAGTGAGTTTGGAGGTGGTAGGAGAGTAGACCATGGAGGGGAGACAGTGGGAAGTTGATCATCCCCGATACACCCAAATGCTGAGTCACAGATGTCTTTGTAAGCTTTCGGGAGAGATCCAAGGGCTTATTCCCTGGTATGTCCCTTATAGGTCAATTCATTCTCAACTATACAAGGAAAAGAATCAAGGAGTTCATTCTGTACTTACCACACCATTCTCTTCCCTAAGGTTGTTTTATATTTACAGAAGGGATATTCTTAGCAGAAATCAGCTTTCCAAGGTTGGACAGAGATTAATGTGGGGAAATCTTGGAAATATCTGTAGCCGTGGAGGTCAGCTTACCAGGGGTTGGCCATGGAAATGTGGAAGTGGGAAAATATCATGCCTTGATACTCACAACAATGCTCAGCAAATGCTTGGTTAGGAAAGATGGGTGATTCCTGTCAAGGTTTGAATGAGTAAGAAATAGGGATCAATGGGTTACATAAGTAGATAATGAGGCCTAAGACATTTCATAAAAGTGTGCGAACTGTGCCAGGTAGGGTCATGGGTTGCACAGAGGAGGCAACGCTGGGTCGAGTAGAGATGCATCAGTAAAAAGCAAGGTTGGAAAGTGGAGCAAACAAGACATTGTTAGGCAGAAGAGTCTGAGGTCAGAAAGAAGAACTGGGATCTTTTCCAGGAAGTCAAATCAAACTGAAAGAAGTTTGCTCTAAATATTTCCTTTAAATCGACAGCCCAGGGTTTTCTCAATGGTGCAGTAAATACAGTGCTGGGCCTGCAATCAGGAAGACCTGAATTCAAATTTGGCTTAAGGCAATTATTAGTTTTAACCCTAGGCAAGTCACTCGAGACCTCTGTTTGACTCAGTTTCCTCATCTGTAAAATGTAGATAATAACAGCATCTGCCTGGCAGGATTATTGTGAAGACCAAAGGAGACCATTGTAAAGCGCTTGGCACAGTGCCTGGCATGTAGGAAACACTATTTAAAGGTTAGCTACTGTTTTTATTAACCAGAAGAGGCCTTATTCTGTTAGGACAAGCAAACAGGCATTTATGAAACACTATGTGCCAGGCAGGCTCTGTGCTAAGCATTGGGTACAAAAAGAAAGAGAGAGATCCTGCCCTCGAGGAGTTTACATACTAATGGGGGAAGAAACTCTCTCCAGGGAAGGAAGATGAAAAAGGTCAGGGGTAGGGAGGTGAATATATGCTGGGGATGGCTGAGAAAGTATAGAGTTACTCAGGAGAGTCAGAAGCCTGGAGAGGAATGAAGACGTGGTGGTGCTGGGTCTTTCCCTTAATATGGAGCTCCTTGGAGGAACCAGACAATGAGGGGAAGGGGCTGCCAGGGCAGTGCGTACAGCCAATGTGACAAGTACAGAGGTTATATGAAAGTCCAGGGTGAGCTGGTTTCTGTGGCACGGTAGAGAAAGTGCAAAAAGTCAAGAGTAGAGCTGGAGGAAGAATAAAGAAGTCCTTAGTCAAATCTCACTCAGTCCAGGAATCATCTGAAGGAATTAGGGATGTTTAGTCTAAAGAAGAGAAGATTTAGGAGGCATGTGATGGTTATCTTCTCATACTTGAAAAGCTGCCCCATGGAAGAGCAATTAGAATTGTTTTTCTTGGTCCTGGGGAGGAGAACTAGGAATGATGGGTAGAATCAGGTTTAGGCTCAATATCAATAAAGCCGTGCTAACAATTAGAGATGTCCAAAAGTGAAATGGGCTGCTTCAGGAAGCAGTGAGTCCCCCTTTGATGGCTGTCTTAGCAGATAGTATATATAGTTCATAGAGATGGCAGGGAAAGAGGAGGGGCCATGAGTGGTGGAGGGGTATTTCTGCTGGCACTGAGGCTAAATTCAGACTGGATATTGGAAAAGAGAAAACACTGCTGATGTTGTAGGTGGTTGCAACATTCCATTCCTTCAGAGTCATCTAGTCAAAATGAGTGGACAAAGGAGAATGATCTGGCCATAGAAAGGCAAGACAATTTCAATGGTATTGGATCCATTGATATTTGTGAGCAGCTAGCTTGCCAGCTCCTCTGGGAAGGCAACAGGTGGACATAGCACATTTTCTTCACCAAGTCTCATTAGTCTATGACATCCAGCTCTCAAGTCTTGGCATCATTCCAGAGTAGCCTGTGATACTCTATGCCCTCAGGTTCAGTGGAAACTTCTTGGATTTTGTTCCCCAGCAATTGCAGTTGAGGAATTGGGATAGAGGATGGGACTTCCCATTGTTCACCTTCTTGGAAAGAGAAAACTGTGGGGCAAAGCACTAAACCCGTCCCTTCCTCCCCACTATAGTACATTCACCCTGGCTGACTTCCTTTCTTCTGTGTTGTGCTTTTTAAAGCCTTATAGACAGACTCTACTTTGTCCTTTGGATTTAGTGTTTCGTTGAACTCTGAACGGAATCAGCACAGCCTTAGGTTTATTGTGTTTGATCTCTACTCAGACCAAGCAATGTCACCCAGATCAGCTAAATGTCAGAATGAAGCTAAATCTCAGAAAACAGGGTTTCTTTGGACAGTACAGAAATGAGGTGAAATGTGTCCATGACAAGATAGCAGTTCTTTAAACTGCTTCTTATTTAAGATGAGGTCTCGATGATTGACCCTAAGGTGTAGGGAGAAGGGTGCTGGATTTGGAGCCAAAGCACCTGGGTTTGAATCTCGGGTCTGCCATTTGACTATCTGTATGACACTTAGCAAGTTACTTCACATCTCTGGGTCTCTGCTTCTTCCTCTGTAAAATGAGGGAGCTGGGCTAGGTGACCTTTAAAGTTGTTCAGGGCTCTAAAACCATGGTACTATGATTCCTTTATCTTCTCTCCTTGCCCTCTCCTATACAGAGCCCATACTACCCATGACTCAGTAGTACAGTGACAGGATTGGTGGATTTGCAGCCTGAAGATGTACTCAATTTGTAAATTATTACCAATACTGCCTTGGGCAGATTGTATAATCTTGCAGCTAAGTGGCCCAATGGATAAAGCATTGGGCCTGAATCAAGAAGACCTGAGTTCAAATATAGTCTCATACCCTTGCTAGATGGGTGACCCTCAGCAAATCACTGACTCAGTTTCCTCATCCACAAAATGAGTATAACACTAGCACCTACTAGTACCTAGTACTTGCGATGTTGTGAGGCTCAAATGACCAAGTAATATTAAGAAAGTATGTCATAAACCATAAAGTGCTATATAAATTCTATTAAGTTATTATTAATATTAGTATTTATACCCTCTGTGGGCTCCAGCTTCTCATCTGTAAGACACAGGAATTAAACTGGATGATCTTTAAGGCTACTTCCAGGTTTCAACCTACGATCCTCAATTCCACTTAGAACATTGTTTTACTTAATAATAGCTAGCATTTATATAAATGCTATATAAATATATGTGCTATTATTGTTCCCACTTTACTAATGAGGAAACTGAGGATTAGAGCTTTTCAATGACTTGCCCAGGGTGACACAATTAGCCCACCTATGAGGGAAAATTGGAACCTAGAACTTCCTGATTCTGAGTCTAAAGCTCTGTGCTCTATACCATTTAGGTTAGGAGATCAGAGTGAGGTGTGTATGTGCAGACCAGAGAACGACTATTACTTTGATGGGAAATTTCTTTCCTCCTCCCACCTTACCTACATGTATAGGGAATTATGTAGTAGGGCAACAATTCTCAACCTGTGGGTCACGACCCCTTTGAGGGTCAAATGACTTTCACAGGAGTCGCCTAACACCATCAGAAAACACATATTTCCGATGGTCTTAGGACCCAAGACACTTTATCCTCTATCCCTATCCATGAGGGTTGGCCCACATGCAGATATGCCCACATAGGAGTATTAAGGAGTGGTGGCATTAGGAAGGTTGAGAACCACTGTCGTAGGGTATCAACCTGGGATGGGGGCAGAGGGAAGGGGTACAGCAGGGTGCACAAAGGACAAACGAAATGTCATATTTCCCCACATCATTTTTAGACATACAGCCGTAGGTGACTCTCCTAACATAATTATAATTACTCTATAAAAATAGGACTCTGGATAAACAACCAAAATGCAGTCTTCTCCTCTCTTCCACCCCTGTATCCTTTTAATCAATGTTTTCCAACTCCAACTGAGAAGACAGACCAGCCACACTGTGCAACACTTTTGAGTGAAAGCCTTAAATGTCTCTGCTTTCCTTAGCAGACTCACTGTGGCTTTCCCAACCAAGTTAATTAAACGTGCCTAGAGCTTTCCGCACACCTCCCTTGTCTGTATGTACAGTCATGCTTGTAATTGCTTGCACTTTATCTTGATCTGTGTCTACCTCAATTGCCTGATAATTTTCCCCCAGAAATGAGATCTCCTCCATGTTTTGTTTGCATTTTTTTTAGATTAGGTCTGATGCCTGCCATTCATATTTTGATCAGCATTTACTCTTCTCCTTCTCTAGTCAATCAGTGGCCATGGAAGAGGCGATTTCTTGAAGCCCCATATAGTAGAATTATAGTATGTCAGAGCTGGAAGGGGAGGTCGTGTGCTGGGGTAGCTGGTATGAAGATGGAGTCAGAAAGAGCCGAGTTCAGTTCTGAGCCGTGCAGTGACAAGTCAGCTTCAAGGGGGACTGAAGGTGATGCATGCTACCCATCTCTTGATGGAGAGATGGTAGGCTTCAAAAAGTCAGAACAGAACAAGGATATTTGGACACAGACAATGTAGGAACTTGTTTATTAGTAGGTGTATTTATATGGGAGGATTTTTTAAAAAATCGTTCAGTTGGAAAGGAAGGTGACAAGAAGAGAAAACAATGACTTGTGTAGGCTTTGTGTATGTGTGTATCTTTCTGTGTGGGCGCTGCTTATGTAGGTCGTATTTATGTCCAAGTAGGTTTATCTAAATGCAGCTTCCAGGAAGGTATGAATACATATCTCTAGAATTTTATCTGCTCTTCTGTAAGGGAAACTTTGAAGCCTGCTGGGAGGGGAGCAGAAGATTGGAGTCCCAAAGCTGGCCTAGTTTACTATCAGCTGATTGGGGATGGTCAACTAGAACTGTATCTATGTACATACATGCATATATACACATACATGTATATACATATATACATAAATATGTGTGTACATATGCACATATATACACACATATTATCTTATCAATATTGCTAACCTGGGGGGAATAGTGCATGTAGAAAGAGTTGATTGCAGTTAGAATGGAGCAGTGGATTGAGTGATCGATCTGGAGCCAGGAATACCTGAGTTCAAATCCATCTTTGGACATTTAGTAACTATCTGACCCTTGGCAAATCATTTAACCTATGTCTGCCTCAGTTTCCTTGTCTGTAAAACTAAGACAATGATAGACCTCCCTCCCTCCTAGAGATGTTCTGAGAATTAAAATGAGTTAATACTAATAAAGCAATTTGCAGACCTTAAAAAGCTATATAAATGCCAGCTGTCATTATTAATATAATCAGCATCATTATTATTAATGGACAGAAGCGGGTTGAGCAAGGGGCACAATAGGAGCTGGATGGAAAACAGAAGGGAAGCTGATGGCTTTTGGGCTTTGGGGTGATGATGGGTTTAGCAAACTGGTGTTGCCATCACATAAAGCTCTGAATTCTCTTCTTAGAAGGGAGACACTTGCAAACACCGATTTGCAACACAAGAGGGAGAGGAAGCTCCATTTATAAAGAATCCAAGCAGCTACAAACTTCTTCGGCCTCAACGTTATCTTTACTTAAATGTCCACCCCTGTTAAAAAAAGAAAAGGCATGGAATGGCTAATCGTTGGCTGTTTTAATAAAGTTTTTGTTGAAACCTTGTTTGTTGGCCAAGAGCCTTGGGAGTCTGAACATGTTGTGTAGACCTTTGACTTTGAGGAGGAAAGAAAGGTAGGAGCCGTAGATAGGGCTGGCTTACTTACTCTCTCTTCTCTCCTCTTCCAGAGGGTCAGATAAATTAAAAGAAAAGAAAAATTAGAGAAAGAAGGGAGAAGAGAGGAGATTTAGAGCTAGCCATTAAGCCCAACTACCTCATCTGTAAAATGAAGCAGAAAAGTCAAATGATTTCCCCAGTATCCCATAGCTAGGTGGCACCGTGGGTAGAGCACTGGCCCTGGAAGACCTGAGTTTAAATCCAGTCTCTTTCTAACTATCTTTCTAACTATGTGACCCTGAGCAAGTCACTTACCTTCTGCTTGCCTCAGTTTCTCCATCTGTAAACTGGGGATCATGATAGCACCTATCTCACATGTTGCTGTGAGGACGAAATGAGGTAATATTTGTAGAGTACTTAGCCTAGGACATGGCATATAATGTGTGCCATCTAATTACTGAGATCCTTTCTTCCTCCTCACACCCAAACCACAGAATAAGTGTCTAAAGTGGAATTTGAAGCAAGATTTTCCTGAAGTTGGGCAGGTATGTGAACTTTTCCATTTCTGAGAAGACTGTCCTTCTGGGTTTCTTGGCATTACAATTAAGTCCATTTATTAAAAAAAAAAAAAGAATTATGAAAAAAAAAGTGTCCCTGAAAGGTTTGAAATCCTCTGAGGCTCCTTAGATTCTCCATCTATGATTATTTGATGATTCAGCTGACTTGTTGGTGTATCATCTAACACCCAGCTATGTTCCAGGAAGAGCCCTTAATCATTCCCCTGTTCTGCCACTGACTGACTCTATGACCTGGAGTAATTATGCACTTAACTCTGGACCTCACTTCCCTCTTTAGGAATATGTAGGGCTTATATTAGAAAACCTCCAGTGGTCCTTATCCTTCTAATCTGACAAGAGTCCATAGGACTGGGCAGAATGAGTGCTGGGCTTAGAGCCAGAGAGTTTGGGCTTCAAATCCTGCCTCAAGTCACTAAGTAATTATGTGACGCTGGGTAACTTACTTAACCTCTCTGGGCCTGAGTTTCCTCTCATGTGAAAAGGAGAAACTAATAGCACATATCTCCTAAGACTGTTGTGGGTATTAAATATCAGTAACATATGCAAAGCATTGTACACATATTAAAATCCTTTGTAAATGTCACTTCTATTACTACTACTATTATTTCATATTATTATTATTATTATTATTATTATTATTATTATTATTATTATTATTATACTTTCCAACTCTCAGTTCTATAGTGCTATAGGCAATAGGGGAGTCTCACTTTAAGAAAAAATAAAGGAAGAAACTCTCACCTTCCTGAAAGTATAAATTAGGGGGCGATTATTCACATTACAAAGACTTCTTTGATTTGAAAAAGAAATCACGGCAGGGTCCCTTTAAATAGAGAACTCCACTGGAGGGGTTTTTTTCCTCCAAGATCTTTAACAGACAGAGGTTAGCAATACCAAAAAAAATGTAAAGCTTTAGTGTTGGGAGCCACTTCTGGGTGCAGATCAATCAGAAGTAAAAATAAAACATTGCTGAAATCCTGGGAAAGTCAAAAAGCAAGATTCAATCTGAACTCTGCCTTAAATTTTTTTTAAAGGAATATACCCTGTGAGCTTCAATTATATTTGCATGCAATTTCTGAGCCTCAAGATTTTCAGAAAGAGCTTCCAGTAGCTTTGTTGAAAATTCTTAGGTTAACTGGGGAGGACAGGTGAGTAGGGAAGAAGGACTTTCCCAGGAGAGGAGCAAAGAGGGGGCCTAGACTCACATGAATTAGTTTCATTCCTGGGGTAACTTGACCATAAAGAGAGGGGATCAGGTTTTTCTTGACTTACCTGGCTCATAATATGAGTAGATCTCCATGGAAAATTCTCTAAAAACAAAACTGAAGTATGGTTCATATCAAGGAGTCTCCCTTAAAAGAGATGAACAGATTTCCTTTTAGAATATATATTCAATATGCAAAGTAGGTACCACGTATTTGTACAGGATGAGTGAAAACTTCTCAATTTGGGGTTGTTAACTTTCCCTTTCCCCCCCTCCTCCATTGCTGCTGTCAATCACTTTGACCTTCCTTTGTCTGTTTTCCTGCCTTGGTTGGACCCTCCCCCCCTCTTTTCTTGCTGTCCCATTTGGGAAAGAATTTGGTGAAGTATGCCTCTCCACCAATGAGAGAGGAAACAGTCAGGAAGGGAGCTTGACTACATTAGGTTATAAATTCTTGTACTGCCTTTTGTAACACACCTCTTCTCCATGATGAGTCATGGGGAAGACCACCCTCTTCTCCTGGGGAAGAGAATAAACTCCTGTTTTTATCCTAAGAGATCTCTGTGTTTATTTTTTCACTAAATTAAGGATGAAGGGTATTTTTCATCCCAAACACATTGGACAGCTATTTATTTCCTTCAATGTGCAAAGTAGACATCAGGTATGGGACAGCTATTTATTTTCTCCACTGCTTAAAGCTGAAACTCCTATAATTCCATGTACAGAGAATAAAACACAAAATAGAAGAGGCAGTCCAAGGATCTGAGATCCAGTTTCAAGCTTGCCTAGGTCAGTATACGTTCTCACTATCATATGCTCGAATTGTAGTCACTGTTGCTTATGGAGATGGGGAGGAAGGAGACAGAAAAGACATCCTTTTTCCCTTTTTGGAAGTCCAAAGGACAGCTACCAGAATCACCCTCAAAAGAACAATGGTGGAGACTTTGTACAGCTGTAATAGCCTACTGATCGACTGTTGCTGACCTCTCTAAACATAGGTGACGAGAAGGAAGAAAGTAAGGCTAGAAGAACAACACCATGTTGACTTTCTTCAGAATTTTGAAGTGAGAAAAATAATGATAATAGCTGGCATTTATGTAGCACTTTGCAAAGTACTTTATATAATCTCATTTGAGCCTTAGACAATTACTGAGGGAGGTGGGGGTCAGAGTTTTTATTATCCTCTCTCTGCCTAGTCTCTCTGTCTAGTACAGGCAGCTTATCCCTCCTGTACGGCCAAGGTCCATACCTCGGGGGGCTTGAAGAGCTGCTCTAGAATACTCTGTCATTATCAGGCATCTCAGTTCTTCCAGACAGACTCCCTCTTGTCCTTGTGTCCCAGGGATAGATCATGGCCAGAGACTGAGGGGATGACAGGGGAACCAGAGTCCTGGCCTGTGAAAGAATGGGAGACAATCCAACAGCAAGGCATGGGAGGCTATTTGAGGACAAGGTATAAAGCAAAGGTTCATCTAGAAATCCTGCTGGATGGTAATAATGGCTGCAGAGGGCACTTTGGCACCAAAACAGCTTCAAAGGAACAGAGGGTGTGCTAATTCTGAAGGTGCTGAGGAACAAGAACTAAGAACCCCAGAGCATGCCCCGGATATGGCATTTGGTACAACAATGCCCCGTTTAATGGGGACCCCACAACAATGTAATTTGTGATCATTTGACCAGAACTATAGAAGAGTTACATTTTAGAACGGGAAAGACCTTAGAGATGTAATTCCTGATTATACAGAGGAGTATTGCAGCTCGTGGCACCATAGTGCACGGAGATCCAGGCCTGCAGTCAGGAAGACTCCTTTTCCTGAGTTCAAATCTAGATTTGGATAGCTAAAAACTGTGTGACCCTGGACAAGTCACTTTGCCCTGAATATTTCAGTTTCCTCATCTATAAAATGAGCTGGAGAAGGAAGTGATGGACCACTTCACTATCTTTGCCAAGAAAAATCTTAATGGGGTGAACAACAGCAAAAATGCAGAGGAAGAAACTGAGGCCCAGGGAGATTAGGTGACTTTTCTTTGGTCAAACACTTAGTTACTGGTCAAAGATGACTAGAAGACTAAAAGTAAATTGCTTGGGAAGATTGGGTCTGTTAAGCAAATGAATATTCCAAACTAGATTGCTAAGAGGAATGTTTAACCTAGAGAAGAGTATAAGCTTTTTTTAAGGACTTTGAGGAGTTATTTGTATGTAAATGGTTGCTGCTAATTACAAATGAGTCTTATCTATTCATTAAAACAGGACCTAAAGTAATACTTCTTGGAAACTCTTTATGAACCATTAGCTTGAATTACCATATGTCTTAGACAGTAATAAAACTGCATTCCTCTTAAAATATCCTGTATTTCAGACTTAATTTCAGATCCAGATTTCCCCCTGCTTGTCTCTGAACATTCTGCAAATATTTGATCCCCACGAGGGTCATTCATGGATTGAGAATCAGCAGAAGGATTGGCCATGACAGAGACATTTCCCAGGGAAATGGAAATCTTATGTGCTTGAACCTTGGATGTGAAGGCAAAACCAGAGGTCTGACTTAATTAAGGGCCATGTATGAAACAGTTCTGGGTATTATAGTGGGCCTGCTGGCTCAGCACAATGCAACAGTGTGATTTGGTAGACAAAACTATAATGTGATCAAAGCCCATATTAACAGATCAAGAGTTCCCATGCTAGTGGGTTGATAGCTAGGATACTGTACTGTCCCCCTGCCAGATCTCATTTGTACTACTTTGGTTTGGCTTGGGGCTTCCGTTTAAGCCGGGACACAGTGGATATAGTGTCAGGAAGACTCATGGTCCTGAGTTGAGGTTTATCTTCAGACACTTACTAGCTGTGTGACCGTGGGCAAGTCACTTCCTTCTGTTGCCTTAGCACCTCATCTATAAAATGAGCTGGAGAAGGAAATAGCAAACCACTCCAATATCTCTGCCAAGAAAACCCCAAATGGGATCACAAAGAGTTGGACGCGACTGAACAAGAACACATTTAATTGTTAGATTGTATACAGAGATGGGTGACTGGATTGTGGAAGACTTCTCAGTTATGTCATACACAGTTCAGTGGAAGGAACGAAGGATCCTTCACCTGAACAAGAGATTTGGGGATGGAATAGGATGGAAGGGGAGAAGTGGTAGCAGGTTTTCAAATATTTAAGAGAAATTTGATTTTCTTGGCTTGACCCTGGAATAAGTCTTCTTGACTTGAGGACTGTGAAACTAAGGAAAGGGGAAAGGCATTGGGACTAGGAATCTCAGGGGGGTAGTGGGCCACCCCTATGATCATAGAGTCAAGGGATCCCTGAGTGATTTTGTGAGAGGTAATAGTTCTATTCTTCCCACAATTAAATTCCTTCTTCTAGAACCTTCACAATCCTCAGTGACTGAAAAACAAAAAAAAGTTTTGTTCCTGATACTCATCTGGCTACAGGCCTCTAATAGCAGAAAGATCACCACTGGATCAGTCAGAGACTGTATTACTTCTGTGAAGTGGGAAAAGCTCTTTGGTCCTCTATTTTTTAGTTTTCAAAATGAGGGAGATAAGCTGAATAATATCAGTCTGAGGTCCCTTCCAGATCTCAGTCCTATGGTACCCACTAAATTAGGAGGTAAGACTTTCTTGAGGAAGTCACCCTTCATTCACCCCATCATTGTCCAACCCATCAACATAATCTTATTCTTCTGTATTATTTCTGAAGGTTTACCGTCCCCGTCTCATAGATGTACAACTAGAAGGAATCTTACGGGTCGTCTAGTCCCATCCCCTCTTTTCTTAGATAAAGAAACTAAGGTCCAAAGAAGTTAGAAGAGGACTTGACCAAGTCATGAGTGGTAAAGTTGAGATTCAAACCCAGATTCAAACCCTTGGATTCCCAACCCAGCACTGTTTACACCAGCGATGTCAAATGCAAACAGAAATAGGTCTTTGCTGGCTGCCTATTGACTTAGAAAATCACAAATTAACATTATATATGTTTTATTTATTTTATTAAACATTTCCTAATTATATTTTAATATGGCTCTGGTCAAACTCTGGTTTTGTGGGCTATAGGCTAAGAGCTTGATACCTCTATTTGCACTGCACCACATTGCCTCTCATTCCTAATTCTTTGAGGTAGATGAAAAGCAAGGTTACTTTCAAGAAGTTACTCATTTGGACAATCTAGCAGCTAGGGGAATAGACTACTCTGGGGAAGAGAGGAAAGCAAGAAATTTGAGGAGAGAATTTGAGGACAGAAACCTGAAATTCTGAAATTGGGATGAAGAAACGAGTCATCATGGGATACGGAACCGAGAGAATTTTCATAGTCTAAATTAGCAAGTCTATTCTTCCTACTGGTTGCATTGGGAACCTTGATGGGTATCTTTTTTCTTTCTAGCTGGAAGGGCAGTTGATGCCTTGATGATCTTGTCCATGTTGATATGGCTTTCAAAAAGACCTTGGCAAATTATGGAGCCCGTGGCTAACAACCTCAGAAGATCTATTATTTCCTTGATCTAGGTAGAATTCTGTCTCAGAGTCAAGAGTAAAGCAAAGGAAGAGGAAAGAAATACTAAGAAGCTACTATAATAATTGCCATGAGGATAGGAAGAAGACAATCAGGCTGTCAGAGAAGACCAAAGTTGCAAGGTGTTCTTAAGTACACATCAGAGAGGAATAATTTCCAAACTTTGATCTACAGATACTCAAGGCCCTCAAAAGACATTCTTATGATAAGAAAATTAACCTGGCATGTTGGAAAGAATGCTAGATTTCATATAAGATGATCTGGGTTTGAATCTTGCTTAGCTACTTAATACTTTGGATAAGTCCCTTACTGTCTAGGAACCTCAGTGTTATCTACTAGAAAAGGGTTGAACTAGATTTTTGTCTATGATCTCTTCCAATTCTAAACCCAATTATTCAGGCACATTTCCCATCTATTTGACTTGTCTCTTTACAAATCCAATGCCTGTAACTCATCTGGGAACTGGGGCATGGAGATACCATTGAAGTCATTCAGCACAGCTTCAGAATCAAAAAGACCTGTGTTCAAATCCTGCCTTTAATGTATACTGGGTGGGAGAACCTAGATAAGACACGTCATTTCTAGGTGCCCCAGTCAGCTTTCTGAGATCCTACACTGGAGAAATGTGCTGGTCTGCAGTGTTAGGGGCAGGTGCCTGTATCAGAATCTGCAAAAGTAGTTTCTCTATCAGATCTTCCCTGTACTAATACAACCATAAATCCAGTTTTAAAACATGGAAAACCATCATATTGAGAAATGAGTATGGAGCTTTCCCTAAGAGAACTTACAATTCAAGAGAGGGGAGAAGATAGATAAATTCAATTCATATCCTTAGGAAGAGACCTATCTCCCAAAATAGGGGCAGCTAGGTAGTTCAGTGGATAGAGTTTGGAATCAGGAAGACTCATGTTCAGGTGTTCAAATCCAACCTCAGACACTTACTAGCTATGTGACTGTGGGCAAGTCACTTTATTCTGTTTGCCTCAGTTTCTTCATCTGTAAAATGAGCTGGAGAAGCTCCAGTATTTTTGCCAAGAAAATCCCAAATGGGGTCACGAAGAGTTGGACATGAAGGAAACAACTGAACAACAGCAAATCCCAAAATTCCAGACTGGCATTAAGGGTGGGATGGGTTAGATGGGGCCTTAGATCGCATTGTCTTATTGGAGAATAAATGAGGCCAAACAGGGAGAGCTTCCTGGTTGGTTCCAGCTGGGGGTGTTATCACCCTCATTAGTAGACCTGGCATCAATAAACAAGCAATGAGCACACAATGCCACTTGCTGCTTCAAAAAATGACTGAAAACACCCCCAATTTTGGACTGGCTTCAGGAAAAGGCCAGATTGGATCCAAGACACCCTGAAGCAGATCAAAACAAGGGGAGAAATGCTCTCAGCTGCTCTTCTTTCCTCAAGCATCTTTCCAAGTCTGTTAGTCAAGCCTTGGATGCAGCTACAAGGGGAGCTGAAGCCCCTGGAGAGGAATGTCAGGTTGGGTGGGAGGGAGGGTTTCAGGTTGGCTAGTGGAGTGGGGGAGCTTCCTGTATTTCCTTCTAAGCTTGCCAGTGCAGCCAGAGGCTGACTATTTCATCTCTCTGTTTTTCTGTCCCTTGGGAGGTGACAAGGATGCAGGAACACTTTGCCAGGACTGTCTAAACTGACTCCCTAGTCTTGAGCCCTGGCATGGAGCAAGGCACACCCGTTTGCCAGCTGGAACTTGATGCCAATGGAGTTTTGGAAACCCAGAGGTCAAATCAGAGCCTCATCCCTCTCTTCAATCCACAGCTGTGCTCCCATCTGGCAAATCCTTAGGAAAACACACACACACACAAACACACACACAAACACACACACACTCAAGCTGAGTACATTAAGCCCTACCTGGCACCCCAGCTGTCACATTCTTTTTCAGGTACCACTTTTTCTGCGAGATACTTAATGGAGATTGGGGGACCACCTGTTGTGATGTCTCCTGCTATGAAAGGGAGCAGGGAGGGAGAACCTGACCTCCCCAAATGCTAGAGATACCTGTCAGCTTCTTCTTTCCTGAGCATAACAGGACTTTAATCCATTCGCCTTAGCCTCATTCTTCCAAACACCTAAAAGGAAGGATCTTTTCTAGTAACAATGCTACTTCCATGCCCGTCCCTCAACTTAGATCCAGTCCCCTTGTAAAAGACTGGAGCCTCTCTTGTCCATTTAGGCAAGCACCCTGTGGAACAAATCAATGGAGTGCTCATTTCAGAATGACTGTTGCCCACCTCAAGCTTGTAGCATTTAGTTCCCTGGGAGAGAGGCAGAAAGAGGACAAAATGAAACTTTTTACCTGTGCCTAGCATCCATAACCAGAAATCACTCTACTTCCCCACCTCCCCAAGCTGCTGCATGGGAGTGGGTGGATGGTAGCTTTATCTAGGGACTTCTGTCTCCGTGTATCTCTTCTCTCCGTGGTTATGATTATGATTTTTTTTTTTAGCCTCTTGCATCCCTCTCCTCTGCTCCTAGATCAGCAACCCTCCTTCGTCTCCGAGGAGGCTGCCTGCTGGCATTTGGAACACTGCCCATCAGAGGAAGCTGGGTAGGAGGGAGGGAGCCAAGGAATGAGCAGGGAAAGGAACAGGGTTCCAGAGTCCAGAACAAGGGGTGGGGGGAATAGAGCAGATCCAGCCAGTCTCCCTGCCTGCCGTGGGCTGTGCTGATGCTCTGCGGTACATCAGCGCATCCAGGCTGACATCCCTGTAGATGCTTAACACAGGGCATTATGCACTGGTTAACAGGCTGGGAGCTGCTGAGAGACTTGTTTTAAGCATTCTCTCTTGCTTGCTTTTAATCTTGTCTCTAGTGGTGTGTGTGTGTGTGCAGGGGAAGGACTTTATTTCCATTGGCTAAGCCCTCCCTTCCCACCCACATTTCTTCCACATCACCTTGGTGTCTCCCCCAAATAAAGCCAGCCTTCCTCATCGCACCGAGGAACGAGGTAGAGTTTGAATGGATTTTATATAAACACTCACCCTGCCAAGCGACCGCTGAGCTCCCAGGATAAACTCACAGCATCTGGCCTGGTTCTCTCCTTCTGCTCCCTCCCCCCACCCTCCCCT
>CM053593.1:358982189-359007791 GCA_028646575.1 Pseudocheirus occidentalis
TCTTAACAAGCAGATGTTGGCAGGCAAGCAAGTAATAAATTTATGTGGAAGTCTAACATAGATTAACAGGAATATGTGTGTGCAATGACCTGTTTACAATATGGAACTATATGGTTACATGATGCAATACTGCATTATCAAAATTTCAGTGCAGGAAGATCCTCCCAAATTTACAATAAATTATTAAATTTAAGATGTGTCACTTTTTAAAAAAAAGTATTTTTTAAAATGATGCAATTAAAAAAAAAGACATTAAAGAGTCAAGGAAAGCAGATTTCCAGGAGGGTGCTGAATAATTTTTTTTTAAAAGGGGGTGGGGGCCACTAGGTGGTGCAGTGGATAGAGCACTGGTCATGGAATCAGGAGGACCTGAGTTCAAATTTGACCTCAGACATTTGATTCTTAATATGCCATGTGACCTTGGGAAAGTCACTTAATCCCAATTGCCTTGCCTTCCCCTCTCCAAAAAAAAGGAGGGTGGTGGTGGTAGACCAAATAAGTTTGGCAAATAGAGCTGGACTGCAATAACAAATGCTTCCAGAAAGTGCCACCATAAAACTCATATAATAATAGTTGTAGTAGTAGTTATAGTAGTAGTAGTGGTGGTAGTAGTAGTAGTAGTAGTAGTAGTAGTAGTAGTAGTAGTAGTAGTAGTGGAAGTAGTAGTAGTAGTGGAAGTAGTAGTAGTAGTAGTAGTAGTAGTAGTAGTGGTGGTGGTGGTAGTAGTGGAAGTAGTAGTAGTAGTGGTAGTAGTGGTAGTAGTGGAAGTAGTAGTAGTAGTAGCAGCAGCTGCAGTAATAGTAGCAGCAGCAGCAGCAGCACTGATAATGATTATGATAATTCACATCTGACACACTTAAAGTTGGCCAGGCATTTTCTACAAAACAAGCTGAAGGGCAAATAGTATATACATTACTATTCCCATTTTCTGCACAAGAAACTTGAATTTCAGAGAGATTAGATAACTTATCTATGGTCTCCAAGCTAGTTAATGTTGGAAGTTGGATGACAGATCCAAGCCTAGTATTCTTTCGGTGATATCACACTGGCTAAATATTATAGCAATCTGAGCATTCCTCAACTTCATGGCTCCAGGTGATATAGTATGAAGGGGTTCTCTACTCATTTGGTTCTCCAAGTTCAATTTTTATATACCATCCTTTTGACATGGACTGAACACACTCACTTCTCAAAATATGGTGGTCATTGGGTACATGTATATAATACTACCCTCATCTGGAAAGCAGCCCTGACTGCTTCTCTCTATCTTTAGTAGGGACACAATAATTTTGTTCAATTGGATTGAAAAATTCATAGCACGTGGGACTAGCTTGTCTATTAGGTGGGCTTTACCCTGAGCTATATTCCTCAGAAGACTCATTTTTTGCCTGCTAAAAGCTTCAGTACTTCTCCCTCTAGTCATGTACTCATTTCTCGGGCATGTTTCCTATTGAGAAGAAACTCAGAGACCATTGAAATTTATACTCAGTAGAAAGAAGGCATGAAACAGATAGGAAATGCATTTTTCTGAATTTATTCCCTCAATATAGCTAGATGGGTGGCAGTAAGCACGCACCCCACTTTCCCCCCTCGTCCTTGGTTTCCTCATCTGCAGAATGACAGGGTTAGACTCAATGATCTCTTAAACCGCTTTCAGTTCTATGCATCTGATGTAATTTAACTCAATCAAGGTTTATTTATTTATTTTGATTCCACATTTGTTCAGTGAGTGCAACCAAAATGGGGGCTTATTGCTGAAGGGGAGGAAATTGACTTATTTACAGCAGAGTCTCACTGAGAGTATACCTACTCACGTGGAAGCAAAGCCAAGATGATCAGCTCACAGATTTCAAGCTGGGAGGGACCTTAGAGGTCAATCTCCCTATTTTGTAGATGGAGGAAATGAAGCCCAAGGAAGTTAAACTTGTCCAAGCTTTGGAGGTTCTGAGATGTGAACCTTGGTCTTCAGACTCCATGTCCAGTACATTTTCCATTGTATTAGGTTAATCTCCTGCCAGATTGAACCTCCATAGTATCACAACATAGCTGCATGAACTGTGACTTCAGGTCTTGCCAACAGATGGAAATACATGCCAGAGTCAATTCTGCCTGTCGTACAGGAAGACACAGCCTAGTAGCTTGAGATGGTAAAGCCTTCTTTATGTAGTAGCCCTCAAAACTGATTGCCACCACTAACAACGTTTCATCTCCAAGATTGTCCAGGTTTCTACAAAAAGAGAACAGCTTGCCTACTTCTTAGTGGTCTCAAGTTTTGAGGAGAGTGAGAAGGAGCTCCTCTTACATTAAAAAAATGTTGTTACTCCCACTCTAGGGTATGTGTGGAGAGGGACCAGCAAGCTCCTAGACTAAGTAAGTAATCTTCTATTAGCACAAATCTGACTGTGTCCTTTCCCTCCCCAATAAACTCTTGTGGCTCCCCATTACTTCCAGGATCAAATATTAAATCCTCAAATATGAAATCCTTTCCAACCTCATCCACTCTCAACTTTTCAGTTCTTCTTGCAATTTACATTCCTTCCAAGTACTCTGTGATCTAGGGATACTGTCCTTGCTCTTCCTCACATAGAACACTCCATTTACATTCTTCTGAAAAATCTTGAAATGCTGTGTAAAACCCCCATTCTTTCCACCATACTGTACCTACTGAATCTGGTGAAGATGATTTATTTAGAGCTGAAAGGCACTTTAGAATTCCAGGGCCTTCTTTATATTACAAGGAAGGAAAATGAAACCCAGAGAGAGGAAATGACTGATCCAAAGTCATATAGGCAGAATCCTAGGAAAAGATGGATTTTTTTCTTTTTTGGAATTTTACCTTTGTTGGTTTCTTTTGCAGAGACAGTGTGATAACAGTAGATAGAGAACTGATCTAGTTACTATGAAAACCTGGGTTCAAGTCTCACCTCTGATTCAGTCTGACATGTGACTTTGGGGAACTCACTGAGAGTATAGATTGCTGAGCTGCCAACCTGCATTGGTAAAAGGACTTCCAGATACGAAAGAAATAATGAGTCTAGTCTGTATGTTATCTTTTGTTTTCATATCATCTTCATTTCCAAATAGATCCTTGTCCCTTCCCTCAGAGAACCATCTCTTGTAATACAAGAGAAGGAACAAAGAAAAAAACAGTTCAGCAAAACCCACCAGATGAGCGACTGAGTCTACCAGTCTATGTAATGCTTCCTACCCATAGTCTCCCATTTCTGCAAAAAATGGAGGGAGGGAGGGAAGGAAGGAAGAAGGGAAATACAATCTCACATCTCTTGTTCAGGGCCAAGCTTGTGGAGTTTAGGATCTGGCTTCTAATCCACAGCTCTTTTCCCTTCCCCAGGCTGGATATAGGGCAGTTTTGGGTGGTCCTAGCATAATAATCTAAGCTCTACTAGCTCAAGGAATTGGAATGTGACTGGCTCAATGGATGCCACACAGCCAGCACACAGAGTGGAGGTCTGCCACATTTTGTGCAAGCTTCCGGGCTCAGTCCCAGGAGCTTTGGAAATGCAGATGTCCTGGCTGTGGGTCAGAATCCCCAGCTTTTTTTTTTCTTTTTTTCCTGGAAGGGGTTTAATAGTGGCGTACAAGGCTGGTGAAAAAGCTGAGACTTGGCCCCAGGCTTCATTCACATGCTTCTGACTGAATCAGCTAGGTGCTGCAGTAAATAGAATTCTGTACTTAAGAGTTAGGAAGCCTCAGGTTTGAATCCTGTTTCACTTCCTAACTGTGTGACTCTAGGCAGGTCATGTAATCAGTGTTAGCTTTAGTTTCTTCATCTGTAAAATGGAAATAAGTAAAGGATTGTATAAGATTTAGAACTAAATGAAAAAGCTCTGGACAATTCATTTCTTCTCTTTGGGCCTTGGTTTCTCCCAGTTCTAAAGCTGTGCTCATGATTTTAGGCTTTTAGATGACTCCTACCTTAGAATCGAGATGTCCAGTACCTGGAAGCTGGCCCCAAGGAGAAGGCGGCAAGGGTTCTTCCCTCTCGTCACTTTCCATATCAAACCCATCCCTGTGTGACAGACCACATCAGTGTAATCATAGATGAACGTGAAGGACCAAGTGGCAAGAGCAGGAAGCTGAGTTCCTTTGCTGTTGTCTTTAAGTTGGACTGAACCCAGAGAATCAGGTGAAGTGTCCTGTCCCTAAAAGAAATGATTGCTCTATCAGCTTTTATAACCACTATACTTAGCCACTCTACTGCTGGGAGAGACTCATTTTAGGGTCTCAGTCACATACCAAATTGTTTTCTTCCTTTCCAGAAAAGAGGACTTGTTTTGCGGGCACCTCTCTAGGGTAGAATGAAATAGCTCCCAGATGGCAGGAGATTGGGGTACTGGAGGATTCAGAACTACAAAATACTATTTATAAATTACTTCCCATCACACCACATGCATCTTGTATGTACAAAATTGTTGCTTTTTTCTCCCTCATTAGAATGAAAGCCCTTTGAGGGCAGGGATGATCTTTTGCTTTTTACCATATCTACAATGCTTAGGACAGTACTGAGTATAAAGTAAGTGCTTAATAAATGCTTTTTAAGTGACTGACTAGAGGGAAAGATGCTTTTGAACCTCTTGGCATTGTGGGAACAGTTATGAAGAAGAGTAGTCACTGGGCTGGTATTTCTACCGGAATGTTTAAAAATCCCAAAGAAAGGGACTGGCATAAGCACGGTTTGCTGGAAGCTCAGATCAGCTCTGATAGATGGAAGAAAGACTGTGCAAGTTGGAACCAGAAAACCTACACCTGTATCCTGACTGTGATCTTTATTAGCTGTGCTATTTGGGGAAAGTTCCTTCACTTTTCTGTGCTCCAGATGCCTCTTATGCAAAATACAGGTAATGATGCTAGTGCTGTTTATTTCATAGGGTTGTCATGAGGAAAACACATCGTAAACTTTAAAGGGCTATGCAAAGGTAAGCGTTTTATTATTGTCTTTTTATTTCATCCTTCTCATCTTCTATTCCACAGAGTTTAAATAGAAACAGTCCTGGGACAAGTAGCTGTCCAGCTCTTCTTCATTATGACTATTATTCTCATTCCTTTCATCTCATATACAGTGGCATTCAATTAGAGATGGTTCTGGGTCAAGTCACGATCCTATAATTTTTATTTCAGGTTTAATTTGAGGTAGATTCTTGTACGTGCAGATAAAATTATTGCCTTTTTCAATTCGGTAAAAATATTGGGATGTAAGCTCATCTTCTGTAGGTCCACTTGAAAGAATCCTTTGTGTGGTTCCAGTAGCAGACAATGATGGGGATGCTATGGACATCACCTGTTCCCATGTAATTTGGATTTCTTTTGCTATGTCTTTATATTTGAGAGTTTTCCTCATCGTTTGCAGATATGGTCATGCCTAGTAAAAACATTGCTCCTAAATGTTTTTGCAGGTCAATGTTGTCTCTGGATGATGGCAAGTAATGGTTTTAGCTGTAATCATTCTCTAAGTCTAGCACAATTTATTTATTGAATTCCCAAAGATATTTGACTGTTTGCATTCATTATATGGGAATTTGTCAGCTGTTGTTTTATGATGAGTATAAAATTTCTGGTATGTAATTTTGATGATTAGATTGTATCTTTCAAGGCATTTGGTGTTGAATTTTTGCAGCCTGCAATGACATATATTATACTATTTATACCATTTCCTTTCCAAACCTGCATTGATCTATATGTCTGTGCCTCAGAAGAATGTATGTTATTTTTGATTATTAATATTTTCTCACTCTTTGAACTTGATGATGATTCGAGAGTGTTTTAACAAGACTTGGAGGCATATATGATGGGGAGAGTGATGGAGAGAGACCAGGAGATAGGGGGTCTAGTGTCTGCAACATTTGGTCCTGGGTCTCCTCCCCTTTTATCATCGTTATGAAATTTGGGGCATTTGTGCCTGACATTTGTCTATGTTTGTGGCTTCTGCTTCTTCCGAAAGCATATGGCAAGTCCCTGAGGAAAAGAGCAAATGATGAAGGAGCAATATTAAGTTGAGTCAAGTCAAGAAGCATCACTGTATGCTGAGCACTGGGCTATGTGCTGAGGCAAAAACAGTCTGTGCTCTCATGTAAATAACTAGGTATAGCTAAGAGACATACATATTAGGTAGAAGGTAGTCAAGCACTGCCTGTGTGAATTGTATCAGCTAAGACTACCTTCTCTCTCAAGAGATGAAACCACCCTGGGGTATTGGGCCCCAGAGTTCCTCGGTGAAGAACAGCAGGATCTCTTTATCATCCTCCTATTAATAAGGATCCTTTCCTTACTCTGAACTCTCACTACACTTTTTTATAACTCTTACAAGGTTATTGTTTGCATTACTATTATTTCCTTTTATTTTAAGCTATATGAAAGCAAGGGCATTGACGTACATATATCTTTATACCCCGCCTACAACATCTAAAACATATCCAGAGTCACAGAATGGAAGAGTTGGAAGAGTGGGCAAGTCACTCAAGGGTCATCTTGGTCAATCCATAAAATAAAGGAACTATCACTATAACATGCCCAACAAGTGGTCATCTATGACTTAAAGACCTTTAAGGAAGGGGAGCCCAGTAATTCTCGAGGCAATTTATTTCATCTTTAGACAGTACTCAAAAAAGTGTTTGTTGATTGAATGAATGAATGATTGATGTGGAACAGATAGGCACTGACTAAATAAATTAATGATTTGGAATGGAATATGGCTATTGGAAAGAGCATTAGATTTGGTGTCAAAAGACTGGGATTCATTCTGGCACTCTGCCATTTTACTACCTATGTGACCTCAGACCCATCCTTTTGGGTCTCTGGGCTCTAGTTTTCTCATCTTCAAAATGAAATAGTTGAACTCAGTGACCTTTAAAGTTCTCTCCGTGTCTAAAACCTATAACTTGATGAAAGAATGAAGAGATTTTGTGTACAGTCAATAGGAAGGTCAGGGTTTTGTCTCATCCATAGAGCCAAGGCATGGAAATGCCCCTCATGTGATGATGGAGACATTCCTATGGGGAATAAGAGAGTAGCCTACATGAGAGTAGTACATGCAGGCTCTGCAAGGGATACTGAGTTCTAAAACCCTGAGAGCATCTTCATTTCCTCCTTCGCCCTACTTGGAATGCTATCTGTTGACTCTTTTCTTCCCTGGCCTTGTATATTATCTTATATTCCCTGAGCCTGTGAGGTATTTCAGGGACATTTTAAGCGGCGATTAACAAATGCTGAATTATGGCAGCAGACCTCTGGGAGCTCAAGTGACATTCACATGAATAACAAGTGAATTCGGTGCTGTCAAGGCTACTACAATGGACCAGGATTAAACAAACACAGGGGCAATGTTTTCAGGGAAGCAGCTTGGCTGAGCTACAGGCTTCTCCAGGACTGGGGTTGTGATTTCAATTGGTAAACACTTCCATTCAAGTCTGGGCAGTATTCCTAAAACCATGTCTCTTGAGGACCACATTAACCCGTCGGTAGATCATCACCTTTCCACCGTCCTACCAGGAAAGTGGAGAAGGTGAGGCACTCACCTGGAAGTCCATCTCAGTGATGGGGGAGAGCATTTTTCTGTGACTGACCCAAGCTTAGATGATGATGTGTTACATGAGGCAGACATAGAGTAGAGAGCATACCACATTTGGGAGTCAGGAGTCTTGGATTTGAACACCAACTCTGACACATGAGATGTGTTACTGTGGGCAAGTCATTTCCTTCTCCAAGTTTCGATTTTCTTTCCTGTAAAATGAGGGAAAAGGAATAGACATATTGCCTGCTTCACAGAATTGGTCCACACTAGTCAGTCAATCAGTCAATATGTATTTATTAAGTACATAGTATGTAACAGGCATCATGGTAATCTCTGGAGATACAAAGCAAGGCGAAAAATAGTCCTTTTACTTGAGGAGCTCACAATCTAATGGGAGAGATAATATGTAAATAACTAGATACAAAACAAGTTATATAAACCGTTAATTAGAAATAATAAACAGAGGGAAGGCACTAAAATTAAGAATTATATGCAAGATGGGGGCAAAGGTTGCTGGTAGCACACATTCCCTATGGAAGGGGTATATATGTCATTTTTCCTTCTGTGTTCAGGTAAAAATAAATGTACCCTTCAATTCACCTCCTTTTGCCCCCCCTCCCTCCAAAGTGGAAAAGTCCTAGAAAAGAGGAAAGACCTGGGTTCAAATTGTGCCTCTATTACTATTATCTATGTTACTTTGGGGAAATTATTTCATTTCTTTGGTCTTCAATTGTCTCATCTGTTAAAGGAAGAGATTAAATAAGATGCCCTCTTCTCCCTTGTTTTGTTTTGCTTTTTTTTTTGGAGGGGGGAAGGCAGGACAATTGGGGTTGTGACTTGCCCAAGGTCACACAGCTAGTTTTGTGTTAAGTTTCTGAGGCCGAATTTGAACTCAGGTCCTCCTGACTCTGGGGCCAGTGCTCTATTCATTGCACCACCTAGCCACCCCTAGATGCCTTCTTCTAATAATAAGATTCCTTTCAGTTCTAGTTCCATAATCCTCTAGCACAGGTGTTCTTAGTCTGGGGTCCACATCCTTAGATCTCAGTGGGGTCTATGAAATTAGGTGGGAAAAATATATCTTTATTTCAATATAATTGCATTCCTTTTGAATCTTATGTATTTTATGGATTCAGGAACATTATTCTGAAGATGAGTCTATTGATTTCACCAGAATACCAAAAAATTCCATGATACAAAAAGGGGAAGGGTGTGTTAAGAGTCCCCTCTCTAAAGAAGATGGGAGATAATATATGAAGAGAACTTTGCCAGACTTGAAGTGATAAAAGATATTAGATGATGATGATGATGATGATGATGATGATGATAATGATGATGATAATTTGGGTTTGAGGAGGGAGAACCCTCTTTGAGTAAAGACACCACGCATGCCATTGAGTTTATCAAAGCTTTTTGCTGTCATGAATACTCAACAGGCACATGTGTACTTTGCCTGGCATCACTCCTGGCCTCAGAACTCTTGAACTCTGGGATAAACTGTCTAGCCCATTATCTGCTCTGAGCAGGAGGGACTATTCTTCCCACAGTGCAGAAGAACACTAGGTAAAATAGTTACAGCTTTCAGTTGTGATATCACTGGTCCTGCCATATTCATCTAAAGCCTAAAGTTACAACTCAGGGCCCTTTGCTGAAGATGAGGTGACACAAGGTGACTGCAGATAGAGACTTTATACCATTTCAAGGCAGAAAAAGTCATAACCCACAACCAATCAGCCTTTAGCATAAGAAAATGATCCTCTCCTTAGGAAACATTACAGCATCTTCCAGTGGGATTCCTCAAATTGATCAAAGTTTTGTCATACTTAGAAACAAAGGACACAGGACCCCAAGGTCTAGAGGCTTCTGCCTGACCTACCCTTATAGGTTTTTGCAAAGAAGGCATTGCTGAATGCTTACATCACTTCAGAAGCCAGTCTATAGGAACACAGGTAACCCTACAAAAGGGAAGGTAGGTACCACTTCTCTTGGAGGTTAGTGGGGGGAACTCTTATTTGAGTCAGAAGTGGTGGCAGGTATAGAAAGAAATAATTCAGTATTTCAAGGTACAGAAGGGTCCATCTAGGCCAGTATCACAGCCTCCCAGAAACATTTTCATGTAGTAATAGAATGGCAGGATTTTAGAGCTGTGAGGGACCTTGGAGACCTCCTCTTGAAGGAAGCACATAACTCATGCGTGTTCCACACCTTGCTTGGGTGGCAGGTTCATTATTACCCTGCACTGAGTAACCAGGGGCCCACCATGATGCCTAGTTCTTTTCCATTTCTAAGAGGTAACTTTAGATTAGGGGACTTGTGCCAGACCTTGTGTTTGCTATGGACGGCTATGTCCCCTGTGGTGATCAATGAAATAGACTTAGCAAAATAATAGTAATTTCTCTTTGTTATGAATTGAATAAATTTAAGTGAGCTCATTAATATTTGAAATGCAAAGAAGAAGGGAGGTGGGCTTTTATAGGGTTCATGTTAGGGACTGATGTGAATGAGAACCCTCTAGTCTCTATATCACTGAATTAAAGAGTCACTGGTTGGGGCTGTGCCTTTATTCCAATCCCAGCTTAATCATTTATATGATCTTGGGCAAGTCAACTCATCTCTGGGCCTCAGTTTTGTGATCTGAAAAATAGGACAGATCCTGGGCTAGATGGCCTTTAAAGAGTGGCAGACTTGCTCTCACTGTTATCCAAAGCAGGTTGTTCAGATCATGGATTCTTTACTATCTACATGAATTCAGGCAAACCTTTCGATGTGTTTGGGCCTCAGTTTCCCTATCTGTATAATGAGGGGCTTAGACTAAATGACCTTTTAGGTCCCTTCCTGCACTATATCTACGAACCCCAGACTCCCCACCTCCTTCAGTTACCTACGGCTATTTCCATATATTCTAGTCATACTGTTCCCAATCACCCAATAACATAAGCCTGTGGCAGATTCTTGAATACTGAATTTTTAAACAATACCCAGAATCACATGTTTATATTTCAGGCAGACTTTGAGACCAGTTCCGAGTTTAGCAATGGTTGCTTAGTAAAACTAGGCATTGAAATGATCACGCTCAGGCTATTAAGAGAAAGGACAGATAAGAGTACAGGGAAAAGTTGTCCATATAGCTCTGTGACTCCTATAGAATCCTGGATGAAGAGATGTCGTGTGAGTGTCTCTGATCAATACAATGAAAAGATGACCAACCCAGGAGTTAGGAGAAATGGGTTCTAGTATTTACTTTGCCTGACTTGTCTGGGTGACCTTGGTCAAGTCACATTTCCTTTCTGTGACTCATTTTCCTATTCTATAAGGTGGCAGTAGATGAAATGATCTTGACAAAGATCCCTTCCATCTCTGCCACTCTGTGATCCCATTGGGAGTGCCCTGGGATGGTTCTCCATCTGCCTAGAGCCCTCTCAGTACAGGGATAGCCAAGTGATGGCATAAACATAGATACACAGAGCCTGGAGTGAAGACAACTTATTCTGACACCGTGGGCAAATCACTTGAACCCTCTGAACCTTGGTTTTCCTCCCTAATAAAATGAGGGTAATAATTCTTCCATGACCTGCTTCACAGATCTGTCACAAAGAAAACATTGCCCAAGTCTTAGTTAGCTACAAAAATGTAGTTATTTTTATGAAGCCTCAAATTCTCATGCAAGTGATGTGTCATGCACCCAGCCATATTGATCCTTATCTTACCCATAATGTCTAGGGAACTCTAGAGCATTCATGCAGCAAATTCCTCATCTGCCTGTGGTTCAGCACATCATATCAATAGAAGTGAAGCTGTTTTCTCCTTGGTTTGTTTTAATTGAACTGCTAGTATGTAAGAGAAGGGACCTCTGACTTAGGAGCTGAAGCAAGAGTTGTATGGAAGCCTCATTTATCTGCAGGCCTATTGTATTTACAGTGGAGAGTAGGGCTGGCTGCTCCCAGAGAGTCTCTACCTTGTACCCTTATCCCCCCAAACCCAGCATCATTCACCTGGTGCTTTGGAATGTACAGACAAGCGTTCCGTGTGCATGTCACGCTCTCTGTCTTTGCCAGTACAGTATTACTAATTAAATTTCATGCTAATGAGCCCAGGAAGTGAACACAGACCACAAACCCTGATGATTCCATCTGATGTGCTGATGTACATTCATGTGGAAATGTAGTGAATAAGTATGTATGCCTGGTCTACCCACTGTAGGGAAGTATCCAACTTTGACTAATGTTTGGAATGAGGAAAGAACAATCTATCAGGAATGAATTCCTTGTTTCTTTCTCTAACCTCCTGTTCCCAAAACTATTCCTTCCTTTCTTCTCCCTGCATCTTCCTTCCAAATAAGGATTTCAACCTTTATTAGCATCTTTATCAGCTTAATTAGTATGCCAGCTTAGTATGAGTCAATGGTGAGAAAACCAAATGCAATCTTGGGCTGGTTGCATTTGGAAAACATAGTGGACTGAGTGAGGGAAGTGATAGCCTGTGGTTTGGATATTTCCTCTATTTACTTATCTGTGAACAGGATATGTATCTCTCAGTAGACTATGTGGTCCTCAAGAGAATGGGAAAGGAATGAGCATTTATATAACACTTACTACATTCTAGGCACTGTGCTAAGTACATTGAAAATAATATCTCACTCGATTTTCACAACAACCCTGCCAGGTAAGTGCTATTATTATCCACACTTTACAATGGAGGAAATGGAAGCAAATAGAAACTAAGTGACTTGCTCAGGGCCACACAGCTAATGTGGGTCTAAGACCAGGTATAAACATAGGTCTTCCTGACTTTAGAGCCAATGCTCTATCCACTGAGCCATGTAGCTGCTTCCTTGAGGTCAGGTACTGTCTCTCTTTTGTATTTGCATGTCTGGCTTAGTGACTATCACATAGAAGGCAATTAATAGACAGTGCTTGATGGTTTGATTGGGTAGACCACATTTAGAGGACTCTATTTAATTCCAGGTGCCAGGAAGGTCATTGACAAGATGCAGAGTGACCAGTACAGTCTGAAGGGTCAAGAGATCATGTCATAAGGATTAAGAAACTAGGAATCATGAAAAGAGAAGAGGGGAGAGGAGAGAAGAACAGAGGGAAGAAGATAAGACTGAAGGAGGATGTGATATCATTTGAAGGGCTATCATGAGGGAAAAGAATTAGGTTTGTTCTACTTGTCCTAAGAGGGCAGAACCAGTAAGCACAGGATTCCAGACTTAAGCTAGAAAGACTCTCAGAGAGATGCAGAGAAGTTAAATAAATAACTTTCTCAAGGTCACATACATAATATATTGAAAGACTGGAGTTTGAACTCAGGTCCAATCACTCTAGCTTCAGCAATTCAGATTCAGCATCTTTGCTATTGGGCCTGTTGCAACAATGAGTTAAAGTTGTAAAAAAAGGAAAATTTAGGGCCGATATAAAGAATAATCTATTAGAAAAGGGGGAAGGGATGCCTCTGGATGTAGTGAAATCTCCATTAGTAAATGTCTTTAAGGGGAGGTTATACAACCACTTGGCAGGTATGTCGTTGGGGGTGGATTTTATTCGATGTATGAACTGGAGTAGGGGACCTCTGACATACTGTGATTTTTGAAATTTGGGCTTATTTTGTGCCAACAAGCAACACAACCAAGGCAGAAGAAATTATTTAAAAATAACAGCGAGCCTTAAGAACAGAAGGCTAAATAGAAGCACAATCTTACTGACTAGTTTTCTCTTAAACCTTTTGTGCACATATGGTTTCCCTGGCTCTGCATGAGTTTACATGTCTTTCTGTGTGTTGCTGTAGTCTTCGTATTTATTACTTCTTAGGGGGCTACAATATTCTATTGCATTCATGCATCACAATTTTTTTTGGCCATTCCCAAATCTATGAATTTTTTTAAAAGCAATTTTCTGTTTTTTTGTTGAATTCTGTTCAGATATCTGTGTTTGTATATTTTGGTCCAGATCAGCTGCATAGCCCATGTGTGATGTACCACATTTGTTTATGGTTTCGGTATCAAGAGAATGAAGAAAAATGTAAATTTTGGCTTAGGCAGTTCAGAAATAATTTGATTGAAATTTCCCTATTCAGAATTTCAAATAGGATGCAATAGGAAGACCACTGCATCTGGAATCACAGGACCTAAGTTTGAATCCTGACTTCCTCTTATTGACCATGATACCTTGAGCAAAGATACTCCATTTATTTCTCTGGAAATCAGTTTCTCCAATTGTAAAATGAGGGGATTGGATTAGGGGTGGCCCCTGAGGTCCCTTCCAGCTCCAGGTATATCACTTATGATCCCCTGAAATCATTAGAGTTTACTCTGAGAATTTACTCTTTTTTCTTTAACAGCAAAATTTTATTGGAGGTGGGGGTTGGTTGGGGCAGGTGGATATTGTCCTTCGGATTCCATGTTCATTTTGTCAAATCTATTGGCACATCTCCAAATCTGTATTACTGTAACCCTTATATACCTTCATTAATGGTTTTTTTTGTTTCTCCCAGCTGTTCAGTACATCAGGATTTCAAAGAACTTTGTAGTATCCACCCTGCATGGGAACAGGGTTCAGAAAGAATCAGTGTGAAGATTTGGGGGAGTGGGTGGGAGAGAGTGGGATTTGCAGTGTAAGGATGGATAAATGCTGTCACCAATTTTCCTTCTGAGAATAGTCTGCTGTCTGTTTTGCCTGGCAGGCTTCTAGAGATAGAGCAGGGCTCTTTGCCTAGGGTCAGAGCATCCTAGAAACATTTGTTATTAAAAACTCAAGCAGAATAGTGTTCATGAATTATGTAGCTTAGAGTCTCACTGAAGAAACTTCACCCAGAAAAGAGAAGGCAGGCTTGATAGCTACTCCTACTTTCATGACTATATTGCAGGGAATGTACAGGATGAGTAAAACCATGAGTTTGTAATGCATTCAATGTTTATCACAAATATGATTTTTAATACTGCTATCTTTGGTTTTTATATCACTTTCATTTCCAAATCTGTCACCACTTCTTTCCTACCCAGAGGGTCATTCCTTTTAACAAAAAATAAATTTGAAATAGAAAAAAAACACGAAAAAATATTCAGCAAAGTTAACCAATCTACCAAAAGAGTTACAAAATATATTCAATGTTCTGCACCTGTAGTCTCCCACCTCTGCAAAGAAGGTCCAATCTCATAGTTATATGTAAATCATAAATTGTAAATAAACTGTAACTCATAGTTATATTCATATAAACCTTCTCATGATTCTTGGTGTCCTCTCAAGCACTGTAACTGACACATAGCAGACACTTATTAAATGCTTGTTCATTGCTTACTTTATATTCAGTGTGAACATAAACAGTAATATTCCAATAATCTATATACCATATTTGTTGGACATTTAGTTTCTTCCAGTCTTTTTTTTTATGCTACAAATCTTTTGGACATCAAATAAATTCAATTTCCATGGGGACTTGTAAGATTCAAATATGGCCAGTGAGAGGAATTCCATTCACTTGGTCTCCAAGGAGAAAAGGGGTTCTGGGTAATCACCTCTATTGGTCATGTCTTCCCCACTCCAAATCATGACAGACTGCAGATATAGGAATTGTAGAGGTGGTAACAGATTTCAAATTCTGCTGAGTAAAGCTGAGATGCACTAGTCCACAGATCTCACATCTACTCGTTGGGAATTTCTGCCATACTATATCATCCTGGAAAATTTGAACTATCTCCCAATCTTCTAGAGGACACTGGCTTTCTTGAACTGTTTTTCTAGATTCCATAGTGAAGAGCAGTTTTTCCAGTCTTCAGACAGTGACTTGACAGGAAGAACTTGATATTCTGATACCCAACTAGTTAGAGCACTGGACACAGAGTCATGAAAAAATTAAGTTCATAACCCACCTCTGACACTGTGTGACTATGGGTAAGTCATTTAACTTCTCAATTCCTATTTTTTCATCTGTAAAATGGAAGGGGGAGGGGTTGGACTAGATGGCAGATCCAATAGATGGTCTAAGGTCTCCTCCAATTTTAAATTTCTGATCCTATGGTCACAGCCCAAGCATGATGGGCATTGGACTCAATGCCTCTCTGCCACATGGTATGTAGACAACCTCATATTTGTGAGACTACTGGGCACTTGTCCCAGAGCCCAGAGCCAGAGTGAGTTCCAGTGGTTTAGAACAGAAGAGCACCATTCATTGTCTAGAGCCAACTCACTCAACTGAATTGGTTTTGGAACAACTTTGGTGGTATAGACGATTCCCAGAAGTCTGGCTGAACTTGGAACCTTGCTAGGGATTTCTTGGGGGCATAAGTAAGGGGAAGCAGGTATTAACTAGTCCTTTAGACAAGGATAAGACTTTTCTAGGCCATTCTCTTGACCTTAGCTCCCTAAAAGATTTGAACTCCAGGGGAGGGCTGGACACCTAACTTGATAAACAATTCTCCACGCTACCACTGGCATACTATTCTTTATATGCTATCAAAACAAAACAAAATTAGAGCTAAGAAATGATGTTCTGCTCAGTCTTTGTAGAAGAATTAAATCTTTCTCGAGTAGGGATGATACTGACTTCTAGGCTTTCCTTCCTATTGTCTTAGAGGATTTTGTAAAAGAAGGGGATGTTAGGGATCATTTAATCCTACCCCATCTGTTTTACAGATAAAGAAACCAGGGACTAGAGAGTTGAGATGATTTGCTCAAAGTTGTAGAAGTACTAAGGAGGATCTGATGAATGCCTCTCAGCTTCACTTTCAAAGAAAGGGCTGGAACAGATGACCTTGAGGGTCTTTCAAGGAAAGGTAAATTGATTTAGACAATTAGATGATTCTGCATGAACCTATGTTTTAGTCCTTGATGAGTTTAACAGAAAGAACATTCAACATGATGACAGCTTTAGAAGTGGAAGGGACCAAAGAGACCATCTAGTCTAGTCTCTCATTTTACAAATGAGGAACTGAGTTAATGGGGGTAAGCAAGTATTCTGAGATCTATATCTTACTGTGGGCCATAATAACCATGACAAGGATGGTTCCAATTCTTGCTCCATCATGTTATGTTCTAGACATGTGGCCTAGGACAAGACATTTCACATTTCTGATCCTCAGTCTTCTCATCTGTAAAATGGACATCATATTCACAATACTTCCATCGCAGGAGTTTTGTAATTAGAATCAAATGAGATAGTATATTTTAATTGTTGTTTTTGTTCAGTGGTGTCCTACTCTTTGTGACCCCATTTGGGATTTTCTTGGTGAAGATACTGGAATGGTTTCTCATTTCCTTCTCCAGCTCATTTGACAGATGAGGAAACTGAGGCAGACAGGGTTAAAGTGACTTGCCCTGGGTCACACAGCTAGTTCAGTATCTGAGGCTGGATTTGAACTCAGGAAGATGAGTCTTCCTGATTCCCAGCCCAGTGCCCTATGCACTGTACCACCTCACCAGCAACAATTTGTAATTTCCTTTAGATTGAATAATACAGTGGGCCAGGGAATGCCAGAGCCTTTATAACTTTTTTAGAAGCAGAATGGACTTTAGCAGTCATGGAGTTAGAATGCCCATTCTACAGATGAGGTAACAAAAATAAGGGGAATGACTGGTCCAGTGTCATAGAGCAGTGGTTCTCAACCTCCCTAATGCCGTGACACTTTAAAATTCATATGTGGGCATATCTGCATGTGGGCAGATCTGTCTGGAGAGGGATAGAGGAGTGGTTCCTAAGACCATCAGAAATATGTGTTTTCTGACGGTCTTAGGCGACCCCTGTGAAAGGGTTGTTCGACCCCCAAAGGGATCGTGACCTGCAGGTTGAGAACCACTGAATAGAGGGAAAATAAGTGTCTTAGAAATGATTGAGACTTAGCCCTTACTGCTTTTAGGTGGTGACCCTTACCCTGGGCTTTTCTTTTAGAGAGGTGCATGGGTGGATCAGTGCAGCTTTTAAAAATTATTCTTATTATAAAGGCATTATTTTACACTCTTCACTCTTCACCTTTTATTCATGAGACCATAGGTTTAGACTTGGAAGGGACAGGGCTATGAGAAGCCATTTAGGCAAACACCACATTTTAAGCATCAGAAAACTTGAGAAGTGACTTCCCCAAGGCCACCGGTAATTAATAGCAAATTCAGGATTCAGAACCTAGTTCTCTCACTCCTAAAGTCCATTTTCTGCCATGCAGGTGTTCCAGCCATACACTGTCCTTCTCCTCCTCCTACCCTCCCTATCCCTTAGGCAATTTCCCCTCCTCCAGGTATCCAGTGGCAAATTAAGAGATTTATAAAGTGACTAGAAATCCTAAATGGGACCCAGTAGTTCCCGTTTTGAATCCCTTATGCCTCAAATACAAATCTGAGGATGACTGTGTGACCTTAGACAAGTCATTTTTCTTTTCTCCATCTCAGAGGAGTCCTCTTCTATAGAATGAGGAAGATGAGTAAAGGATCATTTCTAAGGTCTCATTTTTTTTATTCTATGGACTCTAACAATTGTGTGTCTAGCCAGATTCAAAAATGCAACAAACTACCATGAATTGGCATCCTTACTCAGACATCACTGGACTAGATTTATGAGGGATTTGCTCTTTTCATCTCTTCAAGTGGAATGTCCCACCTCTATATGTAGACTCCACCATCCTCTATGCTTTGGGATGGGACCAACTCTTAGGTAAGGGCAGCATTGGAATAAGGAATAGACTTGTGGTTTCAATTCTATAGGGAAATTCCTGTACCAATGCAGGACACTCACTTCTCTGCAACTTCTTGTTTTATGAAAGCTGCTTAGGACTCAGAATTAGAGTGATTTGCCCAAGTTCACACTCATTGTGTGTCAGAAATAGGATAAGAACCTGGGTCTTCCTTCCTGAAGCCTATTCTCTGTCCATTATGCCAAGTTGCCTCTAAGGGGAATGAATAGGACTCTCGAGGGTATACATTGAAGGCTCAGCACCAGATTTGTATCTTGCATCCTAGTTTCCAGAAGTAGGTTCTTGCCATGTTTATTCCCTGTTTCCAGCCCTGATTCTAGTAATTGTCTGTCTTAGTTTCCCTGGACTGGAAGCCTTGCCTTGCTTGCCTGCCAGTCAGCCCAGTCCTTTGGGGACTGGAGTCTCCTTTTGGTCTCCTCCTTCCCCATCATCCTCCTGCCTGAGTCAATTCTTGAAGCTGGCTCCCCTCTACCTGCTTGCCAGGCCTTTTTGCCACTAACTGGTAGCTGGATTGCTGCCCCTTATACCTTGCCAGATTTCCTGGTGTTCTCTTCTACCCATTTGTCAGCACATCTGCCTGGCCCTTATTTCTCTGACACCCACCTGTCTGCCCTGCTGCCTGGATGCTCCTCAAAGGCTTGTTCTGTCCTGACAGATTTGTTTAGTCTCTGGGACCCAGTCATCTCCAGACCTCTCTGTGCAGCTCCATCCTGTCTCTCTCTGGGTTTTGTACTGGTTTCTCTCTTACCTCTAATGTGCTCTCTCCTCACCTCTGCCTCTTAGAAACTTTTGCTTCTATGGAACTGAGAGTTTTAGGAGGACTTTCCTTCTCTTCCCATTGTGCAAAAAAAGTCGGCCTTGTTAGAGTTAACAGAGAGGCAGAGGCAGGCAGAGGCAGGCAGAGGCAGCAAGCCACTGATTCAAGTTCGGCTGGGAACACATACGGGGGGACTGTGACTCTGAGAAAAGCCATTTAACCACTTAATCCTTCTGTCGACTTTCTAAGGCTTCTACTTGCAAAGCAGGCACCAATCTACATTGGTGGAAGGATTTTCCTCACTGGGAGCTCCCTAGACTAATAAAAACGCAAGCCAAATTCTCTCTCCCTTCTCCCTCAACATGTATGCATGCTGCTTCTCTAGACGGAAAAGCAGAGACGATTCTGTTTTGTCTTCAAACCACCAGTGCCTATATCCAGTGTGTGGCACAGGAAAGGGGCTTAGTAAATGTTTGTTCACTGACTAATTGATCGACTTTACTTGCCACTGGCCAAGCCCTATTTCAGTTCAATTAAAAACCATTATGAATTGTCTATTATCTGTCAGGTGCATTTCTAGGCCATGGAAATGTGGACATGAAAAAAAAAACAGAGCAGTTCTTGCCCTCAAGGAACTTTCACTCTAGTAAAGAGGACAAAATAGAATAACAGTGAAGTATTTTACAAGACAGCAAGTGAGGGAATGACAACCAGAAAAGAGGCCAGAAGTGCTCTAAGAAAACTGGAGAAGGAGGAGGAAGAAGAGGAGGAGGAGGAGGAGGAGGAAGAGGGGAGGAAGGAAGAGGAGGAAAAAGAGGAGGAGGAGGAGGAGGAAGAGGAGGAGGAAGAGGAGGAGGAAGAGGAGGAGGAGGAGGAGAATACCTGTACATGGAAGGATCAGGGAAAGCCCTAGTTAGGGAGGGAGCAGCTGAACCTTCAAAGAAGGGAAGGACTTTGTTAGGAAGCAGTGAGGAAGGAATTCATCCAGGCATGGGGGAAGGGGAAAGAAGTCTGAGTCACTCCATAGAGACTGGGGAAGGAAGTAGAGATGAAGAGAAAACTAATTGTCCACTTGAGTTGAGAAGTAGAGTTTGGACAAGAGAATATTATGGAATGAGGCAGGTAAGGTGGGTGGGAACCAAATTCTGGAGAGCTTTAAATGCTAGGCTGAGGAATTTGGATCTAACCTATAGGGTACCTGGGGATTCATGAAGCTGTTTTTCAAAAGAATATTTCTCTGCAGACCCATGGGATTATTTTTTAAAAGAAAAATGTGAAATATAATTGATTTACTTAATTAATGTATGCATTTAAAATATGCATGCTGAGTATAGGTCCAGAAGCTTCCTTGGGCTGCAGCCGGAGCTCTGGACACAAAAGAAGGCTAGAACCCCTGCTCTATACCCCGTGTGCCAGAGGGAGTTCCATCCTCCCCGCCCTCCACATGCCAAGGTCAGGCATGTCATAGGAACTAGACGTTGGTCATACTAGGATGAAGGGACTGTGGGCCAGCGTGGTGCAATAAACAGGCTCTGAGCTTCAGTCTGTCAAGACTAGAACTCACTCGAGGCAAGGGTTTACATTACCAAGTTGCTAAAAAGAAAAGATTTCTTTGTGAACTTTGGGGTCAGGGATATTCTTCATTCATCTGAATTTTGTACCTCTCTGACAGAATCTCCCTGGGAAGGGAAGATGTGTGCTATGGAAATCATAGGACAGGGCTTACACGGGGATGTCTGTAAAGCTGCAGGGCCAGCTTAGTGTCAATGATCCTCACCATTTTGACTGGGGGAGTGAGTGGTGTTTGTTATATAAGCCAACCAATGAGCTAAGCCGGCTGCACCAGCTTGCTGGAACATCTGACCCATTGCTGGTTGGGGCTGTGAGAGGGCAATAGTGGGTGGTGGCTTATGGCAAATCAAAGGGTCCTGGGACTACTTTAGATTTGGGAAGATTAGAATGGTCAGCCACTGCTTTTGAGCTTATGATTTTTTTTCTTACTTTTCTTAATTGTTATTGTGTTGGAAAGTTTTTTTTTAATTTTAAAATCATGTTAATCTCCACATGTTCTTTTCCCTCTCCTGCCCAGAAAGCTATCCCTTATAATGAAAATTAGAAAAGGAAAAAGTGGGGTGGTGGGGGGTGGTGGGGGTAAAACCCTTTAGCAAAATCAAGGAGAGCATCAATAATCTCGACAGCAGAGTGGGTATTTCACCACCACAGTGGAAACGGGAGGAAGCGAACACAGAGATTTGTTACAACAGATATAATGTACACTCCTTGAGACCATGGATTCTCTTTCTCTCTTTCTCTCTGCTTCTCTCTCTGTCTCTGTCTCTCTCCTCTCAGTCTCTTTCTCTCTATATCTTTCTTTTTCATCTTTCTGTCTTTCTCTTTCTCTCTGTCTCTCCTTCTCCTCTGTCTCTCTCCTCTCTGTCTCTTTCTCATCTCTCTGTCTCTATGTTTCTCTGTACCTGTCTCTCTGTCTCTGACTCTCTCTGACATTATATCTACCTCTGTCTCATCTTTGTACCCCCAGTGCCAACCACAGTACCTGCCATATAGTAGGCACTTAATAAACGTGTTAAGTTGAACTTTAAGGTAAGCAAATAAGCTCGTAGGATCACAGCTATCGAGCTAAAATCTTATCCCAAATGTCATCTAGTCTAGCACCTTGACTTTATAAATGAGGAAACCCAAGCCCAGAGAAGACAGAGGACTTGCTCAGGGTCATGCAAGTGGTAAATGGTAGAACAGAGATTTGAACTCAGGTCCTCTGGTGCCAAATGTGGAATTCTGCTTCTCTATCATGGTGCCCCTCTTGGCGAGGTCGTCATGGCTCAGCATTCAGTAAGGAAGGGCTGGGAAGAGGGAGAGCTGGAAAGGGGGCCAATTGGCAGCTTTAGAAGCATTCAATGGGGATGCTGATAATGAGGAGGCCAAGAAGGATGGGAGGATGCATTTAGGGCATTTATCTCCATAGTGGCCACATCATTCACACCATAGAGCTGAGGAGAAGCAGTGTTGTAAGAGGGTTGGCCTTGTGATAGGAGAGCTCCATCTGTGTACACGGTAGGCTAGGCCTGGAGACCAGAAAATTGGCTCAAATTCTTTCTCTGACACTCTTTAGCTGTGTGACCCTGGGCAAATCACCATAATCTCTCTGAGCCTCAGTTACCCATCTGTAAAGTGGTGATAATAATAATAGTGCAGGGTTGCTGTGAGACTCAAATGAAATGAAAGTACTTTGCACTCCTTAAATGTCAGCAATTATAATAAAATTAGAACAATATAATTTTCACTGCCTAACTTCTAGAGCTGTTGAGAGGAAAAGCACTTTGTAAAGCTTTGAGGGTCCCTGCTCATCCCTGAAGAGGAGATGCCTTTCTCTTTTCTATAGGTATGGAATAACCCATATAACACACACATATATAGGTACACAATACACATACACATGTCTACACATGAATATATACACTCAAACACAAACACTTTATAGGCTAGTTCTGCTGAACTGCTTTTTTATCTTTTCTATTATTTGTTTCAAGGGATGACTTACTAGGTAGAGTTGGGGGGGAATGTAATTGAAAATGAAAACCATATAAAAACTAAAGATTTCAGTAAAATAAAAATAGTAAAAATCTGAAAACCTTCTACGAGGTTTTTCATCAGAATGATGCTTTAGGGATCTCTGACTTCACTGCTGGGGATGGGGTGGGAGGCTGGCCCTCCATCAGCGCTGATTGTAGCTCCTCTTTGACTTCTAGTACTTAGCCTGATAAGTTTACGATCCCATAGCCAGTCGGCAGCTGAATATCTCCAGACTTAGGCACGCTGGTCCTTGGATGACAGACAAGCTTGGCAGTGAATCTGTAGCCCTTTCAGCCTGGTACCAGCTTCTAGAGCATGTGCTCTGTAGGAATAGTCTTTAAGAGCCAAGGGTCATTACCAGGCTAAAAGGAGGCAGCAGAAATAAAAAACCTAGGTGAAGATTTTATTGTTAAAGGTAGATAGGTAAAGGTGGTGGGGGACTAGGCCTGTGATTTTGGTATAAAGAATTCCTGGTGAGGAAACTCCTTTTGGCAATAACAATAATGCTGATTATGGTGATAATAAAAGCTAATATTTATGTAGGTTTACTAAACACTTTTCATAGATTATCTCATTTTATTCTAATACTATTATCTTCCTTTTACAGAACAGGAAACTGAGGCTGGTAGAGGTAAAGTGACTTCATCAAAGACACAGAACTAGTACGTTTTCAGAGGCAGGACTTGAGGCCACATCCCCTTGACTCCAAGCCTATCTTCCTATCCACTATGAGACCTCACAATCTTCCTATCCTCTATTTTTGTATTTGTTTTTGTTCTATTTTATTTTTACTGTAGAGGCTGGGCAGGGTTTTCAGGAAAAAGAGAGACAAGATTGATCTGTTGGAACTGAGCAACTGGTGGAACAGAGGATGGGGGAGTCCCATCAATTTGCTTTTGCAATCACCACTGTGAAGGTGGGGAGCAGGACGGAGACTTGCAATCTTGGTGCTTGGGGTAAGAGGCATTGTGGAACACTGCTCCATTTACAGAGAAATGACAGGCTGCTAGGGACTTTGCTGTAGAAGGTAGGGAGTAGCCCAAGGAGGAGCTCCCTAAGAGGCCACACAAGTAAGAATTTGGCTGTCTGGTAGCTCCCTATTTAGCCAACTAGATACTCAGCTAACTAGATGAGGAGTGGGAAACCTGTGACCTCAAGGCCACATGTGGCCCTCTAGGTCCTTAAGTGTGGCCCTTTGACTGAATCCAAACTTCACAGAACAAATCTCTTTAATACAAGAATTTGTTCTGTAAAATTTGGACTCAGTCCAAGGACTGCACCCAAGGACCTAGAAGATTGTGGGTGTCCCAGGCAACTCCATAAGACCCTAAGTTACAGACATGTTGCCAATATGTATCCATGGAGATAGTTTCCATGCTGGGAATTCCCTTGACTAACAAAATCACAGATCTGGACAAACCCCTCCATCCCCTCCCCCAAAAAGAGATTCTAAGTTCATTTGTTTTCTATACCCTGAACGGTAGAGAAGAACACCAGACTTAAAGTTAGCAAGAGCTGGATTCAGATCCTTCCTTGGCCACTAGCCGTGTAATCCTTAAAATCATTTAAGTTCTGTTTCAGTTTTTTTTCTCTATTTGTAAAATGAGGGTATTAGAATCAATAATGTTTAAAGTCTTTTCCAGATCAAAATCAACAATTCTCAGCACCCTCTAAGTTTTGGCCTCCTGGAGAAAAGCCCCACTCACCCTGCCTTAGTTCTGGTTTGGGTTCAGAGGATGCCCAAGGTGAGTCAGAAATATCATCAAGTGTGTAGGTTTAGGTGAAGAGATGCTGAGGGGAAAACTGGAAAGTTGTGGGGGGCAGGATGCGAAATTGAGGATGTAGGAAATGTCTTCTCTGTGCATTTCCTGTGTAGGAGTGTTTGTGTATAAGTGCCGATCTATTCTGTAGCTTACATCAGGATTGTCAATGCTTGATCTAGAAGGGACCTCACAGATCGATATAACCCAGTACCCTCATGTGACCGAGGCCCAAGCAGGGAAGTATTTATTGAGCACTACTTCTGGGTTATTTGTGCGTGCCGTTTTATACACCCTTGGAAATCTCACAGGATGAGACACATAGAAACGGGCAGCTTGCTGAAGGGAAGGGGACTCTTCCCCCTCGTGCATGAGCATAAGATTTATACTATGTTCTGTATTAGCACCTTGGATCTCTGCTCACTTTAATGATGCATAAATTAAAACACAAAATCCACCACATCCATGGGGGACGAAAGGCATCTTCATAATAAGTGTGGAAGCAATGCCACATGGTTGCTAATGAGAAGTTAGGCTTAAATCAGCAAGGCTTAGGTTCAAATCATACTTCTGACACATACTACCAGTATGATTCTGGATTATTCTCCACCAGGGGTGTCAAACTCAAATAGAAATGGGAGCCACTCATCTAGGCATAAGGATCTCTGGAGTGTCACATAGTGACTTGTTTTTAAAATGTAATATTATCTATGTTTCATTGTATTTTTTAAAATTTTCTTAAAATTTTCCCATTTGGATTTTAATCTAGTTTGCCAGTTGTATGTTTGACACCTCTTATTCAGGCTACTCTCTAAGACTATAAGACCTTGACTTGCATTGGTAAATGGAGTTTCTTCACCTGGGATTTCCTCATACCAATGAAATCACATGTCTGGGCCTTGTCCCTATTCCCTATTGCTAGCAGCACCAGAGCTCATCTGACAAGCAAAGGACAGAACATTCTGGGGTCTGAGGCAGTCTCACCAGCATACTAAATGTAGCTCTCTGAGTTCCATCAGCCCTTGGGGGGAAATCTGTAAACAGAGTGCCTAAGAGGGTCAAAATTTACATCAGCCTTTGCAAAACCTATACATCCACATGCCCATGTCTACATGGGCTGTTATTCCTGGAAGACAAGCATGATTTGGTGTCCAAGTTTCCAGGAGAAGGTTGGAATCAGAGGTATCCAAAAATTCTGTCTGCACTTTTGGCAGACCCTTCCTTCCTTCCTTCCTTCCTTCCTTCCTTCCTTCCTTCCTTCCTTCCTTCCTTCCTTCCTTCCTTCCTT
>CM053593.1:359008291-359052625 GCA_028646575.1 Pseudocheirus occidentalis
CCTTTGAGGACTGGACGAGAACCTGCCAGCTTTCAGCTCCTGAATCTAGGTGATTGTTTGACAGACTCAGGAGGGAACTGGGACCAGGGAAGAGGATCCAGGGACTCAGAGAGACTACCCAGAGTCAAAATGAAGAAAAGGCCTCCCCTTGGATTAAACTGAGGTTTGTTGGAAATCAAGGGGTGGAAGGTTTATGTGGTTGTCTAAGAACTTTATTTGGAGACTAAAGTTAATAGTTGCCCCATGAGTGGAAGATCAGTATATTGTTAACTGTTGACTGAATCAACTCCTTCTTAGGGAAACTATGTCATTCCTTTTGTTAATTGATTGATTGGATCTTTAACTTGACTGATTGAATCTAAAAATGTGAAGCTAGTTTCTCCCTTAGGGAAACCAGCTGATTCTTCTCTTGTTCCTTGTTCCTTTCTGTAATAAGATATAATATTGAGACTTTCCTTGTTCTGAAGATTGTATATAATATTGTGAATTGTTGAAACTGTGAACATTGTACTGAATCTAGATTTGTAATGGAATAAAACAGAGTGTTCACTAATACTGTGTAATCCAAATCTTAAGAGCTGTTCACAGTAGCATTCTCTCAGAAATGTACTGCTGATTGGCTTTACAGCACTATATCATGGATTATAATTTTGCAGAGAGAAACTCATAATGAGGAATTAAGAAGGGTTATGCTTGCTCCCTGCCAGTGTCTGTGAAGTGCTTTATAGCCTTGCTTCAATCTATCTTTCCAGCCTTATTGTGCATTCTCCCTCTTCTCATACTCAATAGTCCAACCCAATAGGCCTTCTTAGTATTCCTCATACACGGCATTCTTACTTCCAAGCTCTGTGCCTTTATCCTGACTGCCCCTCATATGGGACCTGCAATGAATTCATTTCTGACCTGTCCCTCACAGCAGCCCTCACTTCCTTCAAAAATTCACCTTAAGTAACACCTGTTATACATGCTACACCTGATTAGCACCTCCCACCTCAACAAATACACCTTGTATTTACTTTGTCTATAGGTAGGCCTTGGGTCTCTTCCCAAAGAATGTAAGCTTTTTGAGGGTAGGGGCTATTTTAATTTTGTCTTTGAATCCCAAGTCCCTAGCTCAGTGCCTGGCACATGGTGCTTAATGAATATTGATTGACTGACTGATTGTCATAAAGATCATAGATGTAAACATAGAAGTTAGCTCAAAGAGCAGCAAGTGAGAAGAAACTAAGGCCCAGAGAGGGAAAGGAATTTGCCCAGAGTTGCACAGATTACTTAACAACAGAGCTCGAATTAGAACCCAGACCTTTTAGTGCATAGACTACTGATCTTCCTAATGCACTATGCTTCCACTATTGAGGCATTATAAGGTAGAGAAATGGCCATACACTCTCTCAACTCTTTTTCCTGTGGAAATCCACATAAACTCCCTCCTGTGATAAAGCATCCTCAGAGACCTTAAAGTCTTTTGACTATCCTGTGTCTCAGTTTTTCCATCTGCAAAATGAAGGCATTAGACTTAATGGCTTAAATATATTATCCTATGGTCACTCTTGATCAGCTCAAAGTGTTGACCACCTTTTCTTCACAGAAAGCTTAAATTTGACCCCCTTACTAACCTGCAGTTATTGCTCCTGGTTCTGCCAAGTCAAGTCTCTTCTTTAAATTCATGTAGAATTAATTCATGTAGATTAAGGGTATTCCCCCTAAATTCTATTCCTTCTAGGATAAACACACCCATCTCCTTTCCTCAATCCTCATGGGGAGGAACTTGAAATTGTTCTGCATCTTGGATGTCCTCTTCCAGAAACCCTCTAATTTATTAATATCTTACCTAAAATATGATGCCCAGTAAAGAATATAATACTTCAGATGTAGTCTAACTAAGGGAGAATGAAGGGATATTAAGACCTCTTTAGTTCAGGACACTATCCCTCTATTATAGGAAGACTTCCCTAAAACTTCTTAATTCCACTTAATTAATTACTATTTAACTAATTAAAATCTGTTATTATTACAGTATTACATTAATATATCACATACAAGCTATATAATATATTATGTATATAATGATATAATAATATTAGTAATTATTTATTGTTAATTATAACTTAAATTAATATTTTTCCTATGTATCCTGCATACAACTTGGTTTGTATATATTTGTTTATATGTTGTCTCCCTGTTAGATTGTAAGCTCCTTGAGGTCAGGGATCTTTTGTCCTTTTTTGTGTCCCCATTCCTTAGCACAAAGCCTGGCACATAGCAAATACTTCATAAATATTTATTGATCACTACTTGATACAGGCTAAGAACATACTAATTTTCTTGGTGACCATATCCTGTATTGTGACTTCTATTGTGTTTCTAGGTCACTAAAATCTCCAGATCTTTTTTAGCAGAACTGCTACCTCGTCAAACCTCCACCATCTTGCACTTGCCAAACTGATTTTGTTTAACCCAAGTGGAAGATGTTACATTTATCTCTATTAAATTTCATTTTCTTGTGAAGTTGCCCAGGATTTGAGATTCACACATACACATTTGTCAGACAGATCTTTCCATGCATCACCGTCCAATTTCCCAGTAGAATTTTCATCTCTTCTTTCTGTCACTAGCATCTCAAAGTATATCTTAAGTGACTATTGGCATGTTGTACTTAGCTGGAACTTTTGCAAAAAAAAAAAAAAGTCATGGTCCCTGCCTTCAAGAAACATATAGTCTTAGAAGGACCTTGCTGATCAGGAGAGATACAGGGGGGAGTCTTCTTTGTTACTGTCACTGATAAGGGTAGAAGAAATATAGATAATACAAACTAACCAAGTCTATTTGACTACAGAAGTGCTTATTTCATGATAGGACCCAATCTCCTCCTAGTTCAGTTATGCTCCCAATGCTGGATAACTGGAGTTATAATGTAGAATAATAATAATAATAATTATTACTACTACTACTACTACTACTAGGCCTTTGACTCAGGGTACAAAATTTAGAGTTTAACAGCACTTAGACTCTTTCAGTAGTATAGTATAGATATAATGGTTAGTTTATCAAGAAGAAATCAAGATCCAGAGAGGGAATGCCACTTTCTCAAGGTACTATGGACAGTAAATACCTAAAATTTGAATTCAGTTCTTCTGACTCCATATCTGCTGTTCTTTCATAGTAGTGGGGATCACATGAGAATCTTAAATTCTGATAAAGGAGGTAGAAATACTAGCAACTATCATTACCTTTTACTTAATTTAGGGGGGAAGGAAAGAGGGATGAAAGTAAACTCTGGCATTGCTTATGAGGATAATGCGAAATTCTGCTGTGTCTGGCTGCATGTTATGGGTTTCTTAGGCAAATGTAGGATCATAGCTCAAGATCTGGAAGAGACCTCAGAGGCCATCTAGTCCCACCCCTCCAATTTACAGATGAGGAAACTATGACCCAGCAAGGTTAAGCATCTGGCCCAAAGTTACATGTAGAAGTGTCAGAAACAGCATTTGAACTCAGGGTCTCTATATTGAATGAACACTCCATTGTACCCTACCCTGACTGCAAAAAATAGAAGTCTAACAAGAGAGAGCCTCACAAAGACGTCTTTCATGTCTCTCTCCTTTCATTTCCCTAGGAAGTTGCCATCCCTATCAAGTCAATTGAGTACCTAGGACTAATAAATTCCATGGCCACAGGGCAGAAGTGTCAATAAAGAAATAGCTATGGTCTCAATCACAGGGCTCCCCTCTCCCTGGAGCACAAGGTTCTGCATTCACAGAAACCTTCAGTCCCTGGAGTATTTTCACTGACTTCATTCTCCTGTTGCTGTTGGCAGTTCTGTGGATCACATAGAAACATGTTTCATTTTCTCCCCATAGAAAGTAGGGAAGTGGGTGTGCTTCCTTTTCCTTGGAGTTAAGGGGAGGTAGGTATACCAGATGTGGAGGGAATGTCAGAATTTCTAGGAGCCTAGTATTAAAGCAAGGTCACCCCCATAATGAGAAAATATTCCTACCAAAGCAACATCAGGAATACATGTCCAGTCTTTTGGACTAGGTCTGATATTCTGAAGAAGTAAAGAAAACACTAATCAAGATATGTGAATATTCTGCCTCTCCAAAAAGGGCCTCACCTAACAATTTCCTTTTCCTTTCCCTTTTTTCCCTTCTTCCTTTCTTATTTTTATTTCTAGGCACTAGATCTGTGATTTCATTGATATAGGAAACTAGTAGATGACAAAACTTCCAACATCATTGCAGTTTGACACCTCTGGGCAAATTACAGAATTAGAGAATTGTCTAGACCACTAAGTTATATGATTAGCCCATTTTATTTACATATTTTATTTTTATATTACTTTCATTGATGAATATCTTTCCATTTCCCCAACTAGTCATGTCTTATAAAAAAAGAAAAGAAAAAAATCAGTTTAGCAAAACTAACACATGAACATGTCTAATAACATATGCAATATTCCACATCCATAGTCACCTACTTCAGTAGAAGGGAGATGTATTTCCTCAACTGAGACAAGTATTGTTTATTATACATACACAATATCCAGTTTTTATTGTTCTGTCATGTTCCCCCCCCCATTTATATGTTGAAGTCACTGTATGCATTCTTTTCTTGGTTCCTTTTATTTCACTCTAGATCAGTTCATTTAAATATTCTTTACTAGATTCTTTGCATTTATTATTCTTATGGTCCAGCAATATTCCATTCCATTCATTTACCAGGTCTCACCCAGTCCCCATCTGTTTTGCCATTCTACAACCGATAGCCGTTTATTTTGTTTCTACTGCTCTGTGACCATAAAATGTGCTGCTATGAATATTTTAGTTAGTATATATGGACTCTTTCAGTCTTTGATTGGGTATAATGACTAGCAATAGGATCTCTAGGTATGAATATTTCAGTAACTTTTTGGACATAATTGCAAATTGATTTCCTAAATGTCTAGATCAATGTAGAGCTCTGTCAACAGTATGTTAGTGTACGGGCAGCTAGGTTGCACAGTGCATGAGTACCAGCCCTGGATTCAGGAGGATCTGAATTCAAATCCAGCCCCAGATGCTTACTAACTAGCTGTGTGACCTTGGGCAAGTCACTTAACTCTGAGTGCCTCACAGAAGCAAAAACAAAAAACTAGAATATTAGTGTGCCTATCTTTCCTTAGCCTCTCCATCAATGATCATTTCCTTATTTAGTCATCTTTGCCAATTTGCTAAGTGTCAGGTGAAATCGCAGCATTTTTTTGATGAACATTTCTTTCATTATTACTGATTTAGAGCATTCTTTCATTAAGTTGTTAGTAATTTGCAATTCTTTTGAGAGTTCCTTCCTTGTATTCTTCAAAAACTCATGTAAATAGAATGGCTCTCAGACTTCTTGTTTTTGTTTTTGTAAATCTCTCTTTTTTTAAAATGTCTGATGGCCTTCTTAGTGAAACAGACTTTCCCTGAGAAGTACTGCCCTCTTAGGTGATACCTTTTAGTCCACTGAGAGACCAGATCTTCCCCATCAAAGCTGCCATCTTGTATCTTTTTTGTGCTTGGTCTACAGCAATACCTAAACCGTACGTCAGTAGAGGAATTTTCATTTGCCTAACTGTCATTTGAGGTCACTAGGGGCAGCTGGAAAAGACAGGAGGAGTATAACGATGAAGATGAAGTATCTTAAAGAAGGAGTAGTGTGAGGGAACCCTGTCACATACTGGTTATCCCAGTAAGTTTCAAAGAGGAGACTGTAAGAAAAAGAGGTAAATGTTGCTAGGGAAATAAGTTTTACAGTCAGGCAGTTTGACCATCCATCGCATCTGTCAATCTTCAAGATTAGTCTGTAGGACCGGATCCACTAATTGAATCTTCCTTCATTGTTTTTCAACCATATGGGCTACATCAGCACTCTCCCCCCCCAAAAAAAAACCCCTGTTCAAAACGATTCACTAACTTTTTACTACCCAACTACTATAATATTAACTAATTGTATTTCTATGGCACTTTCTAAAGCAGTTTCACAGCTCTAAACCTCTGCACCCCACCTAACATCTCTGTGAGATAGGAAGGGATCAGAAAGACCTGAGTTCAAATTTGACCTCCAACATTAACTAGTTGTGTGATCCTGGGCAAGTCATTTAACTTTTGCCTTAGCTTTCTCAACTATAAAAACAGGAAAATAACAGCACCCACTTCCTAGAGTTGCTATAAGGATCAAAGGAGATAATATTTTAAAGTAAAAAAGCACAGCGGTTGACACATAAATGACACTTAACAAATGCTTGCTTCCTTATCTGGGCTCCCACAGCAAGTAAGTAACAGCACCAGGATTCAGACCTATGTCTCTCCTGACTCTAAATCCAGTATTAATTCCATTCTATCATAGTTACTTCTCATTCAAAGCTCAGCACACTGCTAGGTATTGGGGACAGGAAGTAGACTCAAGCCCTCAAAGATTTCCCACCTGTAAAGTAAGAGAACTAGACTACATGATCACCTTCCCATCTCTTCCCACTCTAAATTCCATGAGTAATCTAATCCATCTGAGCCTTTTAATCAATTACCTTATTCTATGTTCACAACATCTCCACCCAAATATCTTCCTTGTTCTCCATGTTCACATCTTCCCTAGTGCAGGTTGCTGCCTCCTCAAACTAAGTTACTGTCTTTTAGTAAATTGATCCCCCAGCCTCCAGGCTCTGCTCTCCTTGTTCCATTATGTTTCAGCAAGAATAATTGTCACTAAGACCTACAGCAATGAGAACAGGAAAGGGAAGAGTAGTGTCATTGGAGAGCTAGGGTACTCATAGAGCAGGTGAAAAGTCAAGACCAGAGGTAGCAGGCAGGGATGAGTCCAAGGAGGAAAGACCCAGAACAGGGGTGGCAAACCATGGCCTTCTAGATCTTTGGGTGAAGTCTTTTGATTGAGTCCAAGTTTTACAGAATAAATCCTTTTATTGAGGGGATTTGTTCTGTGAAGTCTGGACTCAGTAAAAAGGCTGCACTTGAGGACCTAGAAGGTCACTTGTGTTTCAAGGCCACAGATTCCCCACCTTTGGTCTAGGAGGTCAGAGACAGATGAGTAAGAGAGACACCAGTGACCAAACAATACTGAAAGTGAAGCTCTGGTAATATGGAAGAAACGCTTGATCTTCATCCTGTTTTACAGGATGCAGAATTCATACCAGCTGGAAAGTCAAAGGACTGTAGATGAATCTTGCTCCTCATTGGGACAAGTGCAGTCTTGTAATTGATCAGAGTAGTTTGATTGGAGGATGGATAAGAGAGCTGGGCATCACTGGGAGGGGCCTATAATGATTCATTCATCATTCATTCATTCATTCTGTGCCTATTTATTTATTATACACCTACTTTGTATAGAATTAGAAATATTGTGGCATTGTGGATAGACTCCCTAGAGTGAGGAAGCCATGAGTTCAAATTCTGCTTCTGATCCATACTAACGTCATGACCCTGGGAGAGTCATTTCATCAGTCAGTGCCCTAGTCTATTCTCTAAGACTACATGATGCTGTCCTTGAGATCAATGAAATCACAGCCCCAGGCCCTATCCCTAGCATTTGCTTGTTTAACTCATAAGGTCATTGTAAACTCCTAAGTGCCACATAAATGGGCTATAGCCAATATTAGTTTACGTCAAAGCCCCCTACCCCCACACTGCTTACAATAATGCTGGGCACAGGCTCTGTGGATTGGATGACAGATTGGTACCTGCTTCATTGTGACAAATCACAGCAGGCACTTCAGCTTTTTCTAAACCTTTTATTCATATATTTTGTTTCTTAATATCACATTCATCTCTGAATGTATTTCCTCCAGCAAGCCAGACCTTGTGAGAATCAGAAGAAAGAAAATGAAGGAAGGGAGGAAGGGAGGGAGGGAGCAAGGAAGGAAGGAAGGAAGGAAGGAAGGAAGGAAGGAAGGAAGGAAAGAAGGAAGAAAGGAAGGAAGGAAGGAAGGAAGGAAGGGAGGGAGGAAGGAAAGAAGGAAGGAAGGAAGGAAGAAAGGAAGAAAGGAAGGAAGGAAGGAAGGAACGAAGGAAGGAAGGAAGGAAAAGAGGAAAGGAGGAAAGACGGAAAGGAGAAAAGAAGAAGGGAGTAAAGAAGGAAAGGAAAAAGAGCAATTCACTAAATCTAATCAAGACATTAACTGAGTTTGACAGTATATACGTTTCACACACATAGACCACCACTTCTTCAAAGAAGGGAGAGAAGTCAGTCAATGCACTTTCCCTGTTGGCTTTAGGGAAGCACCCTGTGGGGCAGGAGGTGAGGGCTGTTGCCTGGGCACTACATAGAACTAACCAAGGCTAGAGCCAATGTGCCATGCTGAGCTCAGCAGGGAGCTCTGTAATCATGTCAGAGGCTCTAAGTGAGCAGGCTAAGTGCATTAACACGAAGGGAAGAGACATGGTGAAAGACACATCCATTAGCTGGCCTCCAGCTGTGGCACTGAGCAGCAAGCATAACTCGTTTCAGGGCAGAGACGGGAAGCAACTGCTCCTTTCTCCAGGCCCCTCCCTCCATAAGGAAACAGGGGAGAGCATAGGTCTCGTTCTGAACAACAGCTGTCCCTTCCCCTGCCTGGCACAGCAAAGGGATGACCCAGCCTGCTCTTTGCCCTGTTGACCCCACTCTAGGCTCTCTCCTGGTGAGACACAAAGCATATCAGCTACAGCTGCTGTCATCAAGGTAGATGGGATAGCCTCTGGGATCTGAAGGTCACGAATGGGTAGCATACTGACATAAGAACATCAGACTTTAGCGTAAGAGGCAATCTTGGAGATCCATCAACCCATTCCTCACCCTCACCTCCCATTTTACAGATGCACAAACTGACATAATGCAATGGAAAGTGATCTGGATTTGGAGCTGAAAGCATGGGTTTGCATCTCAGCTCTGACAGTTATTGCTAGTGTGGCTTTTGGTAAATCATTTCCCCTTTCCTGGCCTCAGTTTCCCCACCTGTAAAGTGAGAATAGATAGTCTCAAAGGTCCTTGTCAGCTCCATATCTATCATGACCTTAAAAGAGACTTAACCTCCCTGGGCCTCACTTTGAGGTCAATATACACCATGTCCAGGTGTGACTGATCATGCCAATATAAGCTCAGAAGGCCCGACCATACACAGGCACAAATAGTTCCTGTGACCAGGGGTTGTCTCTAAATTTGCATGTGTCATTTTTTTTAACTACTACAGTTCTGCTTTGCTCATAGAACACAGCACCTATGATGTGGACATGCCATGCTGGGTGGTCCTTTGTCAGTGACTACCATGTATCACAATCAATACTAAAATTCCTCAGAGAGACCTTGAAAGCTTTCTTGTATCACTTTTTCTGACCTCACTGTGTGCTTGCCCTGTCTGAGTTCCCTGTAAAATAGTCTTTTAGGCAAGCATGCATTTGTGCTCTCTGTGGTAGAGTTTGAATGCTTGGCAGTTCAGCTTGAGAAAGGACCTCAGTGTATGGTGCCTTATCTTGTCAGGTGATCTTTATAATCCTGTTAAGACCATTCAGATGGAAGGGATTCCATTTCCTGACTTGGCACTGGTAGACTGTCCAAGTTGCACATGCATACAACAAGGAGGTCAGCATAATGGCTCTGTAGACATTCAGTTTGATAGGCAGCTTGTAAGGCCAAACAAAGGCGACTTCCAAGGTTGGGAATACCAGCAAATAAAATCTCCATTTTATTCAGTGACAAAGTAAGGGAGAGCGTTCACAGAAAAGAGAAAACCAAAATACAGCACCATCTGTAATTCAATAATTTAGTAAGTTCAGTTCAATTCAAATACTCCTCTACAGCTGGGCAGTACATTCATTTAGTCAATCACAAAGTCTCTCTTCTCAAATGGAGATTAGTTTACATTCATACACAAAGTACATTCATTTGGTCAGTCACAGAGAACAAAAAAAAATGCCAAAAGTTTCCCACCCCTGTATCACAATGGAATTACAGTCCCCAAGCACCTTCACAAAAGGGGCAGTGGAGAGAGCATAAAGGGCCATCTACCCCTAAGCTTCAGAGATATCATCACAGCATTTAATACCCAAAGAGAGGTCTTTTCTTCATCTTGACCTGAGGCAAGTTCTCAGCAATCTCTGTTCCTAGGGAAAAAAAAAACTTATCAAAGCCATAAGATGCATTGCCAGTGTCCTTATCAATTCACTCTCTGCCTGTACAACAGTCCCAGAACCCCTGAAAACATCAGCAAGACCCTCTTCCAAGATTTCTATACACATACAACAAGAAAATCCTTCTTCACGGCTTCTGAACCAACAGCAAAGTTCCAGGACCTCTGCAACAACAGTACTGTACTTCACCAGCAGACAGATTAGGCAAAACAACATCAAAACAAACAGACAAAATACTGGCATGACAGCCATGCCTCCTCAGTTCTTGCCAGCTCCCAGTGTCAGTTCTCAAAAGTCCTGGGCAGCTCCAACTGGCCCTCAGCAGTCTCTCTCTCAGCAACTCTAGCCCCCAGCAATTCTCTTCTCTCTCTCTGCCTCCACGATACTGCTCCCCAAAAGTTATTCTGACCTCCTCTGTTTGGGCCTGTCTCTGAATCCACTGCAGAAGCTCCTCCCAGTTCAGCCCTCTCTTTTCACGTCAATAAGTCCATCCCACAAGTGAGATTCACAAGCTCTGGGTTTTAACACAACCCCAACCCAAGCCAATATGTGGAAATCTTTAAATTTCATTACCATTACACAGCCTAATACCTCTTCTTTCCCACACTTTGCTTCAAAGCCTCCCAAATACTGAACTAGCTCTGGCAATGTATGCTTCAACCTCATCATCTATGTATACATCCCTGGAAAGCATACTGATGAACTCATCCATAGAATTCAAAATTTCTCTATTTGTTATAACCAATGGTTCCATGTATGAATGATGCAGTGCTGGCTGGTAGAGAACACTCTTTTTCTTGGTGTTAATTATCAAACCAAAAGCACAAGTGGCCAAGAACTGATCCACACCTTGTTGGATTAGAGGCTGCACTGAGTGCATAATCATCTGCAAACAAACAAACAAAAAAATCACACAATTCTCCTTCCACTTTAGTCTTGGCTTGTAGCCTTTTCAAGTCAGATAATTTACTGTACTGTGGTAGTTGATCATGATACTGTTTTTCTTGTTGAAGGTATCTGACAACATGGTGATAGAAAGATAGATAGATAGATAGATAGATAGATAGATAGATAGATAGATAGATAGATAGATGGATAGATAGATAGATAGATAGATAGATAGATAGATAGATAGATAGATGGATAGATGGGTAGATGGATAGATGGATAGATGGATGGATGGATGGATGGATGGATGGATGGATGGATGGATAGATAAATAGGTAGGTAGATAGACAAAGAGAGACAAAGAGATAAAGATAGATTTAGATATCTCTTTGTTTTGTTTTTTTCTTCCTCCCCTCCCCTTTCCCCAGCCCCGTGGTAGAAGGTAAGCTCCTTGTGAGTAGGGAGATTTCATTCAAAGAATGCATCTCCAGCACTTAACACATTGCCTGACACAGAGGGGATACTTAATAGCTGATTGCTGATTGAATGAACAGGTGTTTTCCAGTCTTCATGTCTTGTTAATGCAATTCCCTCAATTAGAATTCCCCCATCACTACCCCGACTTAACGGAAGTACTGTTATCACTGGCATCCTATTCCAAAATGTGATTGACCCACAAAGGGCTTGGTCATTACAGGCTCAGTTTCCTCCCAGCAATTTACAAAGAAAGGCTTTGATTTATCCATTCCAAAAGGGAGTACATTAGCATTAAAACACCAGTTTATGACCCTTGGACTGAGCAGCACCAGGATCCCCAGAAATAAAGATCTAGAGACAGTTGAGAGTGCTGAGTGCAAACTCTATTGCCAGCAAACCTACAACACAAATTAAGACAGAACATCCTTTCCTGTTAGGAGGCAGCAAGATGTCTCCATGGATAGAGTGCTGGGCTTAAAGTCAGGAAGACCTGAGTTCAAATTCAGCCTTGGACATTTAAGATCTGTGTGACTCTGGATGGTTAGTCACTTAACTTCTGTTTGCCTTAATTCACTGGAGAAAGAAATGGCAAACCGAGAAAACTCCAGAGACAACACGGTCCACAGTGTCACAAAGGGTCAGATGCAAATGAACAACAAAATCCTTTCTATCTGGGTGCTAGGTTCTAAGATGCTCAATTATCTTGGAATATTTCAATGACAACAATTGCTGGTATTTTATAGCAAAGCACTTTACAAATAATATCTCATTTTCTTCTCACAACAACAAATCCATAATATTATTATCCCCATTTTATAGATGAGGCAACTTAGGCAGATAAAAGTAAAGTGAGTTGCCCTAGGTCACACAGATGGAGAGACTGGATTGGAGGTCAGGTCTTTCTGATTCCAGGTCCAGAGCTTTAACCACTGTACACCTAGTTATATGTACCTAAGATAAAACAGCTTGGTATGTAGTAGAAAAAACACTGGACTTTGGAATCGAAGGATCTCGGTTCAAACCCTCCCATAGTATTGTGGATCTTCCATTTGACTTTAGGTAATTCATTTAATCTCTTTGGGACTTGGTTCCCTTATCTCTAAAAAAGAGAAAGAAAGAGAGAGAGAGAGAGAGAGAGAGAGAGAGAGAGAGAGAGAGAGAGAGAGAGAGAGAGAGAGAGAGAGAGAGAGAGAGAGAGACTTGGGAGGGGTTAGAGGAGATTGCCTCAGAGTTCTTTCTCATTTTAAGTCTGTAATCCCACGATGTATGCATGGAACCATGAGCCATTACCAAGTATAAACAGAGTTGAATCAATTGTATACACTACTGCATTCAGTAGTCATAGCCAGGTCTACCCCTTACCCCCAAATAATCAAATGCCCTGAGAGAGTCCCTCTTTCCTAGTGTCTCATGGATTTTTAGAATGAGTTCTTCTAGCTCTGTAGCAATAGGCATAGTCATGCCCATCTTTAATATAATTCCAGGGTGTTCTAATAGCAAAGAAACAACTCACTAAGCACATACACACTTGCACACATGCACGCAAGCACACATATATAAATATATACACATACAAACGTATGCACACACACAAAAGGATATGAGAAGACGTGCTTTCCCTCACTGCTCCCTTTGGGTCCCAGCCTTGGTCAGGTCCTGAGAAATGAAGCTATATACAATACTATCTAAAGGCAAAACCTAGGACCTTGGTTCTAGCCATACTACTGAGTGGCCCAAACCAGGTCAGTATCTGTGGAGTTTTCCACTAAGGCATACAAGGGAGCAGAAACACCTTGGAGGATTGGCAGAGAAGAGCTCATCTCCAAACCAAGAAGACCATAGTTCAGACACTCTACTGACGCATGCTGGCCATTCTCCTCCCCATCAGCTCCTTGCAGGTTGGTATTGCATATCACATTTCATCTTGATAGCCCCAATTCCCAACACAGTGCTTGGCACAGAGAGGTTTCTTAACAAATTATTATTGATTCTGAAAATAGAAACTGTTCCATGGAAGCTCAGTATTCTTGGTATTGCCACGATCTACCACAATATTCCACGAATTTGGAGTCTTTGGTAGGGGTTAAATCCATTAGTCAGGGTAAATTTCCCTCTTCCTCTCTCACATTCCCAGTACTCATTCCTCAAACTTTTTTTTCATTTTTCCTCAGAGTCCTACAAGTGATTGTAAATATTTTGAGTCAAGTTCTCAGTCCCAAGAAGCTAACCCTGAGGCCCTCCCTCTGCAGAATTCTCATGCATGTTCTCCTGAGCTCAATGCCAGCATGTTAATTGAATCCCCTAACTCCAAGAATCACATCAATAAGAATGCAGTAAGCTCCTGTCGGCTCAGTCCTATACTTGAAATTCTGTAGGGTATAAAAGAACTAGGAAGTCCTAGGCTTTAGGGATCTCATATAGGTGTATGTTCAGCCTTTGGGAACAAGGAATATAGGAAACAACTTGGAAACAGCACAATGCAGTCTACAATGTGTAGGCACTTGATTCCTTGGTGCAGACTTGAAACAATGACATTTATTGGATATTAAAACATCAGTCTTTCTTCTTCTCTTACTCTGTTCCCTGTAGATCTATTTAAAAAAAAAAAGGTTGGGGGGGGGTCTCAAACTGTTCCAGCTCAGATAGGAATCTATGGATCAGCTCCCCTCTCTGAGGACCAACTTGCCAGTGGCTGGCTTCCTCATCCCAGGACAATTCCCCAGGAAACCTTAGCTTCCAAAGGCCCAGGCAGACTATCAGGACCCAGAATAGGAATTCTGCCTCTGGAAACAAGCAAGACTTTTGAATCAGTCTCTGATCTCATGCAAGATACATAAAATAAACCTTATTCCAAGAAAGCAAGCCACACACAGCCAGAAAGGAAGTATTCTATGGGCAACAAGGTTCTACCAATAATCCTCAGTAGCACAAAGTCACAGCATCATGAAGTTCCTCAGCATACAAGGACGGCAAAAATTGAAAAAGCAATAGTCATAGAAAAGGATCGCTCTACTATAGACAGCTTGGTGGCATGGTGGTAGACTAGGAATCCAGATGAAAGTTTCTACTGCTGGAGCCACTTAGTCTTATAACACTGGGCAAGTCACAAGCCTCAGTTTCCTCATCTGTAAAATGGCAATAATAATAATTGCATCTATTTCCCAGAATTGTTTTGAGGATCAGATGACATGCTATAAGTGCTTTGGGAAACAAGGAATGCTATATTTTTGCTTTATTGTTCAGTTGTTTCAACCATGTCTGACTCTTCATGACTCTGTTCTTGCCAAAAATAGTGGAGTGCTTTGCTATTTCCTCCAGCTCATTTTACAGATGAGAAAACTGAGGTAAACAAGGTTACATGATTTACCCAGGGTCACACAGCTAGTAAGTGTCTCAAGGAAGGTTTTGAACTTTGAAGATGAGCTTCCTAACTTCAGTTCTGGCACTCTAACTGCTGAGTCACCTAGTTGCCATAAATGCTAATTATTAAGTTAATTAATTAAATGTCTGTTATTATTTGATTGCTAGATTTTATGGACATAGCTCAACTTACTATGATCCATTGATTGAAATAGTCCTCTTCCTGTCACTATCTCAGTGCCAAATACTGATGTTGAATCAATGGCCCCTCCTTCCAGGGTAGCAACGCACCAAGGTTTACCCTAAAAATAAACTAGTTCCTAAGAACAAAAGTCGCCCTCCTGCTGGACTGCTGCTGTCATGTCTGCACTTGAGGTAGGACTACTGGGCATATATAGAGGGCACTGGGTTATGGACAAAAAGTAGTACAAGGCAAGATTTTAAAATCACTGGTTTTAAAACTAGAAAGACCCATCAGGACACTGTGGTGTGAGAGTAAGAATGCTGTTGGGTGTGGGACACAGGTTCAGATTATGGATGTTGAGCTAGGAATGATCTCAGATGTTATCTAGTCTAAATGAAGAAACTGAGTCCCAAAAAGTTTAAGTGACTTCTCTGAGATTGTGTCAGGTGTTTCTGAGCCTGGGTGCAGTCCTCTTCCCACTATTCACTTTCCTTAGTGGAAGGCATGCCAGGTTAGAAGTCAGAGAACCTGGGCTGAAATTCAAGTTCTGCTACATCTTATCTGCACAGACTTAGGCAGGTCACAAACTCCCTGGGCTTCCATTTTCTCACTTACAAAATGAAGGGATGGGACAAGATCCCTTGTGGAAGGGATGGTCCCTTCTAACTCTTAACCCATGATCCTATGACTTACTAGTTGTGTGAATATGGTTGTCATTTACCAACCAGAGCCTTAGCTCCGCATCTGCTAAATGGGCTAATATTAAGCATAGTATTAATTACTTCTGTGAGCAAAGTGCTTCGCAAACGTTGAAATACCATATGAATGTAAATTATTTTTGTCATCTAGTCCTTCATTTTTACAGATGAACTGAAACCTAGCCCAGATCCTTCCTCACAAGAGATACTAATCTAGTTGGGAGAGACAGGGCACATACTACAGAGAGAAGAATGTCCAAAGAAGATAGCACAGACTGAAATGATAAAGGGGAAGCATGAGCAGCAGATACTTAAGGGGCTTGGTGAGTGATAGATATTAAGAGAAAGAAGAGCTCACACTAACTAAGGCTGCCAGGATGAGCTCTTCAAGGACCACAGATCTAATGCCAGAAGAACGTTCAGCCCCCTCATTTTACAGATGACAAAACTGAGGGCTCTAGAAGTTTAGTGATCTTCCCAAGGTGATATGACTTGTAAGTTAACTAGGTCGTCTTCCTCCAAAGCCAGGATTCTTTCCATCTCAGATTATCTGAATCTAATGTCTGTTCTTTCCACTATATCATGGTCACTTGACCTGGGATTGGGTTTGGATCAATAGAGAAAGTGTCCTTGGGGAAATGGGGCTAAGAATATGGCATAGGAACAGTGAGGAGATCAGACTGAGGTAGCAACTATTTCTCTTTTTAATTCTGTACATTTTCTATCTTCCTCTTCTCCAGTAATAGAATATAAACTCTTTGAGGTCAGGGGCCATCATTATACTTTCATTTTTATACCTGTAGCATCTAGCACAGTGCCAATACAACTGCCCTTTCAGTCTTCTTCAGGGCTACATCATCCACGATACATTCCCTAACCATGGGTGTTCTCCAAGGCTCCATCCTGGGCCCTCTTCTCTTCTCCCTCTATAATCTTTCTTTTCATCACTTCATCTTCTCATGTTGGTTTAACTATCACCTCTCTGCAGAGGATTACTGAATCTACAAATCCAACCCCAGTGTATCTCCTGAACTTCAGGCCCTCAACACCAACATCTAAAAAAAAAAGACAACAATGACAACATTTCAGATTCAATGTCCTAGAGACATCTCAAACTCAACATGTCCAAAATTGCACTCATTTTCTATTCCCCAAAGTCCATCCCTCTTTTAAAATGCCATTTCTGTAGAAGATGGTATTTTCCTTCTGCTCTCCCAGGTCCACCTCAGCATCATCCTGAATACTACCATCTTACTCAGCCTATATATCCAGTCAATTGCCAAATCTTGCAGTTTCTACCTTCACAGCATCTCTCACATGAGACCCCTTCTCTCTACTCACATAACTACCACTTTAGGTCAGACCCCTTATCACCTCTCACCTAGATTTTTAGAGAACTTTCTTTTTTTGTTCCCCTGCCTCAATTGTCTCTGCCTCCAGTCCATCCTATACCCTGCTGCTAAAGTTATTCTCCTACTTGAACAACTAAATCAAATATGAATTCTTCTGTTTAGATATTAAAGGGAGGGAGGGAGAGAGAGAGAGAGAGAGAGAGAGAGAGAGAGAGAGAGAGATTGAGAGTCTATGACCCAGACAGAACTGCCTTTCTTCTGCTTCTCATGTGCCACATGCCTCTTCCATTTCTCCATCTTTACACTGGCCTTCCCCCATATCTGGAATGCAGTTCCACCCTACCTTTATCTCAGAATCTCTCTCTTCCTTTAAGATAGAGCTCCAACACCATCTTCTGTGCAAAGCTTTTCCTGACCCCTCCAATTGCCAATGCCCTCTTCCCCAAACTACTTTGTATATATTTATATTTGTTACCTTTTTGTGTATCTTTTATATGTACTTATCTCCAGCATTAGAACATAACTCTTTGTAAATTGGACTAGTTTCATTCTTTATGCTTGCATCCACAATGGAAAGCATAACTCCTGACACATGGTAGGCACGCAATAAATACTTGATTAATTGATAGTAGTGGATAAACAGCTGGATTTAGAGTCAGGAAAACCTGGGTTCAACACTTGTCTTAGACACTTAGCAGCTGCGTGACCCTGGACAAGTGACCTAACCTCTCTGGACCTCAGTTTCTTCATTTGTAAAATGAAGGGGTTAAATCTGATGACCCCTAAAGTCACCTTCTAGCTCTGAAATGATGATGCTATAATTCTAAGATACTATGACTTCTATACAACTTGGACTGAGGAAGTCACCTCCAGGCTGTTAGGAAAGCTGGGTTCCATTTCAACTTCAACACTTAAACAAAACTAATAGATCTTGGAAACTTCTACCCTTGCTCTCCCTCCAGATCATTATGGTGTCTGGGAGGTGGCACAAGTCAAAGTCACAGGCAGATGCCACAGAGATCCAGACTCATTTTTAGGCTTTCATCTTTCCCAGAAAAGTGACACAGTCTCCTTTCCCAAGAGGTTCAGAGAGGACTCATTTATTTGCTTTCTACACCTCCAAAATCCCTGTGCTATATGCTCAGAGAAAGAGAGAGTGAGAAAAGGATGGAGGGGGGAGTAGTGTGAGAGGAGGAAATGTGAGCAGAGAGGCATAGACAGAGGGTAAAGAGAAAGGGAAAGCCAATCCTCTCCTACCCTGCACTTTAACTTCCACTGAGGAGCCTTAGACCATAGATTCTAGACTACCAGTGTTCTTTTCTTCTATCCCCCAGTCATCCAGGACAATGCCCAGTGGCCAAGACCTATACTTCTGCTCGGATTCTATCCTGCAATCCCAATTCCTATAGGTTTCTTTATGATCAGAGCCCTTCATGATAGGAGCAGGAATATTTCCCCACATATCCCACCCTGACCTGTTTCATTCCACTGAGTCCCAAACCATGCAGTCAGTGACAAGAAGCTGTATAACCGCCTGGCCTGATTGAAAGTCCTCAGGACGGGGGCTTCTGATTTAGCTCTTCCTGGAAACCGTTGCTATGGAACATACTGGGATGCAGCATTTACTGTCAGAACTAATGAAAGTCAGTGGAGAGCTATTAAGAATTTTTTCCCTCCCCTTTGTGCATAATTCCTCATCCCAGGGAGTTTTCTTTTCTTTCTTTTTTGCTTTGTTTTGCAGATGTTCATTACTGGCTCATTGTCATTTCAAGTCTCTTTCCATCCCCATTTGGGTTCATGCCTCAGAAGCCTGACACTTCCTTCTCCTTGTACCTGATGATGGGAAGTCGTTTTCTTGCCCCATTGCTAATATTGCTTCCTTCAGAGACAGCATACTATGTGGTGGAGGGAGGGTGAGCCTACTTGTATCTGTACGTGTCTGCATGTGCTCACATGTAACTGAGTGCTAGCCCACCTAGAGCAGAGCAATCGTGTGGGAAGGTTTCTTTCTCCCCCTTGCTGGAGATGTTGGGAGATCCTTGGATGACCAACATGGAGCAGAAGACACAGTGTGGTCCCCCAGGAGCTCATTCCAGTTGATATTTATAGAAAAGTAATTAGCTCATTTTATTCATACCACTTGAGACGAAAGATAAGAAAGAAGAAGGAGACAATTGGAAAATCCAAGGTGGGGGTAAGGAATGTGACTGAGTAACCATGGAAAGGTGTGTGAGGGGAAAACTATCCCCAAGCTGAAGTTCCAGTCAATCCTCTTGTCATTCCACCATCTAACAATTATGAACATTCCACCCGCCCTCTGCATTCTTAAAATCTGAGATGAGGTGCCCTGGCTAGTCTCTAGAGTCCCCCTAAGAAGAGTGATGACTATCCCCATCAACCACCTTACTCAATCTTCCTTCAAGGAAGCATGTTTTGCTTCTCAGATGCTGACATGAGATGAGAGAATAAGACAGGGCTGAAAGATGATTGCAAAGGCATTTGTTCAGCTGGGAGACACTAATGCAAAGCCTGGACACAAAATCATATCTTTATTCACAATCAGACTCCTATGGTGTTTCACAAAAAAAGGAAGGTTTAGGAGTTTACAGCAGAAAATATGTGTTGGCTATAATGTTTCTTGCGGTAGGAGGAAGTGTGGTAGTGTTGAAAGAGTGTTGAATCTAGAATCAGAGGGTATAGATTCAAATCTAACTCTGACATTACCTTGTTACCTTGGACAAGTCACTTAAACTCACTAGGCCCTAGTTTCTTAATCTGTAAAATGAAAGGGCTGGACTAGATGATCCTTATAGTTTCAGATCCATCATTCTATGATCACAATGTATGAAATGTCCAGCCTTGGAGATTTTCCTGGGGAGAACAGGCTGTCATCTATTCTGAAGACAGAGAACTAGACCAAATGATTTCTCAAAGTCTTTCATTTCTAAGATTCGAAGAGGCAAAGGATATACTTCCTTAGTAACCAAGAAAAGTACAGATTAGACCTTCATCAGAAGTACAAGAGAAAGGAAGAACACACACACACACACACACACACACACACCAGGGCCATAAGAGATCTGGGGCTGGTCTTGGAGTCTTGACTTTCTACATACTCTACCAAAGCTCTTTCCTCTGGAATTTTCTTTCAAGACCTTTAAGTTTAGAACACTAACTTCTTCTCCCAGTCTGAAGTTTCTGAAGATGTCTGTTTGAAAAATGTTTATGATTTGTTCAAATGTGCTTTTAAAAAAGTTCTAAAGTAAAGGAAAAAAAAAAAGAGCAACGCATTTAGAAAGAGTTGGAAGCCTGCAGATGTTCATAAAGAAACTAAGTCTTTTGTGAATTTCAGTTACCTGATGGGAGGGGTGATACAAAGAATTCAGTTAAGGTTGACTGCCAGAGAAACTCATGATTGGAAAAAGGTAGCCCACAGTATGGAAACTCACATGAAGGGTCCATAATTTTTCTTTTCTTTTTCTCCTCCCTTTAAAACATGATCCAAAAAAAAATATGGTGGCCCTCCAATTAGTAAGGTCTTTCTTGTCATCAGAGGCAGCATATTATATAAAGGAGAAATAGTGGTGATGTGAAATGAGTGGTAAATTTGCAACTAGAACAATAGGGTTCAAATCCTGTCTCTATTATTATTTTGTGAATTTGGCAAATCCTTTACTCCTCCTTTTGCCTCATTAGGAGATTGTATAAAGGATATTCTGAGATCCCTTCTACCACTAAGGTCCTATGATAGTATGGGACCATATATAATACCTTGCTCCCTTCTTTTCCCCATGTCATGTCAATCACTCAACAAACATTTGTTAAGCACTATTCTGTGCCAGACATCATCATGGCACTTGGAAACCAAGGAAAAATGAAGTTGTCCCTGCCATCAAGGAGCTTTCTTTTCACGTGTCTCAGAAGAGATAACATATACACATAAGTATATGCAAATATTTACAAGTAAATTAAAAGTAATTTGTCAGGGAAGTTACTCATAGTTGGAGGAATTGAGAAATATCTCGTGTAGGACATAGCACATAAGCTGAACTTTGAAGGAAGCTGGGGATTCTGAGATGTGAAAATGAGAAATGATGCATTCCAGGCATGATGACTAGCCTATACAGGGAGAAGCATGGGGTGGGGGTGGGGTGGGGGTGGAATGCAGTACGTGAAGTCTAGCAAGTGGGCCACTTTGGCTAGTCCATAGAGGGCATGAATGACTCGGAGTACTGTGTAATAAGTCTGGAAAAACAGATTTGATTCAGAGTATGTAGGAGTTTTCATGCCAAACAGAGGAGTTTTAAGATGATGAACATCTACAGAAGATTCTTAAGCAAAGGACTGACTTAGGCAGACCAGTACCTTACCAATGTTACCTTGGTAGCTATATGGAAAGTGCATGGGAGAGGAGAAAGGCTGAGTCTGGGGAGTCCAATTAGGAGGCTGTTGTAGTAGTCCAGGTGAGACATGATGAAGTCTTGGGCTGGGGTGTTGACTTTGTGAATGAATAGAAGGGAAGAGAAGGAAGAGACATTGTAGAGGCAGAGTTAATGGATATATGGAATAAGGCAGTGAGGAGCTGTGAGCCTGGGTTTCTAGAAGGATGATGATATTCTCTGAAAGAATAGATAGGTTAAAAAATCACTGCTGGGTAAGAGAGGAAAGATAATAAGTTCAATCTGGGACTTTTAAGCATCAGGTGTATACTGAATATCCAGTAGCCCATGTCTAATATTTTTTTTCCCATGTGCCACAACCTACTGCTAGATTCTATGCCCTAAGGGAGCATGGATAACCTCTTATCTTTCTCTCTATGCCTCTCTGTCTCTGTCTGTTTCTGTTCCTGTCTCTGTGTGTCTCTTTCAGCTTCTGTCTCTATTTATCTTAAATCTGTCTCTCTGTCTCTATTTTTCTATCTCTTTATCTCTCTCCATCTCTGTCTTGTATCTCTGTTTCTTGGTGTCTCTGACTGTCTTTCTCTGCCTCTGTCTCTGTCTCTCCCTTTCCCCTACCTGTCTGACCTCTCATCAATCTTCTTTGCTATATCTTTATCCTGGTCAAGTTTGCTAACCATGAATGTTCCTAGTCTCTCTTTCTTTCTCTCTCTCTCTCTCTCTCTCTCTCTCTCTCTCTCTCTCTCTCTCTCTCTCTCTCTCTCTCTCTCTCTCTTTATATATGTGTGTGTGTGTGTGTGTCTTTGTGTATGTATATAGATATAGATGTATAGATATAGATACTGCCTATTGGACATTTCCATTTGGATGCCCTGCAGGCATCTTAAGTGCAATATGTCCACAACTAATTGTCTTCTTCCTCTCTCCCTAAAACCTACCCCTTTTCTGAAATTCCCTCTGCTGTAGAGGGTACCACCATCCTCCCAATCAACTATATGTCATCCTTGAGTACTCATTTTGTTTATCCCATATAGCCATTCCCTTTTCTAACATTGGCCTTTCTACTTCCACATCTGTCCGATATATCCTTTTCTCTCCACACACACTACTACCACTCTAATACAGAGCCTCACCACCTCTCACTTGGACAAAAGGCAATAGTCTTCTAATTGGTTTCTTTACCTCAAATTTCTCCCCAATCCACACAGCTACCAAAGTGATTTTCGTAAATCACAAGTCTGGTTATGTTACCCACCCCTATCCCCTTCAGTTCTCCAGTGGCTTCATATTTCCTTCAAGATCAAATAGAAAATCCTCTCTATGACATTTAAAACTCTTAACAACCTGGTCCCTTCTAATACTTCTTATATATTATCCTCTTCCATCTACTCTATAGCCCTGCCATACAGACCTATTTACTGTTCCTCACACAAAATGCTCATTTCCCATCTCTGTACTTACACTATCTGTCCACTTCCATCATGTGTGAAATCTTCCTCCTTATGTCAGCTTTACACACACACACACACACACTCATATACTAATACACACTCACACACATACACACTCATACACTCTCACACACACTCACATACATACACACTTATACACACCTCTCTCTCTCTCTCTCTCACACACACACACACACACACACACACACACAAACCTTGTTTGTATTTACTTACATGTATAACTCTACAAATGGAATTTAAGTTGCTCCAAGGGAAGAATTCTTAAACATTGTCTTTGTATTACCATATATTAGCACTATATGGGTGACACAGTAAGCACTTAATAAATGCTTGTCAATTGCAAATTTTAAAAGCTTAATATTACCTTTCCTTAGAGGGTCTGAAAGGAGGTAATTGGAAGTCTATCCTATTAAGAAGAGGATTAAAGGCTGAAAGAAATTTGCCTGTAAGGGCTTTGGATGAAAAACTGGCCTGAAAAGCTTAAAAATCTAAATGCCAGAGCTATTGCTGTCAGTCTTGTCTGTGTTCAGTGAGCTGGGGACTTTCAGAAAAGTTTCTGATGAATTAAAGTTTCATTTCTACTTTGACTTGAAAGAACTAGGAGAATTCTGAGCAAGGAGTGATAAATGTTGAAAATTCATGTGGAATATTTGATAGCAATTAGGTCTTTATGTACATATCTTTTAAATCTCACACAAACCTCAAACAAACCTCACACAAATCTCACACAAACAGACCTCATATATATGTTATAGTAGCAATATTAAAGTCCACGGTATCAGAGATCTCAATTTGGAAAGAAGAGACCTGAGAGCTAAAACAGAGACTAACATCCTCATTTTTATAGATAAGGAATTAGGGGTAACAGAATTTGTTCTCTGCTCCCAAGTTCTTTCTACAGCATCACTTAGTGAATAGTAAATCAAAATCTTATATTACATTAAAAAAAGAAGGGATTTTGTTGTCCTTTGTTAACTGGAAAACAAAATTCTCTTTAAAAATGGCCTAACTTCTCTGTATCATCCCTGTCTATTTCACAATCTCTCTGTTATCTATCTCTGCCTCTGTCTTTGTTTCTTTCTCTCTGTCTCTCTTTGTCTCTGTCTCTCTGTCTGTGTATCTCTTTCTCTGTCTCTCTGTTACCCATTCATACCTCTGCTGAGTCTAATCATGTATTTTTTTTTTACCGTGCATCCATTGCCCAAATGCCATGGTCATCCCTAGGGAAATTTAGAGACTGAGTAAAATTACACTGCATGCTTCCTTTCCTCCCATTTTCAGTGAAAACAGCCCAGACTGGTATAAGGGACAGAGTATTAGATTTGGAATGGGGAAGACCTGGGTTCTAATCCTGTCTCAGACACTTACTACTTGTGTGACCACGAGCAAGTTTCTGAACTGCTACCTGCCTCAGTTTCCTTATCTGTAAAAGGGAAATGATAATAACATAGGGGTGTTATGAGGATTAAAGGAAATTGTATACTACATGCATGTGTATCAACGTATATGTTATGTATATGCACGTATATGTTTATATCTGGCTGGAAACTTTAAGGGATTATATAAATGTTAAGCATAATTTAATGTTCTCCAAAATAACCTTGAAGGAGAAAAAGCAGTTGCAAAAGGCAGCCATCAGCCTGAGACCTGTGTAGAAAGGGGGAAGAGGGGAAGTCCAACCTACTTTACCTTGGCAAAAGGGCAGCGAGAAGGGAAGGTAGAAAGATAGTTAAGGCCTGCCTGGGTGTATCTACTATAAGCCCGCCTCCCCTTTTTTTGCACTAGATACAACTTCTTCCTCCCATCCATTCCTGCATCCCTGAGTCATTGCTCAGTGCTCTCTCTCCTTGCAATAAATAAAAAATAAAAGCACACAGAGCAAGGGACTGCTGTCCTAATTCGTTATACCCTGGGGCCAATTCTGCCTGGCTCCACTGTGAACCTGATAACAGCTACCCCAACTGCAGATACCATATCCAGCCAGAAACAAACACATATCTGCAGTGTTGGCCAGGCTCATGAAGTGATGGCAAACACTGTGCTGGTTCCCTCCTCCCATACCTCATCTACCTTCTATTGCTTCTGTTTCTATCAAGTTGAATCCAGTATTTTTCTTTTCTTTTCTTTTTTTTTCCCCTTGATGGTGCCAGGGAGGGAGATCACTTCCTGGAGAGCATAGCAGAGAGACAGTAGCAGCCTCTGGCCAGGTGCTGGATGTGACAGCTGGGGTCTGTGCAGGCAGAGGATGAGTCCCAAGCCCTTCCCCCAGGTTTGGCTGTGAGCTCCTCCAGTCCACCCCTAGGCTCAAGCTCAGCTGAGAATGATGTGGACTGTCTGGGACAATGGTGGGAAGCCACATTGGCAGCTCCATCTCCTTCTCTCCTCATATCTCACTCCCTTCTAATCCACCCTATTCTTCAAGACTACAGTCATCATCATGAAAGCAGAGTTATCAATAAAACTTTGGAGAATGCAAAGAATGTAGTAGAGATTGGGCGGGGAGGGGGGCACACAAACCAGGCAATTTTGTTAATCCTTTGTTAATTTCAATGTTTGCTTTTAACAAAACTATTAACAAGTTCAGGTGTCTGTAGAAGCCTTTTTATTCTTTTAAAAAAATAATTGGAATGTTTATATAAGTTTTTTTCAGTATTTAATATTGGAAAGCTTGTACTTCCTGGGGATTAAGTTTATGATTATTTTTTTTAAACTATCCACACAAGGGGAAGAAACCTTAAAGTCAGCATGTGCAAACTCTCTCCTACAGTCAGAATCCCCTATGTTACCATGGTGACTGGTGGTCTTTCTAGCTGCTGTTTGAATACTTCCAGTGACCTGGAACTCACTACCTCAGGTCTTACTCTTATATCAGAACATGCAAGTCTCCATTGTTAGAGGGCTCACTTTCACAAGGAGTTGAAATAGTAACTTTCACTCATTAGGTATGTAGTCACTATGTTATGTGACATTGTTATTTAATGTGTTTTTTCTGTGCGGGTGTAGCCTCCTCCAGAGAAGGAAAATTTTTTGAAGGCAGGAACTGATGACTCTACATGAAAACAGATGTTATCAGAAGTAGAGATGTTATTACGCAGCAGAGGCTCTCCCTCCCTCCACCCTCCACCCCCCCCCCCACTTTACGTGGAGCATTGCTTGTGATAGACCAGTAACAGATGAATAAGGTAGCCTGGTGGAGTGTTTAAAACATAAGAATTAGAATCAGAGGACCTATGCTCAAATTTCAGCCGTGTGTGTGTGTGTGTGTGTGTGTGTGTGTGTGTGTTTTCTTAGACATCTTGCTCCTTTTGGTGCTGCGGGTCTTATAAAAAATGAATGAATGAATGAATGAATGAATGAATGAATGAATACATTTTTTAAAAGACCAAACAAGGAGATCCCTACTGAGGTTTTTTTTTTCTAAAGTGAACTGGAACCCTCTGGGCTCAGTAATTATTTTGCTGTCTTCAACGTACTGCCAACTCTATAGAAACTGATGAGCCAAATGCCCTTTGACATTGACAAGTCCCTGGATCCCCATAATTCTTGATTTATTGGAGGCAGAGATTGAATTCAAAAGGAACAGATTTGTATTGATTCTACCCCTTCAAATATGGCTCCCCATCTTTCCTCTTCCCCAGCGCTCCAACTCCCACTTGGTGCAAAGCAGATCACAGCAAACTGCTCCCTGTCAATATCCTTTTCATCTCACTGTCCCAGCTCTGACCCAGCATTTCCTCAGACCTTCTCTGAAGTTTCTCAGTTTCCTGTTGCTTCCACCTACTCTTCCCTGGGTGAGGGGTCCACATCACGCATAATAAATGCTCCAATTAAAGAGACTTTCACAGCTGTAGTTGCTGCCCCTGGCTGTGGGGAGAATCAGGCTGGGAGTCAGGTCAGTTTGTCTCCTGCTAGCCAAACTACCTTATGACACAGTTCTTGACCTTCTTCCTCCCCGGATTTGAGCCTCTGCCCTTTGCCTCACTGAGGTATCTTTGCTCCAGATCCTGCCTTTACAAGGGGAAGCCCTTTCTATACAAGAGGGCTGGCTAATGAGGCTGGCTTAACAGAATGGGCTGTGTGTGTGTGTGTGTGTGTGTGTGTGTTTGTGTGTGTGTGTGTGTGTGTGTGTGTGTGTGAACATTCAACAATAAATATTATCAAGATATAGACCTATTGAATATAGATATATAGTTATATAATGAATATAGGTACATGGAAACAGATAAGAGATATCTCAGTCAGTCCACAAATCAATAAATATTTAGTGTGGACTCAATTTGCACCAGGTACCATGGTAAGTGCTGGAGATACAAAGAAGGGAAAAAAGGAAGATCCCTATCCTGAAGGAGATTATATTTTAATGTCTATTGTCTTGAGTAGTTGTGGCATGTGGATAGTATATATTTGTGTGCATATTTATGTCTATTTATCGACACATACATATTTAATATATTATACACAACATATGCTGCTCAGTCATTCTCAGTCATGTATGACTCACACACATATGTGATATGGAGAGACAGAAAAACAGAGACAGAGACAGAGAGACAGAGAGAAGGGAGAAGAAAGGGAGAAGAATGGAAGGGAAGGGAAAGGAAGGGAATTACTTCTCTGTGTATTTGTGTACTTGTCTTAACCCCCTTCCCCCCCAAGAATGTTTATTCCTTGATAACATTGACTATTTTCAGTTTTATTCATATTTTTAGCTCCTAGCACAGTGTTACTTAGTGGTCCCTTACTAAATGACTGTTGAGTTCATTTGAATTGAAACTGTGGCTAGGGAGCTCAAGTGGCATGGGTAATCCGAAATAGGATTTGAGCCCAGTTCCTATGTTCCCAAACCCAATGGTTTGAACTATTAAGCATAAACTGGGTGTGGAGATACAAACTTGAAGTAAAACAATGTCCCTCCCATCATGGATCTTAGAGTCTAGCATACAGTTTATAGGGGCGATGCCTCACAAACTGATAGCTCTCATCCACAATAGTAGGTGCTAAGTTTGTTAAAGAAAGAAGCATACATTTTTTCATGAGCTTAGAGCAGGAAGGTCATTATCAACTGGGGGATAAGGATGAGCTTTTGAAAAATAGGTATCATTGAGATTGGGCTATAAATGACAAGCATGAATTCAGCAGCAGGTTGAAGATATTGAAGACATTTCAAGTACAAGTAACAGTGTGGACAAAAGCAACAAAATAGAAAAGCACAAGGAACGATGGAGGAAGATCAGGTTTGGCTACAGTACAGAATAAATCAAAGGGCCATGAATAAAGCAAGGATTATGGAAGTCCTTGAATGCCAAGTTAAAGAATTTGGACTTTACTTGAAAGGTAATTAGAAATTATAGGAGAGTGACTAGTAAAAGGGATTTATGAGGTCCATGCATAAGGCAAACTAATCCTCCATCACTAATAACCTACTGAAACTGTTTTGTCAATGGTCACCAAAACTGTCTTAATGGTACACTTTGGTGTGAAGGATGGATTGAAGAGGAAAGAGAGTAAGGCCAAATGTTTATTTAGGAGGTCATTTCACTGCAATAGCATCAGGATGTAGCAATGTGCTAATGTGGTAGTTGTGAGAATTTAAAAAAAGAATAAAAGTTATCATAAAGACAGGAAGGACAAAAGTGAAGGATAGGACTGTGTAATTGTGTGTGTGTATAAATATCTATAAATCTCTCTCTCTCTCTCTCTCTCTCTTTCATTCTCTCTCTCTCCCTCCCTCCTTCCAGCCTTCCCTCCCTCTTTCCCTCTCTCTCTCCATAAGGAAGAGAAAAGAAACAGAAATGAAACCAGGCTTTGAAAATTGACAATGTTGAATGATACCACTAAGATGCACATACAGGTAAAAAAAAATCTTAGTTGTATATGTATGTGAGTTATATATGTGGGCATATCTATTTCCTGCCATCTCTCTTTCTGTCTTTCTCCCTCTCTCATACACACACACATACACACATATATACACACATACCCCATAAACACAGATGTTTGTGTATATATATAATGTGTATGTATATACATGTATATATTGAGTTATAGGTAGGATGTCCAGATGAGGGTATCTTAAAGGCAAGGGACAGAGTTCATGGGAGAGGTCAGGGCTAGAGACACAAATTTAAAAGTCATCTTTCTAGAGATGAGAGTTGAAGGCATGGAAGCAAATTCTATTGGCAATGGACAGAAATTACAGAGGGGAACTTGGATTTGATGAATGAATTAATAAATCAATGTATACTGCTTTGTATGTGTCAAGCACCAATGACATAAGTAAAATGGTCTTCAAAAGTGGAATGATATGCTTCAGCAAGAAAGGGGATGTTCATTGATGAGAAGTATTCAATAATTCAGGCTTGTCTTGATTAAGACAACAGTCTTCTAATTGACTTCCCTGTTCCATCTCCTTCTCGCCATCTTCAATCCATCCTATTATCCTAAGACAAAAGCCGAGAGGTGGAAGATGGTATGTGGCATATGGGGAAGGGCAAATGAGTTAGCTTGTTTGAGGAACAGAATGTGTGACATCACCGGGGAATGAAGTCAACACTGTATTACTACTGTCCCCCAGATCCCAATGGCAGACATCCAGGTGCCCTAGTGCACAGAATGAGAGTTCCTTGCTCATCTCTCCTTGGTCACCAGGATTGTGCTTTGACAAGTGAGAAGGTCACCCGAATGTTTCACCTGTCAGGGAGCAGCAGAAGAAACAGAGGCCAGTCTTCTCTTTTCCCCACTAAGAAGTAATCCACCATGCTTCTTTAGGGGACGTGGACTCTGGCTTCCATTGGAACCTAAATAGCAGAGGTAGAATCGTGAACCGTTCTCAGTCACCACCAAAGAATGACCCAATACACAGGCCAAAGAAGAAACTGCCTATAATGCGTGGTCTCAGTCATGAAACTGCAAAGTAGTCAAAGGTTGGTGGGTAAATAATTTAAGATCACCTTGGCCTATTCCTTTTCTTCTTTTCCTGAAGATGGTTATTTCAAGTGGCATACTCCTTTCGCAGCTGGTCCTAAAGTTAGGGAGACTGAAATCAAATCCATTCTCAGATGCTTCCTGGTTGCGTGACGCTGGACAACTCACTTAACCTCTCTCTGCCTCAGTTTCCTCAGCTGGAAAAGGAGAGTAAGAATAGCCCTACGTCCCAGGGTTACTCTGAGGATCAAAGGAGACAAGATTTGTAAGGCCTCTACCACAGTGCCCAGCACATCTAAGTGCCCAGAAATATAAATGTTGGCTGCTATGCTTGTGGTAGTGGTTGGTGGTGGTGATTGCTACAGTTATTGTCTCTGGAAGACCTGGCCTGGACAGTGACCTACCCATTCTTTCTCTCCTCCTGGGAAGAGTGTAAGGCTGGAAAGGAAACTGAAGATCATATTATAGGAGGCAACCTGATAGAGTGGAAAGAACATTGACTCTGAATCTGAGGACCTTGGTTCGAATCCCACCTCAGATATTTATTGCCTCTGTGACCTCAAGCAAGTCACTTAACTTTCCTCAGACTCTGTTTCCTCATCTGTAAACTGAAAGGCGTGTTAGTACATCCTTTGAGGTGCCTTCTTGGTCTATGATTCTTATCCATCCCTCTTACTTTACAGATGAGAAAACTTGAACCCAGGGAAATTAAGAGTTTTATTTAAAGTAGTAATCATCAAGTAGGAGGATTTGAACCCAAATCTTATTCCAAATTCTCTCTGCATCCTACCATATAACTCCTACAAGTAATGAACACCTCAATGTCCCAAGCAGTAAGTCTGCTCCCAGACTTTTTCCAAGTTGCTGGTTTCTTGAGAGATCTGAAGCAGAAAGGTTAGTTTTTAATGATTTTATCCCAGCTTATCTGCTTTTAACAGGTCTGCCCAAGTCGCCAGCCATCAGGAGCCCTGGGTATGTTTCTAGAGACCCCATTATTTCTTATCCACTCCATGGGCATCAGGTTTTCAGCAGACAGGTATCTGGCTCTAATCTCTGAGAGAAATGGAGAACATTTAATTTCTGAAGGATTAGATAAAATATGGCTCTCTTGTCATACTAGAAATGTGAAAGGAGCCTTACCTCAATCAATTAAACAAGCTATAACTCCTGACATGGATAGCCAGGAAATGATTAAGGATGTCAGGAATCTGGAGATAAAATTTAGAATTCTTTAATCTTATGTAGAAAAATTTAGAATTTAAGATTCAGGGAAATCTGAAAGAAAAATAAAAAGATACCCCTTCAATCCTGCTTTTAAAAAAAATCTCCCCCTTTGTTCATTGATGCTTAAAGACATTCCCTTTACAAAGCACACATCCTTTGTTCTATAGTTAGAAATAAGGTTTATTCAAATGCCTCTAAGAAAAGGGATTCGGTGAATTAAACTAACCCTGAAGAGCAAATCATAAGTTTTAGAGCCCTTCTAGGATCTGAGATTTAGAGCTGGCTGAGAGAAATCCTAGAGGCCATCTAGACACCCCTCTTTCTCTCATCCCATGCACCCACCTATTTAACAGATGAGGAGACTAAGACTCAGGGAGGTTAAGTGCTTTATACAAGGTCACAGAGCTATTACCATAACTCCAGTGTCAGTGTTTTTTCTTCCTGCCATGCTTTGATAGGAGAAGATTGTGGTGTGTCCTTTCTTCTCAAAAACAACTCTGACATCAGGGAGGCGATATCATGACATGCAAATGAATTGGACCTAAGGGAAGGAGGACTGTGCAAGGTCACCAGGTTCACTTTCTTTTCCAGAACCATCTGAATCCAGGGACCTGATATTCATCAGGATGACTGGAGATGGGCCCAGGATGCAATGGGAGACCTTGGCCCTTTTAAGCTAAGGTCTTTTCAGGTTTTCACTTTGAGTGAGGTAATGTCCATTCAGTGAATAGGCCTCTTTAAGAAATGAGTTAAGGGATGGCCCCTTTAATTAGGAAAAAATCAAACTTGGAGGGGAAGACCCTCAGGGTTGCAGGCCAAAAGACAGACAGTTACTATTTACATTCACTATGAGCCAGGACAGTCCAAAGGACAATCATTTAGTCATGGCTTGGGCAGGAACCTATTGTCCAGTCCCTGAGATCCAGAGTGAATTGGCATTAAGGCTCGGCCTTAGAGAACGAAATTTAGCCAGTAAACTCCAACTAGGTAGCTCTTCAGCCATCAATATTTACCTTCCTTTGGGTAGAACCTACTAAGTGATTAGGTGGTCCAGGAGAGCCTTAAAAGGAGGGTGGGGGTGAAGGGGAAAGGGGCATATATGGAAGGAAGGCAAGAGTTGCTACTGGGGAATTTTTCAGCCTGGGTTTCTTGGGAGCCCAGAAAGAATCTCAAACACTAGAAGATCAGTAATTCTGGAGGTTGAACAGTGACAGGAACAGAAATGTACTAGGGCACTAAGGAAGACTGCTCATTGGCAGTTTCCTGGGGCACAGGTTTGGCTCCTAGCTTTGCAGATGCGCTGTCCAACAACCAACAACATTCTCTGTAATTTCAATGGACCAATGGGACGTAGGCAATCTGTCCCTACAGGAAATCTGCTCAGAAACTGAGTCCCTCGTTGCACACTAGATGTAACATCTGTGAGTTTTAGTGCAGCTAAGGCATGCCATGTCAACTAAGATTTTTCTACATTCAGCCTAAGCATGATGTACATAGTTGTGTCCAGTTTTGTTAGTCAGTCTATAGCAAAAGGGGAAAATAGATAATTAGTCAGAGCATATTCAGATAACATTTTTACTCCACAGTGCAAAAGATAGACCTTAACCATGTCACAATTTTATAAAGCCAAGTTGAAAGTTAATTTGGCACTCTTACCTATATATGCTACCTATACCTGTATGCTTGATTCCTATGTTGTCAGGTTATTGTGGCCTTTCCCAGGGAGGGGAGATATACCACCGGCACAGGGAGAGTCAGTTATAGAAATATAAATGACAAGGAGGAGTTAAACTTAGGAGACTGGCGGGATCCAGTGAAAACCCTGTCCAGGTATACATTCAAAAGGAGAAAGGACAAAGATATTAAGGCAGATCATCTAGGTGAGATTTCTTTATACCGAGAAAGGGGACAATCAACACATAGAGACAGCTCTCTGTATATGTGTGTAGCCAGTGATAGCAGAAGGAGTCTGATAACCCTTGTGTTTAGTCTTTCTGAACTGCTTGCTCCTGATGTATTCAAAAGTATCCAAGATATGTTTACCATGGGTTGGCATTTGGAAAACAATCCAACTCCCTTTCCTTATCTCAGTATAAAACCTCAAAGCCTCTGACATTTCTGGGCCATTCAGGGATTGGGCTACGGTTCAGGTAAAGCTGACTTTCTCCTTAAATCTGAGGACTTCACAGGTGTCACTGAGGTAGATGTGGACCTGTTTTCTTTTACATTATGACTATGGCTGTATGTTTTGTATATTACTCAATAAACTGTAATTAGATAAACTGATTGCAAAAAATCTGCCTCTGTTATTTGAAACACCAACCTTGGATAACCCAGATGGGTCAGAGGATAGGTTTGGAACTTTCGGAGATCCAAATGGTAATCAGCATGAAAGGCAACCTAGGCTCCAACCAACCCTTCCTCTCTCAGTTCACTATTATTCTACTTTTAAACATTTAACATGTCAACCAGACTGGATTTTTAACTAGTCCCCAGTATTTCTTTGCCTTCTTTTACCTCTCTCAATTTGCAAAACCCCCTCTCCCTGCCATGCCTGGAACTATCTCTTTCCCTCTTCCAGATGAATTCTTTTTCTCCTTCAAGGCCCTCCACAATGAAGACATATCTCAACCCCTCATCTTAGAAATGTTCTTCCCTTCCTCATTTCATTTTCACAACAACCCTGGGGAGGTGGATGCTATTATTATCCTCATTTTATAGATGAAGAGAGTGAGGTTGGGGAAAGTTAAATGACATGCTCAGTGTCACACAACTAGTAAGTGTCTGAGGCTGGCAAACTCAGGTCTCCCTGATTCCCCAAACTACATTCATTGAGACCATTTGCCCTGAGTTCTCTCTTGTCCTCTACTCCTTGTCTCCTATTATTCAGGTTCCTTCTGTCACTTTCTCCTCCTACACTCATCTTACAAGAAGAGATGCCCTTAGTCCTTTCCAAAGCTACATCTGTACTTGTTTAAGCCATCCCATTCCATCTTATCTCCTCCAAGGGACCACCCACTCTGCCATCTACATTGTTTCACTTATTTTCAATCTCTCTCTTTCTCTCTCTCTCTCTCTCTCTCTTTCTCTCTCTCTCTTCCTCCCTCCCTCCCTCCCTCCTTCCTACCTTTCTTCCCTCCCTGTAATAGTAATGGAATTTGAAGAGCCCCTTGTATTGGCAAGCTAACAGGTACTTAACACTTAGTTCAAGTTAATTATATAAAGCCTCTGTTAAGAAATAGAAGGTATGAACACCTGTTGCTGACATAACAGAAAAGGGTGGAACATGAAGGGGCTAATACCTTATATAAGGAAAACACAAGCTGGAGAGTCAGAACTTCTTGGAGTAAGCCACGTGGAGGCTGAAGAGGAGAGACTAGAAAGTGATTTTGATTTTGAGATTGGAGGTTATGGTTGCCAGAGCTTCTTCTGAGAGCCAGCTGAAACTTCTGCTAAGAGCTTCCCAGAGCCAGCCAGAGTTGAAAGAGGAAACATGACTGTGGTGCTGGTACTTTGTCTGTTTTGGGTCTATGTTAACTTCACAGGCAAAAAGTGAATTGATGAGGATGCTGGCAATGTGTATGCATGCTATTGTGGCTTGGATAAGCTTTTCCTTCCCAGGAACAGAAACTGTGAAGGACTTGAGGTAGACTAGACACTGTAAGCTTCAATATGGAACAGGAACTGCATGAAGAGCTGGACAAGGAAATGGGAGCTGTCTGCCTTTGAAGTCAGGTGGCAATTGGTATAACAGTATGAGATTTTAAGTTCCTTTTGTATTGTTAAGCTAAGAGGTACTTAGCACCTAGTTCATATTAAGCCTCTGTTAAAGAAACAGAAGGTGTGAACTCCTGTCCCCTGTTTCTGATGTAACAGGAAGGGGTTGGCAGAGACAGGAAGCTAATGCTGTATGTATATAAGGAAAGACCCTGGCTGGGAGAGTCAGATCTTCTTGGAGTGAATTCCATGGGGGTAGAAGCTGCTGCCACCAGAAAGACTGAAGAGGAACCAAGGACACTGAAGAGGAAAGCCTCTCCCAGGCTGAAGAGATCTGATTTTGATTGTGAAAACGTGGATGGAGTGATTTTGATTCTAGGAGCCAGCTGAAACTTCTGCTGAGTCCAAAGGCAAGCCAGAGCTGACAAAAGACTGAGGAAGCATGACTGTGAAGCATTTAAGACTGTGTGTTGGCAGCTTTGTTAAGCCTTGACTTCCCAGGAACAGAGATTGTGAAGGAGTTGAAATGGACTGGACACTGTGAGCTCCAATGTGGAGCAGGAACTGCACAGAGAGCTATACGAGGACCTGGGAGTTCTTTGTCTTTGAACCCAGGTGACAGTTTGGTGAATAGGATCTGGGACCATAGAAGGGGATCCAAGGAATTTGAGAAACCATCCTGAGAGTCAAGCTGAAAAAAGACCTTACTTGGATATTGTATACTGACTGAGAAATTGTAAATTTACTAGTGACCTAGGGGTGGAGGGTCTTTGTATTTTCTGATTAAATAGTGAATGATGAAGGATGATTGAATGATTGGTTAACTAAATGATTGTACTTAGTGATTGATGACTGAATAAGTGACTGATTGAGTTAACTTAGTGTGCCCCATGAGTAGAAAACTTTGACTATTGTACTTTGTGATTGAATTAAGGATTTTGTGAATGCTTGAGTTACTAAATGATTGTTCTTTGTTCAAAACTTTGTGACCATTGTAGTAGAAACTATGTGGCCATTTTCTGTGACAAGTTGTTGTGAATGCTATATTTTTATTATCTGTGATAAGTTGTAACTGTGAATGCTGTACCTTCATTTTCTGTGAATGTTTTGCTCTGGAATAAATGTTTTTGTTTTGTTTTGTTATGGAATAAATGTTGAATGTTTTGTTATGGAACAGAGTGTTTACTATGCTATATAATCAGAACTTTAAAAGCTGTTTATAGTAGCATTCTTCTGAGTGCTTGGCTTCACAGTTGGTTAGATTTGGGCAGGAGCTGGGACCATGGAAGAGGAACCATGGAAGCTGAGAACCTGACTCAAGTCAAGATGAAAAGACCTTTTGTTGGGTATTTATTGCTGACAGATGAGATTGTAACTTACTTGTGACCTAGGGATAGAGGGCCTTTGTTCTTTCCACTACCCCTTAAGAGAGTACTGAGTAGTGACTGATGATATTGTAACTTGACTGCACCCCATGAGTGGGGGACTTTGACTTTTGTCCATTAAGGACGCTTCCCTCCTTAAGGGTGATTGAGTTAGGGATTTACTAAATGAATGCTGTCTTTTGTTTAAAACTATGTGACCAATTTGGTGAAAACTATGAGGTCATTTTAGTGACAAGTTGTGAAGTTATAACATTCTGAATGCAGTACTTTGTTTTCTGTGAATGTTTTGCTCTGATTTGTTATTGAATAAATAAAGAGTTCACTATTATACTATGTAATCAGAACCTTTAAAGCTGTTCACAGCAGCAGTCCTCTGGAAAGCTGCTCGTACTTGGTTTTATACTTCCCCCTTCACTGATTCATTCCTTTTGCCTACAAACCTGCCCATGTCTCTTCATATTCAAAGAACCCTCCTTTTTTCCACTTTCTCTGCTCTTATTCTTTTCTTTACCCTTTACAATTCAGCTTCTTATCTCATCATTTCACTGAAACTACTCTCTCCAAAGTGACTATCTTTTAGTTGCCAAATGGCCTTTTCTCAGTCCTCACTGTCTGAAGCCTTTGACACTGTGAAACACTCTCACCTTGATACTTTCTTTTCTCTGCATTTTTAGGACACCCTTCTCTTCTGGTTCTCCTCCTATCCATCTGAGTATTCTTTCTCTGCCTCTTTTTCTTGAGTCTCTTCCAGATCACACTCTCTAATCATAAATGTCCCTCAGGGTTCTGTCCTGGACTTGTGTCTCTTCCTTCTGTACCGTTTCCCTTGATGACCTCATCAGTGCCCATGGATTCAATTATTCCCTCTATACCGATGATTCTTAAATTTACCCATCCTTCCCCCGGTTATCTGTTGACTCCTGTCTCATCTCCAAATGCCTTTCCAACTTCTCAAACTCTATGACCAGTAGACATCTTGAGCTCCATATGTTCAAAATTCTTTATTGTTCCCTCAAAAGCCATATATCTCCCTACTAACTTCCACTACTTTCAATGACAACACCATCCCCCCAGTCACTAAGACTCATGCTCTAAGAGTCACCCTGGACTCTTTACTATCTCCTATACTCTGCATCCAAATTGTTGCTAAGGTCTGTAGATTTCACCTCTCCTCTGACACTGCCCTGACTCTGGTGCAGGCCCTGGTCACCTCATGCTTGGCCTGTTGTTATACTTAGCCTGCTGGTGGGTCAGCCTGCCTCAAAACTCTCACCACTCCAATCTGTCCTCCATTCTGCCACTAAAGTGGTTTTCTTAAAGTGAAGGTCTGATCATGTAGCCTCCTCTACTCAAGTAAAGTCCAGTGGTTCCCTATCACCTCTAGGAAAAAAGGAAAAATGCTCTCTTTGTCCTTCAAAGCCTTTCATAACCTAGGCCTCCTGCCTTTGCAGCCTCCCTATACCTATACTCTTCAATGCATTGACACAGACCTCCTGGCTGTTTCATAAAAATGACCCTCCATCTCTCAGCTTGGGGAATTTTCTTTCCTGTCCCCCATGCCTGGAATGTTCTCCCTCCTATTCTCCAAGTACTGACCTTGCTGATTCATTTATGCCCCAACTAAAAGCCTACTTTCCACAGGAAGTTTTCCTCAACCCCTCTTAATCCCAGCCCCCTTCCTCTGTTATCTCTTATTTTTTCCTGTGTATGGCACCTTGCTTTTTATATATTTGTTTGCATGTTATCTCCCTCATTAGACTATAAGCTTCTTGAGGGTACAACTGTCTTTTGCCTTGTTCTGTATGGCTAGTGATCAGCACAGTGACTGACACATAGATAGCCCTTAATAAATGTTGATGGATTGATTTTGTCACCTAACTTGCTAGAGATCACCAGTAGAATCCTTTCATTTTACAAATGAGGGAACTGAGGCCCAGAGAGGTCAAATGTTTCACCCAAGGTCATTTATACTTTAAAAATAAAGACACAGGGAGAAGAAAGACAACACAGGGAAAAGTTCAATTTTAACATAAAGGAAGTCACCAGCAGCACAAAAGGAGATGGAGTATGTTGAGGTTCCTAATATACCCCAAAATTATTTGGATAAACCCCTGCTCTCCTTTCCTATCAAGCCAGTCATGGGATAGTCGTTGATGATGGCTTGGATACAAGACAGATAAGGGGTGGGTGATGCCACCATCTAAGCAGGACTCTAGCTTGCATGGCAGGTATGTCTGGCACAGTCTGCCTTCAACCAGGGAAGCCAATGCATCTTACTTGCCTAAAAGGAACTTGGTCTCCCTCCTGTCGCATCTTACCAGGCATTGGAAGACTAGGTAACATTATCAAAGGCAGGAAAGGAATTGAATTTTAAAAGTGTGTTTTGGGCTGACCTGTTCATAAATAAATTCTTTCTCTCTTTATCTCTCTTTCTTTTCTCCCTTAACAGTCACGTCTGAGTGTTTTATTTTAAGCAGTTTGCACTCCAAAGAAAGTTAGGATGGGTGCCACTTAGTTCTATAACCTGGCAATTTTAATTAGCCTCTGGGAGGTTTTGCTTTTAATACTGACATCTGCTAGAACCTTGGGAATAAGGGTAGCGATAGTTGGGGGAAGGGTTGGGACAAAGGATGAGAAGAGAAAAAACTGGAATGAATAAAGGAAAAAGGAGACCCAGGAATGACGGCAAAGGGGAAAGGTTATGGGAAAAAGGAGTAAGAGAAATTCTTGGCAAGAGAATCAGAGATGAACATTTTAGTAAGGGAATGAGAAGCATAGAGAAGGAGGGAAGAGGTCTGAGGAATGTTGATTTAGAAATAGAAGGGACTTCAGGGGTCATTTGGATGCAGAGATGGAAGCTACTTTTGGCTTCTCTAGCCCAAATTTTACATTTCCCCAAATGCATATTGTCTCCCCCATTAGATAGTAAGCTCCTTGAGGGCAGGGACTGGGTTTTTTTTTTTCCGTCCTTTTTTGTTTTTTTGTCTCCTTTTATATTCCCAGTGTTTGGAATATGGAAGGCCCTTGGTAAATAATATTGAAGTTATTTCCCTATTTTACAAATAAGGAAACAGATATCCAGAGAGATTAAGAGATTAGTACTATTATTAAGTGTCACAGGTGGGATTTGAACCAAGGTTTTCTTGAGTGACTCCCCCAAGGTTGTTCCAGATTCCAGTTCCCATGTAGTAGCTGCTACATCACATCTTGCTTTTTTGTTCAGTCTTTTTTTCAGTCATGTCTGACTCTTTGTTATCCCATTTGTAATTTTCTTGGCAAAGATATTGATGTGATTTGTCATTTCCTTCTCCAGTCTATTTTGCAGTTGAGAAACTGAGACAAACAGGGTGAAGTGACTCACTCAGGGTCACAAAGCTGGAACAAGTCTGAGGCCAAATTTGAACTCAGGAACATGAGTCTCCTTGACTCCAAATCCAATGCTCTATGTACTCTGGCACCCCCTAGCTGTGCCAGACTCCTGTAAAGGTGGATGGAATCATAAACAGGACAATAAGGGGCAAATACAGAGAGACTCTCACATCCAAATTTGGTTCCTTGACACTGTCTATAATTAATGAGTCTCACCATCTCCCCTAATTCTAACCACCTTTCCACCATATCTTAGAGATTGTTTCATTCAGGCATTCCCAGTGCCTAGCATGGTAGTTGGCACATGGTAGGTTTAATAATTGCTTGTTGATACATAGATAGGCTGATTCCTGAGCTCTGACCTTTTGCACATCTATGCCTGAAATGCCTCACTCCCTGAAATCTCCAAAGCCTAATGCTCCTTTAAGCCCCAATTCAAACCTCTCTATGAAACCTTCCCAAGCACTTCAACCTACTATGATGTTCACCTTTGGCCCTCAATTCCTGTATGGCTCATATTCCCCACTTGGCAAGTAATCACATGACTTCTATTAACCTTGTCGTGAGGTTTACAGAAGAACTTTTATTTATCTCCCATGTGGTCAGCTAATCTTCCACTAAAGTCCCCTTCTCATGCCTCTGCTCATCAGAGAGCTGCCCAAGTGTTCTCTAAGATGAAGCCAGACAGGGATGAGCCAGAAAAGCTTTCAGTGCAGACCCAGAGATTAACTCTATGTCTGCTGTCCAAGGTAAGCCCAGAGAAGCTCTGCACTAGGTGAACTTAATGGAGAAAAATTTTCAACCTCAAAGATAATAATAACAGCAATGTCAACAACTCATTTGTATAGCACTTTGAGATTTGACCCAAGTGCTTTATGATCTTACTTGATCCCTTACAACATCCTTCTGAGACAGGTGCTTTTATAATCCCATTTTACCTTTGAGGAAACTGAGACAGAGAGGTTAAGTGACTAGGCCCAGTCATGCACCAAGGGAGTCTAAAGCACGATACCAGTTCAGGTCTCTATGATTTCCTATCCACTCTACCATCACTAATATGTAGAAAGGTGGGAGTTTCCATTGGCAGGAGGAAAATTTCTACCGATCATTGACAGAACCTTGATTCTTCCTAGGTTTATGTTCTCTTCCCTTCCCCCCAACAAGACTGTAACCTCTCCAAAGGTGGGGATTGTATTTAGCTCATAGGATCACAGGATCTAAATTCTTGGACTGGGAGGGACCCCTGGGGCCATTTAATCCACCTCTCTCATCTTACAGATGCAGAAAATGTGAGATTTATGGGATATCCTTGGACTTTCCAAAGCTGTGCAAGCAGAACCCAGCTTCAAAGTTTTTGAGTACAGAACCAGTGAATCTAGAGGGAAACATGGGAGGACATCTGTGCACCAGACCTTTTCAATTGTTCATTCAGGAAAAGGTGAGGCCACGTGGGGAAAATAATACCTACTCTAACATCCAAGGAGAGGAGAAAAAGTATTTTCTAGTCCTTTGATATTAAAACCAATCAATCAAGAAACATTTATTAAGCAATTATGTACAAGCCTCTGTAGGAGCTATAAAGAAGTTTTAGACCAATCTCTGCCATGGAGGACTTTACAATTTAGTTGGGGGAGGCAGAATAAATGTGCATGGAAGCAGAAGCAGTAAGACAAGGCAGAATTCAATGAAATGCCAAATCATTGGCTGAGACAATAAGTTCCAAAGAATTTTCAAGGGAAAAAGGCTCATTGTGAGCTAGTGCAATCATGGAAGGCTGCAAGAAGGCTATGGGACTTGAGCTGGTCCTCAAAGGATGGATGAGAAATGGATAATGCTGGATGAGAAAAGGGGGCCATCCAAATCTAGTGCCAAAGTGATTGCCACCCTGACAGAAGTACCCAGGGGCAGTTTGTTCTCAAGTGCACTAGCTGTCCTCTCTGATTCCAACCTCAAAATTTGAACAATCTTCTGAATCCAATCCAACCTAATGTGGCTCTATTAAGCACTTACTATGTTCTAGGCACTGGAATACAAGAATAAAACTAAAAACAGTCTTTGTCTCCAAGGGCATACAGTATATAAATTACATAAGTACATACAGGATAATCAGAGAGGAAGGAGAAATACTGCTTCAAGTTGAGAGGATCACAAAAAGTTTCCTGTAGGAGATGCACATGGATGGTACCTTGAAGGAAGCTCAAGATTCTAAAGAGAGGTCGTACGTTTCAGATGCAGGGGTGGGAGATAGAACACTGAGCATAGGGAACAGCAAGCAGACAAGATTGGCTGCAAATCAGAGTCAATGAAGGTGCAATAAATGTGAAAATAGAGCCTGAAGTTGTAGTGTAGATCATGAAAGACTCAAAGTGCCAAGCTGAGATGTTTAGATTTTTCTTAAAGACAATAAGGAGCCACTGGAAGATCTTGAGCAGAGAAGTAACATGATTAACTTTGGCTTTTGAAAGATTATTGTTAATATTGTGAAGGATAAATTAGAGATGGGAGAAAATGGAAGCTGGAAGTCCACTAAGGAGGCTGTTGCAATAATCCAGGCAAAGAGGTGATTAAGACCCGACCTAGACAGGTAGCTGAATGAGTGGAGAGGAGATTAGTCTTTCTTTACAGCTGGTTAGGAGGAAGGTATCTTCTACTAATCTATCTAAAAGCTTCTTGAAGTATTGGTCAGTACTGTCTCTCAGCAGTAGACTTCCTATGTATGAAAAAAGGCTCTAGACAGCGGTCTAGATTATGACTCAAGACAACAGATTGCCTCACCCCCTTGAAGGGGAGAAGGTCCTCTCTGCAGGTGGCAGAAATGTTGAATGAGAGGTGATGAGAGGCAGATAAATCAGTAACATTTCCTTAATTTAACATTCTTCAATTTTTTATCAATTGGTGATTAATAGGAGTAGCTTTCCCCTTCTAATCCATTCTCAGAAGAGTTGTTATAAAAACATGTTGGAAAGGTGTGGATAAATGGTGTTATGTGCCCAGGTTTATAATGCATTTTGTAACATCTGTGATTATGCATTCCAATATCATTTATACCAGTCTCCAAGGCGGGTTATGGCACATCTCATCATAATTCTAAAAAGCAGTTGCTATTAATCACTCATTCATTATTAAAATACATTGTATTCATTTCAGGGGGCGATGTGTAGCCTCTGAAACAGGCAGTGACATTCAGCATTTATCCAGAACATCTATATTCCACTGGCCTCAGCAATTCTAGTATCACGGTTGGTTGCTGTCCTTCTAAAAGACCTGGTGAGGGCAGCAAAGAGTCTCCCCAGCTTGGACCAGACCTATGATTACATCAACATAGGAGGTTACCCTTGTCCCCCAAGCAGGGGGTGGAGAGGGGTGAGGGGGTAAGAGGAATGAAGATAGAGTGCTGCAAGTGGAGTCACAGAAAACTCACCTTTCTGAGTTCAGATCCAACCTCATACACTTAGTAGCTGTGTGACCCAGGGCAAGTCACTTAACCCTGTTTGCCTCAGTTTCCTCCTCAGTCAAATGAGATGGACAAGGAAATGGCAAATCACTCCAATACCTTTGCCAATAAAAACACAAATGGGGTGGGGTCACAGAAGGTTGGACATGCTTGAACAACAAGAAAAGATTCCCATTGAGGAAGGCCTTCACCAATGGGGCTCAGTAACTGCTTTATAGCTTATAGTATTCAAGTTGCTTGGGGGTAACAAAGACTTACCCAATTAAATGACTTGTCCAGGGTCATCTAGTATGCATGTTAGACTTGATCCAAGAAGTTTCTACCTCTCTATTCATTAAATCATGGAGACCTCTACCTTGGTTTGTGAAGAATAAACTGAAATGCAGAAGAGTTGGGTCTTGTTCAAGGGGATAGAAGTAAAAAAACCTGACTACTACTTGATCTTTCTTCTATCACCCCGAACCCCCTAGCTGTCCATCTATCATATGTACCACAGTTAGCCTTTCATTGGAATTTCCTCTGCCCTGAAATTCAATTCTGACCCTCTCTTGTAAAGAGAGCTCTGCATTTTGAATGTGGAAACTTGGGTTCCAACCTCTCCTCTACCACATAGCACATATGTGACTTTGGGCAAGTAATTTCAATTCTCTGGGGATGCCACCATGCTGCAGAAGAGAGAGTGCTGGGCTTGGAGTCAAACCTCAGTTTGAACCTTGCCTCAGATATAGGAATGGCTTCATGGAGGAGGTAGCATTTGAGTTGGATTTTAAAAGATGAGTAGGATTTGAATAGGCCACAAAGAGGAAAAAAAATCCTATGTATAAGACAGAAAAACTTAAGCTGTATGATTCTGGGAAAGCCAAATTCTCAATGAGCTTCAGTTTCTTTATTCATAAAATGGAATAATAATTGCATCCACTCACAGAGTTATTATGAGACTCAAATGCTACTTTACTATGAAGCACTTTGCAATCCTTTAAAGTATCCATAAATACTGACTATTACTGCTATTATTGTGATGGTGGTGATGGTGGTGGTGATGGTAAGGCAATAGACCTGTGATTTGATTGGCATAGGGAGATCCCAGGTAAGAAAAGTCGCTCTTCTTATGCAGGTTGCCACCTTCTCTGAATCTTAGAGTCTTGGAGAGTACTGTAATGGTAATTAATTTGTTTGATCAGATGTTAAGTAGATCCTAGTAACCTAGTGTTAAGTATAGAACTCTGTCCATTGATGATAAGGTATGAATTCCCAGAACTCTGTCCATTGGTGAGAAGGTGTGAATTTCCCTGTGACT
>CM053593.1:359053125-359074717 GCA_028646575.1 Pseudocheirus occidentalis
ATCATAGGGAGAGGGGAAACACTCTAGTGGTGGTCCATGAGCTATAGAATTAGAAAAACATCCCCCAGTTCCTCAGGGATACCTCTAGGAGGGATAGCTCCCATGGAACAGAGATGTAATGACTGAACTTTTGGAAACCAATGTAAAGGGGGAAGGGAGAGATGAGAACCTAGAAATCTGAAACCATTTAGTTTACATTCCTCATGTTACAGTCAAGGAAACCAAGACCTATGGTGGTAAAGTGATTTTAACAAAATAGATTAAGTATCAAAGACAGAATGGGAGAGGAAATGGTCTGAGGTCACACAACTAATACATATTTCTATCTGTAGTTAGAGGCACCCAGGTGGCTCAGTGAATAGAAGGCTAGACTTGGAGTCACAAAGACCTTTTGTTTGTTTGTTTCAAGCATTTGTTTAAACACCTACTATGTGCCTGGCACTGAACTGAGTGCCTTACAAATATTATCTCATTTCACCCTCATAATGACCCTGGGAGGGAGGTACTGTTATTATTTTCATTTTACAGATAAGGAAACTGAGAGACAGATAGATGTTAACTGATTTGCTCAGGGTTGCACAGCTAAAAGCATCTGAGGCAATGAGCATCACATGAGATAATATTTGTAATTCACTTTGAAAACTTTAAAACACTATGGAAATGATAGCTAGCCAGCTCTAGTAGTAGTGGAAGGAAGAATAGTAGTAGCAGTAACAGTAGTAGTAGTAGTAGTAGTAATAGTAGTAGTAGTAGTAGTAGAGTAGTAGTGGTAGTAGTAGTAGTAGTGGTAGTAGTAGTAGTAGTAGTAGTAGTAGTGGTAGTAGTAGTAGTAGTAGTGGTGGGAGTGGGAGTGGGAGTGGGAGTAGGAGTAGAAAAGGAAAGTTATTTACTCTGTGTTTTATCCAGATCTGGAATTGTAAGATGGGATTTTATTAGGCTTTATTTTTTCCTAGACAGATTTTTTTAAGAATTATGGTTTGTGAAGATGCAATTTAGGAGAAATGTCTGTATTCTGTCCAAAATGGAATGTCGCCTAAACTTCTGCATTAAGTTGGATCCCTGCCTGACCTCAGAAACTACCAGTGATCTGTAAAAGTCATTTGTTAATGCCCTGTGAATCTCAGAGATCACCTTCCACATTGTCCCTAAATGCCCTTCCTTTTTTGATAAATGCTGACAAAATTTTGATAAATTTTGATAAAATCCTTTAAGGCTCATGCTTTATCCTATGCCACCTTCTTTGTGTGACTATAGCAAAAGTACTCAGAATCAGAAGCTCTGATCTTGAATCTTGCCTCTATTGTTTATGAACCTTATGACTTTGGACAAGTCACTTAACTGCCTTAAGTTTCAATTTCTGAATTGTAAAATGAAGGGATTGGACAAGATGGTCTCTGAGGCACCTTTCAACTCTTAGATGTATGGTCTAATGAACCTAAGTTTTTGCTGACATGCCCAGATTTCACCTAACATTCTAGAAGTATTATGGCACAGTGGAAAAAGTATTTGAATTATAAAATCACAAATTCTGGGGTGTGTAGGTGGAACAGTGAACAGCACTGGCCCTGGAGTCAGGAGGACCCAAGTTCAAATCCAGCCTCAGACACTTAACATTTACTAGTCATGTGACCTGGGGCAAGTCATTTAACCCCAATTGCCCTGCCTTCCTCCCTGCAAAAAATAAAATAAAATAAAATCATAGATTCCAAGAATGGGTGGGCCCATAGTGACCATTTAGTCCACACACTGTCCCTCCCCATCCCATGTAGAAATTCCCTTAATAATAGACCCAGTTCCATGTTATACTAGAGAAAATGAAAGCCCAGAGATGGGAAGGCACTTTTCCAAGGGCATGGATCTTATTTGTGACAAAGCCAGAATTAAGGTAAAGCCAAAAAGGTACTTAGAGATCATTTATTCAGGCTTCCTCATTGTACGTAGGAGCAAAGCAAAGTCCTCTCCACCTCTGTAGCATGAACTCACAGCCTCACAGAGCAGCCTAATCTACTGTTGAGCAGTTCTGATTGTTAAAAGCATCTGCCCTGGATAATAACCTGACATCTGTCTCCCTGTTACTTTTACCAACTAGAACAAATTCTGCCCAAGCTCTGAAGCAGCCCAGAAGATTTCTTCTCCCTCTTCACATGATAGTCCTTCAAATATCACACATTAGCCATTATATTCATATAGAGAAACCTGGGAAAAGTTGTTTGAACTGATATAAAGTGAAGTGAGTAGGACCAGGAGAACAACTGATATGTAAAAACATAGTAAAAAATGAACAACATTGAAAGACATGTAAGGTTTCTCTGATCAATTCAATGCCTGGACAGAGGGAGGACTGGTGATAAAGTATGCTACTGATTTCCTGAAATAGAGGTGCTAGACTAAATATGCAGAATAAGAAACTTATTTTTGGAGGAGGTCAATATGAGAATTCATTTTCCTTAATTATGCATATTTATTATAAGGACATAATTTTTCTTCTTTTCCAATGAGGGGAGAGGTAGAAAGGAGTTTCTTTCATTGATCCTCATATGAAATGCTTTTGAATTTCCTCCCCTTTTTATATATCCCCCACTGTGTCTGCTGTAGTTTATCAATGTCTCTCCTTTAACATGGTGCCCAGAATTGGACACAGTGATCCATGACCAGGGCAGAGTGTTGGGACAATTCTTCCCCTGAATGTCATGTAATGCTTCTATTAATATACCCTAAGACTCAAAGAGCTCATTAGTTTATTTTTTTCCTGCCTGCCACCACATTATATTGTTAATTTATATTGAGTTCATCATTAATCACAACCCCTAAGTCACCCCTTCCCTTTTTAAAATAAGTATTGCAATTGAACTTTGTTTTCTACATCCTGTATTGGGGCAATCAATTTTTTTGAAGCTAAATTAACTTTAAAATTATTGCTCTTAAATTTTATCTTTTAGTTTAGGCCCATAACGGTATCAGAGAATCATAAATTTCAAGCTGGAACTCTTAAAGGCTACCTAATTAACACCACTCCTTTTACAATTGAAGAAACTGTGACGCAGAAACACCAAATAAATCTCTCAAGGCTACAGCTTGTAAATAGTACCTAGGTGACTCAGTAGATAGTCAGAAAGGTCTTTTGTGCCTAGAACTATGTTAAATGCTTTACAAATATTATCTCATTTTATCTACACAACAACCCTGCACAATAATAAAATATTATTATTCCCAGTTTACAGATGAGGAAACTGAGGGAGACAGGTTGAGTGACTTATTCAAGGTCATGACTCCAGGCACAGCATTCAATCACTCCACCACCTAGCTCCTATTTAGCTGATCTCGGTCCATATCTTGATGAATTGCTGAAGAAATATATTTCACCAGCAATAACTCTAAGATGAGTTTAATCAAACTACATTGGGTCCAAGTAGTAAATTGCAATTGATTAGCTGGGGCTTTGGGGAACTGATATGATTTGAGAAACAATCCATCTGACTTGTTACATGTTATTGCTGAGTTCGCTGAATAGTGTCAGTTTCTAGTAAAATGGGAGAGATGGCCAAAATAGAAAACAAAAGTTCTTGGGAGTTTTGTCATCCTTTAGGGACCAAAGATATCTATTATTTACTGCATGTTCCGTTTCCATCTAAAATCATGAGCTACAAATGACAATATCCACCTGGTAATAATTTCTTTTACTAAATGATGCCAGAGTCAGTAAGTTTTTTCTTTCTTTTTTTTTCCTTTAAATGAAGATTTGCTACTGGAGCTGTATTTTTTTCTTGTCTAATAACAAGTGACAGCAAAGTGTGAAATTAGCATTAACAAGTGCCAAGGATATAATTTTGTGAATTTCCAAACAAGTTGAAAAAATAGGAACTTTTTGAAGAACCAATTGCATCTAGTAGGTTCCCTGGGGTTCAGAGTCTATTTGGGCTGAAGGATCCCAAAAGACCTGGCAGATGCTGAAGAAATAAAGTTTCTTGAGATAAGATTTCCAAACTCATTTTCTAGGGATGCTCAAATACAATCAGAGGGTTTTAACTCCCACCTATCATTTCTTTTCTATTCCCATTACTGCTGCCTTCAGATTCTCATTACTACATACCTATCCTATTGTATGAGCTTCCTAATTCTTGTGCCTGATTCTAGTCTTTCCCTTCGTCAACCAATCCCATGGATTACTGCAAAACTAGATTTCCTAATACTGTGGTCTAATTATATTATGCCCCTATTCAAAAAATCTTAGTGTAGCAGATAAAAATCTTAACTCCTTGTTTTGAAATTCAAGGCTCTGTACAGTCTGGCTGCTATCTTCCTCTTCAATTTTATCTCCCATTACTGCCATGGAGGAGCCTCTTCTGGAGCAGAACTGGTCTTCTTATTGTCCCACTAGGCAACATGGTGTGAATAGAGAGCCATCTTCAGAACCAAGAAAATTCGTATTCAATTGTCACCTCTGGTACATATTCACGATTTGACCATAGGTGAATCATATAGCCTGTCTGGGTTCTAGAAAACTTTCTGACACTCTAATTTGCAGAGAAATTTCCAACTTATATTGATGGAGAGAATATCCTGATCTTGTAGCTCTTGATAGCATATAATGATGAGCTAACTAAATCAACCAAATCACTCCACTGACCTCATAGGAAGGATAAAATGATATGTTGAGCAGACAATAACACATATCAGTGAGTCAGAGACTTTAAACTATGTACGAGAAGACCTTGCAAGTGCTTGGATCAATTGGAATACCAGTGACAGGAAGTTAAGGAAGTGTTTCAGCCAAACTCTTAAGGAGAAATAAATGGTGTGGGGGTTGAGGGCGGGAAGAAAAGAGCTTGCTCTTGGTTTCTTACCTCCCATCCCTTTGATTGGATGAGGATATTATCAAGTAACACTTTCTGGAGGATTTCAGGGTTCCTGTCTTCCTGTACGTTTCCTGGAAGGGTCCCCAGAGCAACTGATGACAGTGTTTGCATTGGGAGCCAAGGACAATTAGACAAGGAAAATAGATTGAAGACTTTACAAACAGTCTGACAGAAAAGTTATTTCATGTCTGGGGAAATGCCTTGAGGACCCAAGCAAAAGGATTTCTAGAAGTTGTGAGTTACCCTCTTTGCCAAATTTGCCCTAAGTGCGAGTACTTGTCCTTCCCAAAACTCTGTGGGTACTTGTCAGGGATTGTGTCACGGACTTTGGGAGACTGTATAGTGTGGCAACTGTTCTTATTCTAACCCTTGAGTAAATATTCTTTTCTAAAAGCTAATTAAGTCTAGTTGACTAATTGATTTCACTTATAATCATGATGGGGATACATACTATTTCATACTCATGAAATATAGTGTTAGAAATACAACTCCAGCCTCTCACTAGGTTGCCTTTATGATTCTCATGAAAGTAAGGACTGGAATAGAGAATATATAGCATTTGTATATCAATGAAAGCACAGTCCCAGATCCTGGGCCTATCATGGCTCCAGATAGTCTCCTCATTCATGTCTACTTCAGATCTGTAAGAGAGACATCTCCATTCATCCTGATCCATATCTGGTCTCTGGACCCACATGACTCCAGAGGAGAAAATGATGCTGGGGGTTTTGCACAGCCTTCCCTCACTTAAATCTGATTCACTTGTAAATCATGGCATCATCACCCTCATGTCATGGTACTCTTTGAGAACAAAGGACAAATAGCAACCTTTGTAAGTAGTAGTAAGAGCTACCCCACTGGGAATCCAACAGGAACTGGCCAATTGGGCAACACAGTCCTATCTCTGTCTCTCTCTGCCTGTCTCTCACTGTCTTTGCCTGTCTTCATGCTCACTCTGTCTCTCTGTCTCTATTTTTGCCTGTTCTGTTTTTCTCTGTCAGTTTGTCTATCTTTCTCCTTGTCTTTGTCTCTGTCTGTCTCCCCTACTCATTCCCCCTCTCTCTCACTCTCTCTCGCTCTTTCTCTCTCTCTCTCTCGCTCTCTCTCTCTTTCACACACACACACACACACACACACACACACACACAGAGTCACATAGACACATGAAAAAACACCTTTTAGTCTACAATAGGGCTATTTTTATGCCTTGTTTTCAAAGTTTCATTGTGAATCCCTAGTTCCTGAAGCAACAGTCCTTAGAAGACATGCATTGTAACATGATTAAGTGATCTTTGCTTGTACAGATCTAAGAATGTCACATATCAGAATGTCACCCATTCAGGAACTTAGTGATAAGAACTACCACCTGCCTCTGGAGTGAGGAAGGGAAAGCTAGAGTTGGTTCTTAGAAGAACACCACAACAAACAGGTACCCAAATGAAGCTATATGAACTGATACAATGTAAGGAAGAAGAACCATGAAAACAGTACACATGGTGACTACAACAATGTGAATAACAAAGAGAATAATAACAACCAAAATTCCAAATAGAATGTACTTTGTTATGAGAGATATGGCAGCTGAGTGGCGCAATACAGAGAGTGCTGGTCCTGAAGAAAGGAAGACCTGAGTTCAGAACTCACCCTCAGGCACTTTAATAGCCATGTGACCCTGGGCAAATCACTTAACCCTGTTTTCTTCAGTTTCCTCATTGACAAAATGAGCTGAAGAAGGCAATGAATGGCAAACCATTACAGTACTTCTGCCAAGAACACCCCAAATACAATCATGAAGAATCAACAACTGAAATTACTCAACAACGACAGTGAGAGATAGGCTTAATATGTGTGTGTGTGTGTGTGTGTTTAATCTATAGCATCAGAGAGGGAAGACAAAGATAATCCTCAGCCTCATATTAGTTGAAATCTTCACTGGGACTTGTTCCTTTGTGATGCCTCGGGTTCTCAGGTTCTAACCTCAGAGACCACCTTGCGGATAGTATAGCCCTCATTTCCACCTACTGACTGAATTTCAGCCTGTGTTGCCTACTAAAACTACATTTATCCCTAATTATATACATGATTTAGCTGATGAGACATCCCTGTGGATTTTAATTAATTGATTGATTGATTGATCCCTGTGGAATTTAATGAAAATGCATTTATCAAATTCTTACTATGTTCCAAGCACCTAGCTAAGTACAGAATTGCAAAAACAAAAAGAGAAATAATCCTTGAATTCAAGGAGTTCATATTCCAACAAGGAAAAACAATGCATATAGGAAAGTGATCCCCAGGGAAGGGAGTTGGGGTCTGGGTAGTCACAGGGATGGAAATTGCTTTACAGGACAGTAAATTGTCATGACTTTACCAGAAATAATGGTACTATTTATTTTATTAACATGAAACAGAAAAATCTTCAAATGCAAAAGGAACAAAATTTAAGTAACATGAGACTATTCCATACCCACTACAAAAAGTAGGAGGAAATGGAATAATGGGTTCCAAAGAGAAATGAACCACCTAAAGCAACCCACCCTGCAAATATGAATTTCATAAATGAAAAAATGGATATACAATAAGAGGCATCTGAAACATTTTTAGAAAGAAAACCATAAAAATAAGGCTATTTCCTTCTCAAATGCTCCAAACAACAGAAATATTGGAGAAGCAAATAAATGCAATAGTCAACAACAGAAACAGTCACAGTAGAGGGACCAGTAAGAGAATTTCTTTCTCAATGTATACAAGTAGACAGAGATGAAAGCAAAAATCTAATGAGGTAACAATAAAGAAGTGAGAACAGGGCATTATGGACAGAACCTGGTGATGCCTTGTCTACAGGTAATTTTTTTTTCTGTGCTATTACATTACAACATGGTAGGGTTCATAAAAGGAGGAAGGAACATGAGGATATTGATGAATGTGCAATTTGTTAAGATCAAAACAAAGGCTAACATTGAAGGGAAGGTAACCTCTCTTGTCTTAGAAAGAGATTATAGGGGAGTTGTGAGGAGGAAGGGAAGAAATACTGAAAAGGGGTGGGGGGAAGGAGATCTTGCTTTGGTAATGAAAAGTGGTTCCATGGGTTCCATGGGTGAAAAGAGATGGTCTTCAAAGAAAGATGGGGACCTTACATTGGGTGTGTCCTGGGAAATTTGGTGTTTGATTAATATAAAGAAAGGTTTAGGTTTAGATAGATATAGAGTTCAACCTGAGTTCTACCAGTGATCTTACACTAATCTGTTCTTTTGCCATTCAGTCACTTTCAGTTGTGTGGAACTCTCCATGACCCCATTTGGGGTTTTCTTGGCAAAGGTACTGGAGTGGTTGGCCATTTCCTTCTCCAGATAATTTTACAGATGAGAAACTGAGGGAAACAAGGTTAAGCTACTTGCCCAGGTCACACAGGTAATAAGTGTTTGAGGCTAGCTTTGCACTCATAAAAGTGAGTCTTATTCCAAACCCAGGGCTCTATCTACTGTACCACCTACTTGCCCTCTGGTCTGTTTTCTCCCCATCTAATCACTTCTCCTTCCTAAGCTTGATCCTCACCTTCATCTCAGTTTCCTTGATATGCTTGGATTGCTATTGATCAGCCCACCTCACCCTTGAAAGTGCTAAGTACAGCATGCTTTTCCCCACAGATCCCTTCCAGATATACCTGTTCATACATCTCCATAGTGATTTCCAAGCACCTAACTTTCCTCTCTCCTTCTCCTTCCACAGTGACTCCTACAGTGTCTATGTGGTTCAGGATGACTTCCTAAAGTGTTTAAACCATGGTGACCTAACCCTGGGCTCACAGTTATACAGTTCTGAGATCTGCTACCGAATCTAAGATCCAACTTTGAATATTGGAACAGGAAAGGAGAGATAGCATCATGATACAGTATTTCCATTCAATATGAAACCATTTGCTCTTACAATTCTCCACTAACTAGCATGCCCCCCCTTTTCCATGTAACCAAACCATCGAATCACTTAATCCAGAGCTAGTAGGGACATCAATAGCAATCATTTCTACCCTGCCTACAGTTTCACTCAGCTCCCTCCTTCTTGACATCTTTGGCCAATCAAGAATTCAACCTTCTATAACCTCCTACTGTACTTGTTATTGTTGGAATCATTCATTTTGGCACTTCCTGGACTATGTCCTTTATTGTGCTCTAATTGCTTCAATAGTGTATGCCTTGCCTCCCTGAGTGTTAATGAGCCTTCCTCCATCAGTGTTTGTTCTATGTGTATGTGTTCTAAGGGTCATATAAATCCTCTATCTTTTAACCTTGGCAATAGTGTATTTTGTCAGATTGTACCCAGTAAAACACACACACACACACACACACACACACAGGCACACCTCCTTGAGAATAGTAGCTTATAAAAAAACATGGGATTAATACACTGATTAATTTAGGGAAATCTTAGCTCAGAGAGAAATATGCTAATCAAAAATGGGGAAATTATCTTAAACAGGTAAGTACTTTGCGAATGGGGTAGACAGATATGGTGAATTGAAAAGAGATTAAGCTGTGGAATCAGAAGATACAGATTCCAAATGTGACTCTGCTACTTATATGAGCAGCTAGGTGGCACTGCAGTGGATAGAGTGCTAGGCCTGGAGCCAGGACAACTCATCTTCTTGAGTTCAACTCTGGCTTCAGACACATTAATTGTGTGACCCTGGTCAAGACATTTCACCTTGTTTGTCTCCATTTCTTCATCTGTTAAATGAGTTGGAGAAGGAAATGCAAATCACTCAAGAACCTTTGTCAAGAAAACCCCAAATGGGATCATGAAGAGTCAGACACAACTGAACAACAACAAAAACAATAACCACTACTTACTACCTACACTCTCCCCTCAAGTTACTTTTCCTTGTCTGGCTCTTAGTTTGCTCATCTGGAGAATGAGAGATCTGGTATCTGGTAGCTAATTTACCTCCTAGTTCTAATTTCAATGAACTTGGAGATAATAAAACATAAAACCTATTCACAGAGTGCAATCATGCAGAAACCACACACACACACACACGCATCCCATACATGGGAGATCAATAGAGCTAGTATTCATGAAAGGGAAAAAACACACACAGAAAATGTGGGAAAGAACTACAGAGCACAATCTGGGGAGGAGAAAGTTTTCAAGAAATATGATGAAAGAAAAAATGGAACTTTCTGTGGCATCATTTGTGGTGTTTTGCATTTCTTGATAAGGCAACATGCTAGACACCAGAGAAATGAAGGAGGTAGAAAGTGTCACTGATGCGTAGCTGGAACAAGCTCAGACATAGGCATGGGAGTTTGACAGATGGTAAACACAACCAAGTACCCTTGGTGAACGCCATGCCTCCTGAGCAAGGAGACATGGCAGGGGGAGGGGAGGGACAAAGGCTGACAAACACACAGGATTGGAGAGAAGGTACAAACCCACAGATATGGAATGGAACAAAAGAAACAGTTAAGAAACATCAAAACTCAGAAGATGAAATGTTTCCCCTTCCTGTAAATGCAGTAGTTATAAGAATAAATTGTCTGGCCTGGCCAGTTGCCTCTGCTTTGACAAGATAGATTATGAATGAATTAAAACATCTATATCTTTCATAGTTGGAATGTTCACAGGGCATATAACCCAGGAATCTCCTCATCTGAAAAGCTTGGAGCTCCCTTCTGTTGTTTGTGGGTTGAAATGGCTCCCTGAGAAACTGTGGAATCAGTTCTGATTTTAGGAAGCCATGTCCTTTCTGTCTGTTCCTTGGAGAGTGAAGCCCCCTTAGAAGAGGGATTAATCATCTATGTCTTTCTGTGGGCCTTAGGAAGCTGATCCAAATTAGATTATGAGGGTTAATCATTGTTAAAGAAATTGTCTGGAGACTAGGTCAAGTCAGCTTTTGCCTTAAATAATTCTGAGGTGTTCCCTGTCTAGAGAGGTAGAGCAACATTCCAGAATACATGATGGATTTGGAATCTGCATTGGAATTCTGGCTAACTACCTCTTTTATCTTAGATAACTCAGTTTCCTCATCTGTAAAATTAGGAGATTGGGCTAAATGAATTCAGGAATTCCTTCTAACTTCATTGAAATGATTCAGTTTATAAAACACAAGAACTAGGGGAGAAATAGCATAGGGCTAGAGTGACTAAAGAAAGGGAGGAAGAGATGAGAAGATAAAGAAAAGGGGGAAAGAGAACAGAGGAAGACCATACTCCCTTCCCTGAAACTTCTTTCCTATTGAGGGAAATAAGATAATTCAGTCAAAGCTTTAAGGTACACAATAATCATCCAATCCTGGGGTGAATTTCTCGATAGCTAAATTCCCACAATGATCACCCTCATCTGGAGGTTTACACTTGCTCCCACCATCCTGTAGACACAGAGAGGAGTAAAACATCTCCAGCAGGTCTTCAATAACTGTCCTGGGAGAAGGACTCAGACAGGACATATTTTCCTGTGGTTGATTTCCAAGCAAGAAATTGCAGAGAGCCATACAAAACTCCAACACAAGGTAGAAAGGGGAATGGATCCTGAAAACCAACATGGCCATGGAATCTGTGCTGATCCATCAGTCCTATTTCAATCTGACTTCACTGAACTGTATCCCAACAGTAAAATAATTTATATGACACAGTTCGACACAACATGGTCAGTTTGACAGTCACTAGTGGTAGTGAACTTCCAGCAGGCCTGTAATTTACCCCCTAAGGGCACAATTACTAGCACCTGCCCTAGGCTGTTGTCTCTAGCATGTTTCTGCACATTCGTGGATGCATATTCATTAGGAGATAGCTGCAATTTATGACTATTTACTTGTACTCACAGTCAGCAAGAAGGGAAGGGGAGAGACAGTGATAAGACGGAGGGAGAAAGAGACAGACAGACAGAGACAGACAGACAGAGACAGAGACAGACAGAGAAAAATTCAATGATTTCCAGATAGGGAAGAGCCCTGTAGTGAGGAAATTCATCTTACCTGATAACTATTTTGCATGAAAATGGTTATCCCCTCCGGTGGCACATTGCAGGATTCATTGACAGTGGGAATTGTTGGAAAAACTATTAGAACAACACGTCAAGAAAGTTTTAGATCAACTTGAATTTCCTTTTCTCACAATTGTTCAAAGAGAGACCAAAAAATGTCAGAGAGTCTAAAGCAAATAGGGAAGGGAGAGGTTTAGAATTTCAATTTAAACAACACTCCAGATCAACAAGAAATGAGTTGCATAAGGTAAATACCTTGTTATTATTTAGATGACTTTCTCTGTACCATTTTCACCATAATGTTGTGTGCTTAACTTTGTTGTCCCAAATGAGGTCATGAGGTGCTTTTTAATATAAATTAGCTTTGATTAAGACCTTTTCCAAGCCAGTCCTAGGCAGCTAGTGTTATAAATCAAAGAATCTAGCTTTGGAAGGGATCTTAGAGATCATTAGATCTAATCTTATTTCCTACAGTAGGAAACTATGGTCCAGAAAAATGGAAAGGATTTAATTTTGCATCTCATAGACACTTAATATTAGAGGTGAGATTCAAACTCCGGATCTCTCTTTCAGAAGTCAAGTGCCCTTTCCACTCCACCCTGCTGTGCCTTCTAAAATTAGGTTCAATGAAAGTTGCCTTCTGTACTCTCATACTTTGCTCTGCTCTACTTGTCTAGCTTCTCTATCCTGGGACCTTTCCCCTGACATCATCCTGTTTCCCAGGGATTTTCAGCTAATACTAGTAAGGCAAAAACTAGCTTAAGGCAAATAGACAACTTATCTAAGATTAAAAAATAAAAGAAAGAAAGAAATCTCAGTGGTGAGGAAAAAAGAGACACTTGGAAGGCAACCCATTTAGCTTTCGACTCTCTATGAATCATGAGAAAATACCCCCCTTTTGCTGTTGTTCAGTCATTTTTCAGTCATGTCTGACTCCATTTGGGTTTTTTTGGCAAAGATACTGGGGAGTTTGTCATTTCCTTCTTTAGCTCATTTTATAGATTAGGAAACTGAAGCAAACAAGGTCAAGTGATTTTCCCAGGGTCACACAGCTAGGAATCATCTGAGGCCAGATTCAAAATCAGAAAAATGAGTCTTACTGACTCTAAATCCAGCATTCTACGCATTGTACACTTTACCTGCTACAGAACTTTACCTGCTAAGCACTGAAACATGGCCCTCGACTAAGAGCTAGCTGAAACAGTGACTCTTCTTATGGGATATTTGCATTAAAAAAAAAAGGACTCATAAACAAAAAAGCATGGAAGCCTAAGATATAATAGTGGAAAGTTCTAGTTCAGAAAGACTTGTTCTCCCTATGCCATTCCCCTCTCTAAAAGATCTATCACTCTTGCCTACAACCCTGGGTTTTCTGACAAGTATGGCCCCTGCAAAAATTGCCCAAGGAACCATGTTTGTGTTCCAGATCCTTCTGGTATTGTTTTTGGCAATTGTTCCATTTACTTCAATGCAGGAGACATTAACTTCTGCCACCTCTCCCCCCACCTACCCAATGCATTTAGGCAATGTCTGTCTTGGGGCCTCTCCTTTCCAGGCTCTTCATGCAACCTATTAACCCCATTCCCTGTTTAATACAAAGGCAATGTAATTCAACAGAAAAACCATTGGATTTGGAGGAAGAGACTCAAGGATCAGATCCTGGCTCGGCACACAACACCTGTATGACCTTAGGAAAATCACCATTCTGTTAACATTCATGTATTAAATGATTACTGGGTGTTTGGTTCTGGGGACACAAGCCAAGTTCACTTAATCTCTTTTGCCTGCATTTCCTCATCTGTAAAATTATAAGGTTGGACTACATCAGAGGATTCTTAGGCTTGCCCTGGAACCATTCAGTAGAGTGAAGTTTATAAACTCTTTCTCAGAATATTAATTTTAAATACATAAAATAGAATTCTTAAGATTACAAAGGAAACAAAATATTTTAAAAGAATTGTCAAAGTATTAAAAAAAAACACATAAACTGATTCACTGGCCACAGGTTAATACTCTCTATGCTAGATGAACTCTGCTATCACTTCCAACTCTAAATCCATTGAACGAATAGCAACCAAGAAATCACAAATGATCTATTTCCCAGCCCAAAGTTCTTTTTATTCGACAAAGGACAATTATGGTGTTGACAAAGACCTATGTTCAGACTCATGCAAACGCTGCCTTCATATACCAAGCCTCTAAGCGGCAGTACTATTACCTAAAGATCATTACTCAGTTTAGGGAGTTAATTACCCAAAGGGCTCTGTTTGATGGGCATCAGAACAGGCTCAAGGGCAATGGAGAAGGATAAGTAGCAGGACAAGGAAGATGCTTTTTGTGTATTGTCCCTGTGGCTTAATTCCAGGGACATAAATAACAGACAGCTTCTGCAATTAATCAATGCACATTTTCAATAACTAGCATTTATATTGCTTTAAGACTTGCAAAAATACTTTATATGTACTTTATATTTGGCACTTACAACAACCCTGCAAAAGCAGTGTTATAACTATTCCCATTTTCTAGACGAGGAAACTGAGACTTTCAGAGGTTAAGTAACTTGCTTATGGTCACAGAGCTAAAGTGTTTGAACTTAGGTCTTCCTGGCCAGAGGAGGGGAAAAAATAATAAGCATCTAACTTCCTAACTGCCAGGTTAAGACCTTTGCAAATACTGTTTTATTTAATCCCCATGACAACTCTAGGATGTAAAAACTATTATTATTATCCCCATGTTACTATTGGGGAAACTGAGGCAAAGAGCAGTTAAGTGAATTACTCAGGATAACACAGTTAGTAAGTATCTGAGTCCAGATTTTAACTCAGATGTTCCTTAATCCAGGCTCAGCATTCTGTCCACTGCACCATCTAGCGGCCTTACTAAGCAACTACTTACTCTAGATACTGTTGTAAGCATGGGTGATGCAAATGATAAAATTCCTGCCCTCAAGTAGCTTACCTTCTATCCTACACTGCAGAAAGTTATGAGAGGGAAGCAAATTCCTTTAACACAATTCATTGACTTGTTCAGTAAGCCTAAATCCTTAACATCATTATGTCTCAATTTCCCCTCCCTAACACATTTCTCCCATATTTATAATAGGACACACTTTCAGTTCAGACCTAGACATCTCTGGAAGATGTACCATGGACATCTTCTATAGTATAACCACTAAGGTAAACCCAGCTAGCTGGGGCAAGCAGAGGGTCGTGGTTGCTCTATGTTCTCCTCTTTGACTATTACCCCTGCCCCCAAAAAAAGAGCTTGTGTTTTGTTTGTGTCTCACGGACATGCTGTCTGACTAACATCTCTCTTCCCTCTTCCCCCACATCTTGCTTTCCTGAGGGTGTCCATGGCAACAGCATCTCTTGGCGGTCAGGTTGCCACTTGCCTCCTGCCTGACCCTGCATCTGGCATACAGCTGCTAACTTCTACTGTGCCAACAGGCTTTCTGAGATCAGATCAGATTCCCCAGGTGTTTTTCCTTCAGTCCCTTTTGGCTCTGGTTAAAGAGTCAGAGATGACACTCCCAGACCAAGAGGTGCTCTGGATAGCATCACCTCTTGCTCTTAACTCCTCACACCTGTGAGCCAAAGACAGGAAGAAAACTCAGCCAATATACTCCATCTAGTACCATTCAAAACACCGGCCTGAGAGCAATGCAGTTCTTGGAGGACAGGGATCACTTCCTTTACTCTTTTATATATCTTACCATGCCACGGATGCTTTAGATTCAATCATATGTAAATTGGCTGAATAATGGCACAGGCAACAGCTAGGGAGAAAGGATAATGACATCCAAGGCACTAGACAGGGAAATAGGAGAGCTGGGCTCAAGTTCTAATTCAGCCAGTGACAAACTCTAACATGGCAGAAATTCCAACCTGGATGCAGTAATGCAATCTGCTGAATTTGAGGTCATAAGACGTGGCTGCAAATCTCAGCTTTGTCATTTGTTTCCTGTGTGACCTTTCCAAATCAATGAACTGGTTTGCATTTTGTTCCCCTGCCTGTAAAAAGAGCAGTTGGGCAAAAGTCTCTTCTAGCTCAAAGTTCACTTTTTATGACTTTGGGTAAATCACTCCCCGTCCTTGATTCTGGATTTCCCCATCCATAAAATTAAGGTAGTGTAGTAAATGACAACTTTAAAACTCTCTGATATTGGACTTGGATGACTCTGGAAGAGTGAGACTGACGACTTTGCCCAACTCTGTCTCACTTAAATCCAATTCACATGCAAGTCAAGATGGCAGCTGTGATGTCATTGGTCCTCTTCAAAAATGAAGGATCATCAGCAATAACAACTAAATGCATCCTGGCACTCAGAACAGTTTCCTAAATGAACTTAATGTGTAGAGTGAATGAAGGATCAATTTCCTTGACATGGAACCAAAGGAGTGGAGAGAAGGGTTTAGGTCACTGTAGCCTGTTCCTTATCCTGAAAAATACCCCAGGGACACACACCTCATGCCATGGTCAGTAGCTCTGCCAATTAGGCAGTTTCTCCTTGAAGATCGCCAGTGAGGAAGAAACTGTTACCTCTAGAGGCTTCCTGTTCTACTCCAACTGAGCTCAGTTAAGAGAGCATGCTTTACATCAAGCCTAAACAAGCCATTCTGCAACCTCTGCCCATCACTCCTTGTTCTGCTTGTGATGGACAAACAGAACAAATCTAGATCCTTTTATTCATTCATGCATTCATACAATTTGTTCATTTGTTTACTTATTCATCTATTTGTCCATTTACTTAAATTTCTTTATTTGCCCACCTTTTTATTTATCCATTCATCCTGCCTGTGTCTCTCTGCCCCCTCTCTTTTCTTTTCTCTCTCCCTGTCTGTCTGTTTGTCTGTCTCTATCTGTCTCCTCTCTCTCTTTCTCACCCTCTCCTCTCACCTTCCTCTATATTCATAGCCAGGAGCTTGTCATGGGCTCAGGATGATTGAATTACTGGCTTTTAGGTAGCTTGTCCCTCCTTCCAAACAGTTTGTCTGTGATTCTCTATCAGCAGCCCTCATGCCAGTAACTCAGTAATTAGCCACAAGGGAGATAATAATCAACAGGCTTAATATGTGTGTGTGTGTGAGAGAGAGTGTGCATGTGTGTGTTCTTGCTGACTACAGCTGGAGCCCAATCTCTGCTTACCTTCCAGATGGCAGGCAGGCTGAGCCTCTGTATTTCTCTTTATACGCTACTAAGGGATAGTGTGAAAAGCATTCATTGCAATATTTTGTTCTTATTCTAGAAGTTTGCTCTTTCCTCTTTGGCCTCAACTTCTAGTCTCAGGAAATCCAAGAAAGATCTGGGCTCAGACAAATTGGGTAGAGCTCAGCACCATTTGCATTGTGTTCTCCTACCCTTCCTACCCAAGGGTCCAAATCGTCTTCTAAGCCCCATGGAGTTACCATCTGGTCTTCTGATTCCAGTACAAACTCTCCTCCTTCTCTGTGAGGTCCTAGAAAGATTCTTACAGGCAAAGCAATAACTAGGACAGTTTTTGTCTCTAAGCGTCAAAAATCTATAAAGGTGCTGAGAGCACTTTCAACTTCCTAGAAGCATAGAAACTACTAAGCTTGCCATTTACTTAACAAGCATATTTTAATAGGAAGATGAAGATGGGGAAAAAAAGATGGGAATGGTCAGTACTGGAGGGGTTGTGGAAAGACAGTTATACTCATTTTCTCTTTGTGGAATATTAATTAGGTCAATTATACTGGAAAGCAATTGAGAACTATGCTAAGAAAATAAATAAATATTAATTTTCTTTGACCCTGAAGGTCCATTGACTAACTACAAATAAGCCAATAGATGATAAAAATATACATATTACATATTTCATATATATTACATATATATGAAAATATTTATAGTAGTACCTATTGTAGTAGAAAAGAAGTAGTAATAAAGTAGATTCTTAAGAATCAAAGAATGGCTAAAAATTGTGGTGTATGAATCTAATTTTACTGTGCTATAAAAAAAACATGAAGAATGCAGAGAAGATACATATGAACTGATGCAAAGTGACGTAAGCAAAACCAGGAAAGCTGTTTTTTTATTTATTTTTATTAGATCGTCTTATCTTTATTACGACTTCTTTTCTACTACAATAAGTGCTACTATAAATATTTTCATATATATGTAATCTTTCTTTTTATCATCTATTGGCTTATTTGTAGTTAGTCAGTGGAACTTCAGGGTCAAAGAAAATTAATATTTTATTTATTTTCTTAGCATAGTTCTCAATTGCTTTCCAGTATAATTGACCCAATTTAGAAAAACTACAATGATAAAAATGGAAAGAAAAAAAGAAAAATGTGTAAAACTGAATACTAAGAGAGACTAACCTTGGTCTGTATAATTCTGTTCTCAAGGATGACATAGACAGAAGAATGTGTCTCCCTCTTTTGCAGAGGAAGGAAGGAAGGAAGGAAAGAAGGAAGGAAGGAAGGAAGGAAGGAAGGAAGGAAGGAAGGCAGGAAGGAAGGAAGGCAGGAAGGAAGGCAGGAAGGCAGGAAGGAAGGAAGGCAGGAAGGAAGGAAGGAAGGAAGGAAGGAAGGAAGGAAGGAAGGAAGGAAGGAAGGAAGGAAGGAAGGAAGGAAGGAAAGAGACTATAAGGTGCCTACTAGGTGTCAGGCACTATGCTAAGCAAACACCTTACAACTATTATCTTTTTTGATCGCACAATAACCCTGCTACCCTCATTTTACAGTTGAGAAAATGGAGAAAGATGGAACTTAAGTGACTTGCCCAGGGTCACACTGCTAGTGAGTGTCTGAGATCAAATTTGAGCTTGGGTCTTCCTGGCTCCAGGTCTATTTTTGACATAGCCTCTTGGTTTTCAGATCATGGACTGCATACTTCCAAGGAATCACTTGGACTTGGAGGGTTTGAAAGAAAATGCTATTTTTGACAATCTAAGGAATACTATAGACTTCTGGCCTTACTGTGGCCACTCAAACCTTATACTAGGCTCCTAAAAAATCCTCCCTCCCTCATTTTGGTGGGAGAATATAAGGGAAATATCATCAGGGGTTCGAAATATTTTGGTGAACATTTTACATTATAAAAACATTCCTTCTCCCTTATTTGTGCCCAATATTAAATAGCCTGATGCATGGTGTCAAATAAATCTGGTTCAATCTATGAGATGGTTTGTCAGACACAAGCTTTGGGAATGGATGCATAAAGGAGTTTCCAAGTAACTGGTTTCAATCACTGATGAGCTGCAGAGGAAAATTCTGGAGAGGAAGAAGGCAACTGGAGAGATTCAAGACATTTTACCTTTCATCTCAGAGCTGGGTATGGGAGCTCAGGTTGCCCAGAATACTGGGGGATGGGGTTCCTATAATTTAGCCCGTAACTGGCTTCTAGTCAACCCTAGGGCCAAGAACTCAGGATAAGTAGGGTTAGCAGTTGTTTGGCTAGGGGAAATAGATTTCTGTTCTACTTTGGTATTTGGTCACTAATGAGAGACAGAGACAAGGAGTCTGCCCCCTGAGCCTCAGCCAGGAGAATACCTAACCAACAGGATGCAAAGAACATTTCTTTCTCATTTTCTGTAAAGAACCACATTCTTGTTCCAAAACCAAACCTGGATGAAGTAAACAGTTAAATGAGTATTGCATTGGACATTGAGGAACCTAGTCTGGAAACTACTGCCAACTCTCTGTGTGACTTTGTACAGATCTTAACCTGTGTGAGTCTCATTTACTTTATCTGTAAATGAGACAATTGGACTAAGTGATCCCTAATATCCCTGCCAGCCCTAAAATCTCTTTTCCTCAGGCCAGGAGGTTCCCCTTTACATTTATACATACTTATAAAAGTTCCTCCACCTTAACACCCTTTCAGATCTTCCTCTTGACTGTTTCCCCCTTTTCGCTTCACATGCTCTTTCCCTAATTAAATTTTAAGCTACCAGAAAATAAAGAACATACTTTTCTATTTCTTTCAAATTTCTACCCCACCCTCTCCCAATGTAGGGTATAGGCTCATGGGAGTACTTGATCTAGAGTTGGAAGGTCCCTTAATGCTCATCCAGGTCAATTCCCTCATTTAACAGGTGAGGGAACTGATGCCCAGAGATTAAGCAATTTATCCAAGGATAGATAGGAAGTAAGGAAGCCTTGTATCAATTAGACATTTATTAAATTAGTGTTGATGGACTTAAATATAATTGCACAGCTCCCCCATAATGGTTTTCATATAACCCCCTAATTAAGGATGTACCTACTTCTCTGGGGTCAGGTGACGTACTCAGGGTCATAGTGACATCAAACAACAGTTGTCATGGAAACTTAAAAGATTATATTCCCAGGGGGACCCTCTTCTCCCTTTTCCCACATGATAGAGATCACTGGGAAACCATCCCCCTGCTTCATGTAGAGATGCAAAGGAGAATCAGAATCACAGTAATAGCAGCATGTGACCTGGCTTAGATTGCCTGGAGCACAGGCTGTGATGGAGATGCAGAAAAAGAGAAGTGATGTAGTCAGATGCTTTAGAACTGGCAGCCAGGGCAGAGTTGGAACTTGCCAGCAGGGGCGGTGGGCAAGAGGCGGATTGGGCAGGGCTTCTCGTCTTCACCTTGGGCTGCCATAATCAGGTGCAGGATAGAAGGAGCTATATACAGGCTGCCATAGGGCTATAGAAATGGCACCTCACTCCTCCCTTTACAATTCATCTGGCTCATTCTTTAAGAAAACTGCCCTGAGGTGTGGAATGACTCTTACTGAAGCATCTGAATGAGGCAGAGAACAGCTTTAGGGTCTGTGAGAAGGAAAAAGCTCTAGGATGTGAGGAGAAGAGAAGATGGTGGCAAGGTATCTAATGTTATATTTCAATTCTCCCCTCCCTAGTTCCCAACAACACTTATTCCTGGGTTTTCTCTTCCTTTTGAGAGAGGAATGCTATTTGGAACACAATCGATTTCCTTTGTAACTCTATGTTATCATCATCATCATCATCATCATCATCATCATCATCATCATCATTTGCATTTAAAACTTTATTCTGAGAAGTGATACCCAGGCATCCCCATACTGCCAAAGACCCAAAATTCAAGAATTTCTTGTCGAGTGCCTCCTCTTCTCCCTCCAAAAATGTCTTTGACTTTACTTTGCATATAGTTATATATGTACATGAGCTTGTTTTTACCAATAGAATTTAAGATCCTTGAGGACAGGGGTTGTTTCATTTGGGTTTTGCAGTCCTCCCTCCTCCTGCCCCACATCCAGCACAATGCTTGGCACATATGAGACATTTCAGAACCCTTTGCTGATGGAGCTTGGTCCACTGGAGTAAAGCTCTGTCTGGACATTGTTCAAAACAGCCTCAGGTCCCAGTAACATCCAGTGTTGGGTCACAGCAAGAACAGAAACCCTTTTGTATCCCAAAGAGACCATAGAAGTGGGAAAAGGACCCATACGTACAAAAATATTTATTGCAGCTCTCTTTGTGGTGGCAAAAAACTGGAAATTTAGGGGATGCCCATCAATTGGGGAATGGCTGAACAAGTTATGGTATATGAATGGGAAGGAGATGGACTTCGTAATTACCTGGAGAGGCTTATACAAATTGATACTAAGCGAGAAGAGCAGAACCAGGAAAAATTTGTACACAGTCACAGATACATCATATGTGTGATGACCAACCTTGATAAACTGGACTCTTCTCAGCAACTCACAGTTAAAAGACAACCTACAAGTCTCAGGATGGAAGGAAATGTCTACATTCAGAGAAAGATCTAGAAAGACCAG
>CM053593.1:359075217-359098528 GCA_028646575.1 Pseudocheirus occidentalis
TTCTTTTCTATGTTTGGTTTTGTTTCTTTTTTCCCATTGTTCACTCCATTGGTTACAATGCTTCTATACAACCAGACTATTGTACAATGTGAAAGAGTCTGCAGATCCCATATATGATTGTACGCCACCATGGGGGGTGGGGGGGAAGGAAGGGGAAAAAATCTGAAACTCAAGTGATTCTGGAACTGAATCTTATAAACTAGAAGTAAACAAAAAATTTAATAAAAATTTTTTTTTAAAAGAACAGAAACCCTTGGGGAAAGTTCTGCCTGGCACATGGGTAATGAAGAAGGGGATCTCCTTTGTCACCTTGCTAAGAATATTCTTCCAAGGGTTGAATTTGCTACTTGACTCTTCCCTTGCTAGTGGTAAGATTTGATGTATCGTTGATGTAGCAAATGAAAGTCAGGAGACTTGGATTCTTTTTTTAATAGTATTTTATTTTTCCAATTACATGTAAAGACAATTTTTAACATTAGTTTCAAAAATTTTGAGTTCCACACTTTTTTCTCTCCTTCCTCTATCCTCTTCTCCACCTCCCACCACCAAATGGTAAGCAATTTGATATAGGTTATATGAATTCTAATCTTGTTTCTGCCATGAAGTGACTGAGTGATCTAAGCAAGTCACTGGGGGCCCCAATTTTGTTTTTTGATCCTCTGCAAAATAAATGGAATTAAGTGATGCTTGAGGTCACCTCTAGCTCTAATATTGTACACTCTGAGAGTCAGTGTGGTACAACAGAAACAATATCAGATGAGGAGTCACGGTGCCAGGATTCAAATTTTGACACTATCCCTTAAGCTTCATAACCTAAAGCAAATCCCTTAAACTTTCTGGATCTCAGATTCCTCTTCAAGTAAAATGGGAGATGGGGGACTTGAAGTACCCTTCACACTCTAAATCTATGATTCTGTGATTAGAGAATTAGTCTCTGAGGACATGATTTTAGGGACGAGTTGGATGGAGAGGGATTGGAGTTGCAGCATTTTAGGGTGTAGAAGCTGGCAAATTCCTGAAACCCAGCCAGGGAACTGGATGGAAATTGGCTACTTAGAATGCTTCTCAGGTCTAGAAGGAAGGGTCACTGTGGCAGCTGCTGCTGATGGTCGCTTCACACAGAGCCAGTTCAGTGAGAATGCCACTGTCTGATTAATGACCCACCTTCCATTCCCCTCCAATCTCTCTCCTGGGACATGGAACCAAACGAGATGGGTAGCAATGACCCCAGAGAGAATCAACCTGAAATAGAAGCAGACACCAAAAAAAAAAAAAAAAAAAAAAAAAAAAAAGGCATTGGGACAGTGGAGACCCACCACACAGTCCAGGACTCTGGCTCTGGATTTCAAAGCACCCAAAGAAATAATAGTATGAATTGTAGCTGAGCTGGTGGCCTGATGAGTCAGGGCACCATCTCCTCCTTTTCTAACAGTTAATCAATCAATAAGGATTTATTGACGCAGAGTTTTATGCAAGGCACTGAGCCATACTGTGGACATCCCAAACAGTGCCTGACCCAGGCTCTCAGGAAACTGCCAACAGTCTGTTTTGTTTACATCAATGAGTTCTCAGTGCCAACTTTGAAAGGTTATAGGATCAGAGATCTAGGGTATCACATTGGCAATATGGGCTGGGAGAGAATGCAGGGGTCATCCATTCCAACCTCCTCACTTTATACATAAGGAAACAGGCCCAAGAGGGTTAAGGTGACTTGACACAGATTCCATAAATGGTAAGCATCAGAAAATGGAATCTGATCTCTGCTCTGGAACCAGTGATCTTTCCCCTATACTGGACAACTTAACATGGGTACACCAAACAGAACTGATGTGAATCAAGGAGACAAAACATACTTTAAAAAAATAAATTTATTTTCAATTTATGGAATATAAAACAAGCATTTTCATGACATAGTATAAAAATAATTGCACGTGAAACTGCAAATTTCTTATGTACAACTTGCTATTGCTTTTACTATGTAGTGAGGTTATCATGTAAATTCCTTTCTTTGCTCTTTTCTAAGAACATGCTTTTTAAAAAGCAAATAACACAAGATAGTAGGTGATATTTCTAACTGGTGATCAATCAATCAATCTACATGCATTTTGGGGGGGCTGCTTTTGTGGAGGGGGAAAGGCAGGACAGTTGGAGTTAAGTGACTTGCCCAAGGTCACAGAACTAGTAAGTGTTAAGTGTCTGATTCCAAATTGGAACTCAGGTCCTCCTGACTCCAGGATTTGTGCTCTATTCACTGTGCCATCTAGTTGCCCCTCAACATGCATTTAATAAACCTTTATTAAGTGTGATTATAAATTCTTTTTTTCTCCTGCAATAACTTCGTGGTTCCTTTATTCACCCCTTCCTTCTCTTACTTTTAGCATGGTATGTAGAACACTGGGCCAGGAAACAGAAGTTCTGGCTCTAATATCTGCCAGCTGGATGACAGTAGACAGGCAGCAGGTTGGTGCAGTAGATAGAATATCGTGCCTGGATTCATAAAGAGAAGAATTCAAATTCAGTCTTAGTCATTCATTCAGTAGCTGTATGACCCTGGGCAAGTCATTTAACCCAGTTCACCTCAGTTTCCTCATATGTAAAATTAATACAATTGGGAAGTATTTAACAAAATAAATAAATATAAATACAACAATATAAACATAAATGCAACAATAAATAAAAATACAACAAAACATAGATAACATTATATTTTAAAGCTAAGTCAACATGCTGCCTACAGGGATCCTCATGTCTAGGTTAGTTCTTTGTTTCTATTTGAGTCTGACATCACTGACCTACACCACATACCTGGTAGAAATGTCGGCAGGAACGCCTTTTGTATATTGTTAAGTGCTATATTTGTTGTTGTTTGATCTTTTTTAGTTATGTCCAAATCTTCATGACCCCAAATAGGGTTTTCTTGACAAAGATATTGGAGAGGTGAGAGATTTCCTTCTCCAGCTCATTTACAGATAAGGAAGCAGAGGCTGCAGTGAGTGACTTGTCCAGGGTCACACAGCTAGCAAATGTCTAAGGTCAGATTTCAACGGAGGTCTTCCTGACTTTAGACCCAGCCTTCTATCCATAGCGCCACCTAGCCACCTGATATCCAAGTAAACTATCGTAGTTATTAGTGATAGAGACTAGGACAGAAATTCTATTGGCATAGCGAACTCCCTTTACCAATGCAGGTCAGTTCACTGAGGTTTATAATCTCAGGGAGCTATATAGCAATGAGAGGTTAAGTCATATGTCCAGGATCACACAGTCAATAATTCTCAGAAGTGGTGGATGAACTCAAGTTTCTCTGCCTCCACTAAATTCCACCTCCCCTACCACAAACAAACAAAAAATGTTTTAGGTTGTCAATGTCTGGATGGACTACTTAAAAACCCTTTTTGAGTAAAACATTTTAATGTGCAGCAGCACAGTCTGGATCCCAGACATAGCCTAAGAAAAGCTGGAAGCCTGATGCAGCCAGCATCTCTAGCATTGGGGTGACTGAGCCACCCCGGCATCCCCAGGCACTGTTCCCATGACTTTGCTGCAGAGCTGGCCAGCACTGAATCTCCATCTTGGAAGAGACTATCACAGTTAATGTTCTCTGCAATCCTTGTTAATCTGGCTGCTGCTTAGTGACTAATGAGGCAGAAAAGGGTTAATTCTATATCTTGGATTCATTCACTAATGAAATTCAGAGAATTCTCTTCTCCTGGTTTGGGAGAGTGATTTCTTCCCCTCTTAGGAGTGGAATCTGGATGAGCATACAGCCCCCAGAGATGCAGAGATGGGAGCGTTTATACCCAGGAGTTTTCCTTCACCTCTTCTGGGATGTATCCTTCTTCCTTATCCTCTCTTTGGTTTTATTGCCTGCCACTAAGACCTCATTAGGGCATCTGGCATTAGAGAATTGGCCAGAAGGGGTGAGAGAATCTTCATGGGACCCAGGAATCCTTTCCCAAGCTTCCTCCACACCCCAGCCTGAATATCTATGAAGCATCACCCTGCTCCAATTTCCAGAAGACAAAAGGGGCTGGGAGCGGGTGTGGGGGGCTGGTTTTCTGAAAAGGAAAGCAGGGGAATAAATGGCTTTACCACTTAGCGATCCTGTGTTTCCTGGGGCAAGTCATATATCTCTGATCCCTGTTGTCCTTTTCTGTAAAATACAAATAATAATGTGCCCTATTCCCCTCTACTTTATAGGTTTGTAGTAAAGCAAGTATTTTCTAAGAAACAAAACAACTAAAAAAATAGAAAAGTGAATTAAAAACATATATAACTATGATCATAGGATCATCATTACCATCCTAACTGGCATTCAAATAACAATTAATATGTATCAGGCACTTTGCTAAGCACTTTATAAATATTATAGCATTCTGGGGAGGGTGAAGCCAAAATCACAGATTAGAGGCAGCAATTCAGCTGAATTTTCTCACCATTCCCTTTCAAACAATATTAAAACAATGTCTTAAATCAAATTTTGGAGTGGCAGGGCCAACAAAGGTCAGAATGAGATATTTTTCTGACCTAAGAAAACTTAGGAGGTCAACAGGGAAGGTAACCAGTCTGGAGCACATTGTGAGGAAGCACCCATCATAGCCATGATATCAACAGCTTCAGGAACTCTCAATCCAGAGATGATAAATTGGTTAGACAACATGACAGAAAGAGATTAAGGAAACCCTTTGCTTGCACTGGTACAGTTAGCACTGGGTACAAGCTAGCACTGATTGGCAACTCTATTGCCCAGAGACAGTTCTAGATCAAAGTTCCATGGCAGAGAGGAACACAATGAAACAGCGTTCCTGGTCTTAAGTCTATAGCAAAGAGGAGAGCAAGCACTTGCAACTGAAGAGGGCCAGTGGTCCTTTCTGGGTAAAAACCACAGTACAGACTAGGAGAGCAGCAACAATACTTCTTGCAGGATCCTTTCATGTTGGAATCACCAAAAATGTATAGGCCTCCAGAACTGGGTCTGAAAACAGCAGCACAAAAAACCTGAAGCTTGGGGCAGTGCCTTTCCACTTCCAGGTGAATAGATCCCAGTGTGAAAATAAGTTTCAAAGTCAAGAAATAGGCTGAAAAAATGAGCAAAGAGCAATAAAAGAACTTGACCATAAAAAGCTACTATGGTGACAGAGAAGAACAGGAATTAAACTCAGAAGAAGACAATGTTGTGAATACAGCTATAAACAAAGCCTGAGAGAAAAATGTTCATTGAACCCAAGTTCAACAAGAATTATTGTAAGGGGGGTGGTTAGTGAATACTAGCCCTGGAGTCAGGAGGACCTGAATTCAAATCTGGCCTCAGAAACTTAACATAAAAATAGCTGTGTGACCTTGGGCAAGTCACTTAACCCCAACTGCTCCTCCCCCCCCAAAAAAGCAATAAAAAGGAATTTAAAAAAGAATTATTTCAAGAGTTAAAGAAAGAGATAAAAGTAGTAGAAGAAAAAAATGGAATAAAAATGAAAATGATGCAAGAAAATAATTAAAATAGAATTAACAACTTGGTAAATGAGACACAAAAATACTGAGGAAAATAGCACCTTTAAAAGCAGAATTGACCTAATGATAAAAGAAGTAAAAAAATTCAGTCAAGAAAATAAGTAGTCAAAAGGCAGAATAAGTCAAATGGGAAAGGAAGTAGAAAAATTAACAGAAGAAAAGAACTCCTTAAAAAGCAGAATTGGTCAAATGGAAAAAGAGATACAAAAGCTTCCTGAAGAAACTAATTCCTTAAAAATTCTAATTGGGCAAATGGAAACTAATAATTCCATGAGACATAAAAAATCAATAAAATAAAGTAAAAGTAATGAAAAAATAGAAGATGTAAGATGCCTCATTGGAAAAACAACTGACTTGGAAAATAGATTGAGAAAAGATAATCTAAGAAATATTGGGCTACTTGAAAGCCATGATCAAAGAAAGAGTCTAGACATCATACTCCAAGAAATTATCAAGAAAAACAGTCTTTATATCTTAGATCCACAGGGTAAAATGGAAACTGAAATAATCTACTGATTATCTCCTGAAAGAGATCCCCAAATGAAAAAACCCAAGAATATTATAACTAAATTCCTGAGCTCCCAGGTCAAAAAAAAACTACTGCAAGCAGTCAGAAAAAAAATTAAATACTGTGCAGTCACAGTAATAATCACACAAGATTTATTGACTTCCACATTAAAATAGCAGAAGGCTTGAAATATGATATTCTGGAAGTCAAAGGAGCTAGGATTACAACAAAGAATCGTCTACCCAGCAAAACTAAGTATACTCCTTCAGGGGGCAAAATGGATATTTAATGAAGTAAAGAACTTTCAAGCATTCCTGATAAAAAGACTTGAGCTGAATAGAAGATTTGACATTTAAAGACTCAAGAGAAGTATGAAAAGATAAATATGGAAGAGTAATCTTAAGGGACTCAATAAAGTTAAACTGTTTCCATTCCTGTGTGGCAAGATGATAAATGTAATTCCTAACAATTTTATCATTATTAAGGCAGTTAAAAAGAGTTTATATAGGTAGGCGACATGGCTATAAGTTAATTATATTGGAACAATTGGAACAAAAAATGAAATGGTAAGAAAGAGGAATGTATTGGGAGAGGTAGGAAGGAAGAGATGGAATGGGGAAATTTTTGTCACGTAAAAGAGGTACATAAGGCACAACTTTTACAGTAGAGGGGAAAATGGGAGTGTGTGTATGCACAAAATAACTGACTCTCATTCTCATCACAGTTAGTTCAAAGAGGGAAGAATTTGTATATAGAAATTTAACTTACCCAATAGGGAAATAGGAGAGGAAGGGGAAAATAGAAAAATGGAGGGAAGAAAGAGGAACAATAGATTAAAGGAGGCAGTGGTTGGAAGCAAGATAGACTCTTAAGGAGATTCAGAATAAAAAAAGGGAAAAATGAGACAGAGGGAAATATACACTTAGTAATAATAACTGTGAATGGGAATGGGATGAGCTCACCCATAAAATGGAAGTAGATGGTAGAATGGATCAGAAGTCAGATTCCAACAACATGTTGTTACAAGAGACACACTTGAAACAGAGAGACATACTCAGAGTTAAAATAAAGGGTTGAAGCAGAAGTAAAACTTATTTTAGTTCAGCTGATATAAAAAAGGCAGGGATAGCAATCATGTTCTTAGACAAAGTAAAAGCAAAAGTAGAACTAATTAAAAGATATAATCAGGGAAACTGTATTTTGTTGAAGGGTTCCATAGACAATGAAGTAACTAAAAAAATATTGGAGCAAATTTCTCTAATAAAGGGCTCATTTCTCAAATAAATACCAAGTATAGAAAAGAGTCAAATTTATTTTTAAAAAAGTCATTCTTCAATTGATAAATGGTCAAAGTATTTGAACAGGCAATTTTCAGAGGAAATCAAAGCTATCTATAGTTATATGAAAAAATGCTCTAAATCACCATTGACTAGAGAAATATAAATGAAAATAACCCTGAGGTACCACTTCATACCTATCAGAAATGACAAATGCTGGAAAGAAGGAGGGGAAAATAGGTACATTAATGAATTGTTGATGGAGGAGTAAAGTAGTCCAACCATTTTGGAGAAAAATTTGGAATTGTACCCAAAGTATTATAAAACTATGCACCACTTGAATTCAGAAACACCACTACTAGATCTGTATCCCAAAGATATCAAAGAAAGGAAAAGGACTTATATATGCAAAAATATTTATAGCAGCTCATTTTATGGTGGCAAAGAATTTGCCCATGAACTGGGGAATGGAAGAACAAGTTGTGGCATAGGATTGTGATGGAACATTACTGTGCTAAAAGAAATGATGAGGGGAGTGGTGTCAGAAAAACAGGGCAAGACCTATAAGAACTTATGCAAAGTTTAGTGAGAAGAGCAGGGAGATCATAGTGCATAGTAACAACAATATTAGAATGATGATCAACTGTAGACTTGTCTACTTGATCCACACAATGACCCAAGACAATTCCAAAGGACTCATGATGACAAAAATGCTATCCATCTCCAGAGAGACCTGATAAACCTTGAGTGCAAATTAAAGGGTAATTTTCTCATTTCATGATTTTTCTAGCTCTTTTGAAATATGTCTAATATGGAAATATATTTTGCACTATTCTAGATGTATAGTTGACATACGGCTTGCCTTCTCACCAGTGAGGGGAGTTGAGAAGGAGCTAGAGAATTTGGAACTCAAAATTCAAAAATAGAATGTTAAAAATAAACAAATAATAAAAATGTTAAGCATATGATCTCTTTTGATCTTTACGACAACCCTAGGAGGTAAGCGCTATTATGATACACATTTTAAAATTGAGGAAGAAGCAAACATAGGTTAATTTGCTCACCTAGGATCACACAGTTAGTAAGCCTCTGAGGTTAGACTTGAACTCGGGTCTTTCTGACTTCAGCCTTAGCATTCTATCCACTGTGTTGCTTAGTGGATTAAAAATGGAAAGGGACTTTAGAGGTCATCGAGTTCAATCTCTCTCATTTACAGAAAAGAAAATGGAGAGCCATAGAGGTCAAGTGATTTGCCCAAGGTGACACATACAGTCAGGACTCACTCCCCGGTGATCATTAGTACTTAAAGAGCTAAGACTGGATCTCTGGTTCTCCAACTCCCTAACCAGTGTTCATTCCATTATGTAAGCTTTTACTATATTTCAAAACATGTGAAAGTTCTTTGAAAATGATAAAACCCTACATGTCTGAAACAATCATCATTACTGTTACTCTGGCTTACTCAATAAAGGTCTCCTCTTTGATTAAGCATCATGTATGTCACTGTGGACCTAGGACATTTAAGGCTACTCTCAACTAGGCCAGCAATGAAAAGGAAGAGGTAAGAAATGATAGAAACTATGCTTAGATGCTTTGGGTGATAGACACTCCCCCAAGTGGCTGGGGTGTGAGTTACTGAGTAATTTGGGCACAAAAGAGAGGGACCTTCAAGAGATGTCGGTTTTTTGTTTTGTTTTCCCAAGGGAAGAAAACTCAAAGAAAGAAAAATACCAAAGTTTTCCTAGAGATAGAATAACCAAAACTGTTTCTGGTGCTAACTGTGTGACTTTGGGCAAGATATTTCATCTTTCCATGCCCTACTTTCAAATGTATTTTAAAAGGTATTAAAGAAGTTGAAGATAAACAGAAAGGTACCATACATATCAAAACATTTGTAGCAGCTCTTTTGGCAGCAACAAAGAAATGGGCACAAAGTAGTTGCCAATTGATTTGGGGGATGGCTAGACAATTTGCAGGTAAAAGGATGTGATAGAATATTGCCAGGTTGTAAGAAACAGTTACTTTGGTGAATAAAGAAGCAAGAAAAGCTTGAATTGATGCAGAGTAAAATAATTAGAATCAGGAAATCAGGTGCATTGGGACTACCACAGTGTAATCAGAAATACCAACAGAGGAGTTGAAATAGAATGATTCTAATTGTGAGTGCCATGCTACATTCAAAGAAGAGTTACAAGATGGGGCTTGGTGGGGGGCTAGAGGTATGGGACACACCATTTAATGTTAAACCTTTCCTATGTATTGGTTAGTTTTGCTAAATTGTTTTTCCCCCTCTTTCTGAGTCTTTGTTTTAAGGAATAGCTTTCAGGGCAAGAATGGAGAGGAATACATGGGCAAATCTAGGAGATACAAAAACCAAGATGCCAATAAAATTTGTTTTTAAGCCAAAGGAGGTTGAACTAGGCCTCTTCTTCTAGCTATGCTCACTTTGGCCCTGGAAAAAAATTTTTTTTGTTGCTTTTATAGGCTCCCAAGTAGTAATGAGGGATGGAAAGAGCTACGGGAAGGGAGAAAAAAAATATGATGTGAGGACACGGAAGGATGGTATCTATGGATACTCTGTATAGACTGGTGAGAACTATACCCTGGTGAGATCTCTTTGACTTAGTAAGACTATTGTTAATTATAGAAGAAAGGGGGAATTATATGTCTGGCAAACTATAATCAGTGAAATGAAGAGATGGACTAGAACTCTGAGGTTTACATAACCTACTGCGACACAAGTCAGACCTGGAGATAGCCCCTGATAAATGTTTCTAGGGCAGCAAGGGGGTGCAGCAGATAGAGGACAGAGTACCTTCCTTGGAATGAGTTCAAATCTGGTCTCAGACACCAACCGTGTGACACTGTGCAAGTGACTTAACATTGTTTGCCTCAGTTTCCTCATCTGTCAAATGAGCTGGAGAAGGAAATGGCAAACCACTCCAGGATCTTTGCCAAGAAAACCCCAAACGGGGTCACAGAGTCAGACACAACTGAAATGAGTGAACAACAAATGTTCCTAACCCACATTATAAAATCATGGATCTAGAACAGAAAGGGATTCTAGAGGTCATCTAGAGCCATCTCCTTCATGTTACTAATGAGAAAAGTCAACTCAAGGGAGGTAAGTGAATTGTCTGAGGTTGTAGGGCAAAGTCAACTTCAATAACCAGTGTACTTTTCATCACATTCCACTATCCGTCTTCTGCCATAGCTTAGTGGGAGCAAAACGACTGTAGTAGGTATGAGAGAAGCCTGAAACAGTAAACCATTAGTTGTCAGAGGAAAGACTAGAGAAGACTCCACAGTTGGTATAGCCTGGAACAGCTGGTCCCAGGACACAGTCAAATTCAGGGAATGGGAGGGATGACTACAGAAACTCAGAATCAGTAGAGAGGAGAGTCCTGTTTAGAGAGCAGCACCAAGAAGCTACCAAATGAGAGCAGAAGAGAGTCTTAAAGGAGAAAGAGGAGCTAAAGAGATGCCAACTAGGTAGGTGATGACAAAAACCAAGGCAGAGGCTCAAAGAAAGAGCCTCAGACTTGGGCTGAGAAATGGAGTTGGAGGACCCAGAAGAATCTGCAGGGAATGCTAGTTCATTTTCCAAAGAATGAATAAAATACTTTGATTTCTTTCTTATTAATTAACCTTCCTTTGATCTGTTATGGAGCATCCTTGCAAGCATGTACATGATTGTCCACTTAGAAAGTACACGTACAAACACACACACACTTACATTTGGCAGCATGTGGGTGAGGGAAGCTCAAATCAAAATCTTTTGTGCCATGAATGTCTCTAACTAAAGGATTACATTCTGATAGTAGCCATCATGAATTTCCCTCCATTAACTCTAGGGAAAGCAACTTCTCACTACACTAAAACTCATTAATTTAGATTTCAATGATTTGGGATTTATGATCATTCCCATACATCAAGGTTGGGCTAAGATTTATCTCTGCACCATCTAAGAAGAAAGAGTTTGCCGAGTAAATGAATAGTGAAAATTAGATTGTGGGGGAAGAGAGGAAGAGGGGGAATGTGTTTAACCTACTTAAGAGAACAACTGTTTTCAAGCACTATGGTCACCCCCTCCCTCTCTGCTCTTTCCCTTTCTACACATATAAATATTTTGTTCACTCCAAATGATCCTCATCTGACATTAAAGCAGGTCCTCTAAGGATCTTTCCACAATAGCACTTACCTATTCATCTGAGAATCGTGGCATGTATTTGAAACTAACAAAAATTCCCTTCTTTGCAAATTTCTTCAATTCATATTTCCTGTGAATTTAGAAGTACTTGCCTACAATCAGATCAAATGAAAGCTACATTCAATTGAATGGCACAAACATTTTCTAAGCACCTATTATGTACAGAGCACTGTGCTAGGAGCTTAGAGACTTGTTAAGTTGAAATTGTAATTGAAATTTACTCTTATGTAGTGTTTAAAGACTCATGAAGCACTTTAAAGATGCTATCTATTTTGATGCTCTTAACACTTAACAGAACTTCTACAGGTGCTACTATTCATTTTATTGATGAGGAAACAGAGTCTCAAAGAATTAAAATGACTTGCCCTAAATTTTGAGCCTGAATGGGCATCAAAGTCTATCTAGTCCAACTCCTTAATTTAACAGATAAGGAAATTGAGGCTAAGGCACGTTAAGTGCCCAAGATCACTAGGTAGTATCAACTAGAAGCAGTATTTTAACCCAGATCCTCCGACTCCGGAACCGGTACTTTTGTTCCACTGTAACACCCTACCTCTTGCCACAGAACTAGTATTGGAACTCAAGATTCTTGTGATTCCAGATCTATCACTCTTTTCACTATATTACTCTACCTTATGAGAGAGGTGCAAACAAAATATACTACAAACTCTGGACTCACTCTCCCAAATCCCCATTCATATTGGCAAGGTGCCCAAAGAGCTGGTGGTTACTTATCCCTTAGATCTCTAAGAATAATTCTGAGACTGGAAGGAGAGATAGTTACTCTAGTACAATTATTTCATAAGCCCCCACCAGTGTGTTTTCTCATTATTAACTGAAATCAATTAGCCAGATAGACTTAATTAGATTTTAGAAATGGAATTTAGTAAAGTAGAAGGGAAGAATAGTTGTCACAAAATACTCCCCCAAGATTAGGGGGGGACACTGTCTCACAAGTACACACAGAGTTCAGTACAAAGTAAGCTCAAATTTAGAATACATATGTGGAAGAGGGGTAGCACCAGCTCCTAGTCAGTCAATTAGTCAACATGTATTTATTAAGCATTTATTAAGCACCTACTATATGTCAAACACTGTGCTAAGCACTGGGAATGCAAACATACCAAAAAAAGAAAGAAAGAAAGAAAAGAAATACAGTCTCTTCCTTCCAAGAGTTCATAATCTAACGAGGGCAGACAAAATACAAAATGAAACTGAAAAGCAGGGGGTAGAGTACTGAGAAAACACCTGCTGCAGGAACATGGTGGAAAGATCAGGCAGAGGCAATGTAACCAGATGAAAAATAAGGAGGTGTCTGAGCTGACCTCCTTAAATGGGGGTTTGGAGTTTGTAACCTCCCTCCAGAAGAGAGGCAGATGAAAATGATGAGGCCGAGCCCCAAGGCTGAGAGAATCTCACAGGATGATCAATTTTCTCAATGTTGAGCTTCCTGGAGCATGAACTATCAGAGAAGTCCCAAGGCAGTGCAGCCAGGTAAGAAAAATAGTGAGATGTATAAAACCTTTGCATTTTGTGGCAGCTTCATAGGAGTCCCCTTTAGCTATGCTGTGCCGTTTTGCTCTTTGGGCTTCGGCTATTTGCACAGTATTGAAATGACTTTTCTGCAAAGTATCAAGTTTGTCCTTAGCTCCCGATGCATACACTGTTATCATGGGAGACATGCTACTACAGGGATGAGTAGCATATAGAATCCTACAAAGCTCATGTAGACATCAGGGCGGAGGTAGAATCTTTCCTCTTTCACCCACAGGAATTTACTTTCAGGAGTTTGGCTTCAACTGCTTCCACCACTAAGCTAAACCAACCCTCAAAGGCTAAAATCCAAATGATCTTAATAATTTATATAAACTCCCATAGGATGAGACTGAATCTCCTTATCCAATCCCAATATATTATCTGTGAAGCATCATTCCATTTCATCATTTCATACCATCATCCAATGGCTTGAAGCACTCTCTCCCAATTTGATTAACTAGGTTATTTATTCTGAATTTAATGTCTTTAACTGATTGTCTGATCAAAATAGAGGTGTTTTCTCTGGATTAAGTCAGTTACTCTAAGAATGGCAAGGTCATTGATTCATTGATTCACCTCCTCCCTCACAAAAAATCTTACATGAAGTCTGAGGAATGTAGTATAATAAAAGAGTATAATGACTACACCCTTTGTGACTCCATGGACCACAGTGTGCCAGTACTGGGCACAGGACTCCCTTGACATTAAATCAAACAGAGTTAACATGATCTCTGACTTGGCCAGAATCACACAGCTAATAAGTGTCTGCGACTAGATTTGAACTCAGGTCTTCCTTACTTGAGGGCTAAGCACTCTATCCACAGCCACATAACTGCCACCAAAGTAAGAGTAGGATGCTGGCAATTAAGAGCCAGTTAAGGTAGTTCTAATTTTTGCTTACTATAGCTGTTTGACATTGGTTAAATCATTTAGCCTCTTTGAGAGTCGCTGTTCTCATCTTTAAAATGATGATAATCCTATTTACCTCACTGATCTCCGGAAGTTGGGAGGATTAAATGAGATTATGGACCTGGAGGTACTCTCTGACCCAAGATGCTTTTGTCATTATGACCCAGCAATTCTATTGAAAGGACAAAATGCCTAAGAGTTTTTCAGAGCATTTGATGAGCTGAAACCTAGAGGTTGGTGGCTTCCCCTGCCACAGTAACATAATGAACACCAACTCTGTAAAAGGAAGCTTAGTCCCAACAGAAGCATCTTAGCCCTGTAGCCTTAATGAGAGCAGGGAGCTCAGCTTCAAATAGAAGAAGGTGCAGCCTGAAGCCATGCATGAAGCTAATTTAACTTCTGTAAATGCCTGGTGGTTTAGTGAGCAATAGTTGGTCTTTGCCTGTATAGATTATCCATGCTTTGCCTTGTAAATGAAAGGAGAAAAGTTACCTTCTTAATCCATCATTACCAAGACAGCTGAACTGTGGTTAGGGTGGTTTTCCCTCCCTTCCTTCATTCCTTCCTTCCTTCCTTCCTTCCTTTTTCCTTCCTTTTTTCCCTTCCTTCCTTCCTTCCTTCCTTCTTTCCTTCCTTCCTTCCTTCCTTTCTTCCTTCCTTCCTTCTTCCTTTCCTTTCTTTTTTTCTGGATCAAAAGTAGCTGCTTGTTTAAAAAAAAACATTGCTATTCAACATTCTTTTAAATAAATATTTTCTAATTAACTTTATAGGTTTTGGTATTTGTTTTTAATTCAATAGATCATAGAATCACATAATGTTAAGAGGACCTAAAACTGATTTCCAGAGGGGAAAGTGACTTGTCCAACACAAACAGATTATTGGTAAACCTGGCTTAAAAAATAAAATCTTGAGCCTTTCAGGTTAATGTTCTTTCCATATCATATCTGCTCTTAATGTACTTTTAAAAAATAGATAAAAAGCTAATTTGCTGCTTTAAAAAATTCTTCATTGAGCTTTTTTCTACACTCAGGCCAATTTTATTGGACAAATTGTAGATAAGAGGACAAATTTTCAAATGCTCTCTTTTTCTGAAAGGAGGCTACCCTTTAGCAGCCACTCAAAGAAACACAGATTTAAAACATTGGTTTTACTTCGTAGTTTTTTTTCTTTTAAATTAACAAAAGTACCACATACCCATGAGCTATTTTTGCATGTATAGACATCCCTTAGTAAAGTGGCCTCTGAATGGTTCCTTTATTCCCATTGACTCCCTCACATAATCAGAGATATATTTGGTACTTTTTTTCCCCTTTGGATTCAATCGAGATGTAGGAATGTGGTAACACCCTTTAAAACAACAAATAGAGGAAACCATGAACATTCCAATGAATTATTAGCTCAAAATACTAACAATATTTAACCTATTATTAGGGATATTGTACAGTATGTACTCAGAATCACAAAGTAGAAATACTGAAGGTAGAAATACAGCACAGAACCCCAAACTGTGGCAATGTAATCTGTCTCACCTCGCCTCATATATTCATCCAACTAAGGGAGTAGGGTTTCCATGAAGCTTTAGAATTTTAAATAAGTTTTACACCAGCCTCAAGGCTTTCAACAATTCTTACCTTCCATACAAGATAATTCTTTTATATGTTCATGCATTTTCCCATCATTTGTACTCACTACTTACTCTCCAGATTTAAAGAAAAAAAAACTAAAAATACCCATACAGTTTATAAAAGGATATTGTTGGACTAAAAGACAAAGCAGCACACAAAGAAATCAAGATTAAAAAGATGGAGCTTAGTCCTCGTTTAGCAATAGGATCAAGTTTAGATGGTGTAAGGAATATTTTCTTGACTGTTAAATCTCTCAAACGTTAGGGATGCATTAGGAAGCAGTGAGGTATAGAGGTACTCCAGTGAAGGCAGGAAGACCATGTGGTAAGGGATATTACAGCTGATATTCTCAGTTATATACAAGATGGGCTGAGGTCTTTCAGTTCCAGGATTCTATGCTTTACTCCAATATCAGAGCAGACTTTGAGAGCTAGAAGAGGCCTAAGAGGTCACTGAAAACATCTCTCTCATTTTACAGATGAGGAAGTTGAGGCCTGGAAATGCTAAGTGACTTAATTCAGGCACAGTTTGGACTAGAACCCAGTCATTCTAACTCAAAGTCCAGCACTCATTTCACTGCATTCCACTGGGTTATCGTTTTTTATTTGTTTTGTTTTTAATGAGATCTTGATTAGTATGAAAAATTAATTTACTGAAGTGGTTCATCATTTAAATTCACACTGAATTATTTCTTTTGGCCTGGAACCAATTACCTTTGTTTTACATGATTATAACTCTGAATAGTGCAAGTTCAAATCCATGTGACCACTTTTATGTGACCATTATTAGCACTAATTGAGAACAAGCTACAATATTTTTTGAAGGGGACCATTGCATAGATTGTAATTAATTAGTTGCTAGTGAACTGATTAATTATTTGATTTTAAGTAATAGTTAACTTATTGCGTGATTACTGGGATAAAAGCTTGTCTTATACAGCCTCACTGAAAGCATCTTTGGAACAAATCCAGCAGCAGATAGTATGATAAGAATGAAATGTAGTCTGTGTTGTTCCCATGAAGTTTTAATTTCTTCTGCTTTATCTCTTTATTTTGAAAACTGTACATCCCATAGAGAAAATGTTGATCTTCCTTTATATATGGTGATGAGCCCTGTATTTTGACAATAATCTCTATACTCTTGCTTGGATATTTCCTAGATCCATTTTCTTCCTTTTTGCCGTGTCCTTCCCCCACCCCAAAGTACAAGTTAAGACTGATATTATATGGGTATTAATTGTGATGTTCCCTTTCTATTAAATCTTCACTTGAGAGCATCAATGAGTAACTTACCATATACAGCCTCATTTTCTCCTCGATAGCTTTATCTTCAAGGCATTTGTAAGTAATGCATTCACATACTGTTAAATCTCATCTCCATATTCAGACTCAAAGCCTTACGTTTCTATTCTAACTTGGAAAGTATTGGGAATTTTATAATTATCAAGTCCAAATGAAATTTTGACATAGTTGGAGAGACCATCTATGAAGGGAAGTATCTGTTTAATGTGTTGTTGTTACTGTTTTTTTAATAGAGTCACATAGCTCAGCGTCATCCATTCATATCAAATGGCTCATCAAGATGTTTTGATATAACTCCTTTTTGACCTGAAAACCATACTAAATTCTATTTAGAGGCAATGTTGAGGTGTTTAAGCCTGGGCAGAACCATTGTAGGCTTAAATTATTTTTTTCCCAGAAAATATGGCATCTTATTTTACCTTTTTCTTGATATTTTTATGATGGTAGCATCTTTTATAGAGAGAAGAATTTCCCATGTGAAAATCAAATATACATTTTCATGATGTTTAGAACTATTTACTATATTTATAGTGCATTACTAAGTCACGGGTGCAGAGCTGAGTCAAAAGCTTTGTGATAATCAAAGGTAGTACAAATGTTCCAGTCCTTTCAGGCAGTTCACTTAATTCTGGTAAGACCGATAAATAATATTTCTTTATTCCCTTAGGATGTTTTTGGTATGATCTTTTTTTTCTCACAACCAATATATTATTTTCTGGTATTTGTAGATGTTTTTGGAGTGGGAGAGGGCAGAGTCACACAAGTGTTGTACATACAATGAACATAGTACTTAAGGACATAAAATGTAATTGGTTTATATTTGCAGGAGTTGCCAATATTCTCAGCTTTCTGTAATACATGTAGTTCTTTCAGTTTAAAGGCAAGGCGTAAGACTAGTGTCAAAGAGGAAACAGTAAGGCTTTTTGATGGTAATTCATGTACCACTAGGAAACATTTGAGTTACCAATTATGGGGTTGCCATGTGCTTTAAAATGCTTTAATAACATGCCCAGATGCTTTAAATTTTTTTAGAGGGTCCAGGATTCCATCATTATCCTTGATAACTATTCTATCATTCCTTTTATGAACAATATATAACCTGTCTGTTTACAGTTTGATCAAACTTGTTTTTTTTCCCACTCTACAGGTAGATGATCAGAAAAATTCCCATATCTTTTTCTTCTTAAAGCTCACTCTCCTCTAACTGCTTACTTTTTAAGTCTTTATAACAATTGATTGATATCCAGCTATTTTGTTTTTTTATCCTGCTTTGACTCCTTATATCACCTTAAACTTTTGGAATTTGTTCTTAATTCTTAATCAAAGGTACCAGGAATTTCTAATAAACCTTTTCCCCCAAATTCCATTCTGCATGTTGTTATTGTTATTGCTGTGACCACTAAATGAACAGCATGGTATTTAGGTTGTCTACTCCATGTACCAACTAGATAATGACAAAATATTTTAGTGTCTTTCTGCTGGTCTTCAAGAGCTTTTTCTACAATTATGGTATTTCAATAACGGTTTTTAGGAGTATTGCTACCCAACTCCATCTGCTCCTTTATTTCTTATGGTGACAAAGGTCGATGTTCAGAAATGTTTTTACAATCTCTGTCAAATATAGTTCATGTGTTGTTTCATGATGCTTGTAGCCGATACTATCTTATTAAAAATTACTCTGTTATGGCACTATTGGTCTATTAATTGGTTTTGTGCTGTCACACTCAAAAAGGGTTTTTTTTTAAAATTGCATTCAAAGAATACCTATGTCCTGCTCAAAATTATTTAACAAATATGTGTTATTATTGTCAACAATTTTGTTGTGTGGTAGCATTTCTGAAGCTTGTGCTAAGTCTAAATTTCCAGTGCCTTCAGGTTTCCCTTTTTGAATTTAAATAACTTCTCAGTTTTTGTTCTCATTTCATCTAATTTGAGCTCAGGAAGGGAGTTGTTTTGTATGATCTCATTATATTGATCTGCAATAGATAGTCATACAGCTCGGAAATGAGTCACAGAGCATTGGATGTGGAATAAAAAAGACCTGTGTTCAAATGCCACTTCTGACACTAATCGTATTACAGCACAGTTGCCTCATCTAATTGATTGACCCTTAGCCTCAGTTGCCTTATCTGTAAAATGAGATGGTTCATCTAGATCAGAGGTGGGGATCCTGCATCCATGAGGCCACATGTGACCTTCTAGGTCAGTGGTTCTCAACCTTCATAATGCCGGGACCCTTTAATACTGGTATGTGGGCTTCTCTGCATGTGGGCGGACCTGCCTGGAGACAGATAGAGGAGCTTTGTCTTGGTTCCTAAGACCATCAGAAATATGTGTTTTCCAATTGTCTTAGGTGACCCCTGTGAAAGGGTCATTCGACCCCCAAAGGTGTCGAAGACCTTAGGTTGAGAACTGCTGTTCTAGGTCCTCAGGTGTGACCTTTTGACTGAGTCCAAGTTTTACAGAACGAATCCTTTTATTAAGGGGATATGTTCTGTGAAGTTTGGATTCAGTCAAGGGGCCAGACTTGAAGACCTAAAGGGCCACATGTAGCCTTGAGGCTGCAGGTTCTCCACCCCTGATATGGTCACTAATATTACTTCCAATTCTAATTTTATCATTCTATGTTATTGCTGTCACATAGCAGCATAAGGTCCTTGTTTACAGTTGGTAATATCTCCTTCCAATTACATTATGATATAGGGCATAAAAAATACTTTCAGCTCTTCAATCTCTTTCATCCATACTCATGGTTGGCTTACTTCAATGGTCAGAGCCATCTGCACTGAAGTGTTTCCTGCAGTAAGAATATCAGTATTTTTGATTGTTCCAATTATCTCTTGCCTTCTTGTGATACCAGAACATATAGGGGGCTCACTTGCTTTGCCACAGTCTGTGTCAAGCTAATCATCACAGCACTTTTGAAGAGGGCTAATGCCAATCCATCAACTTATTAGATTCATAGGAGCAGTTACATTACACTAGCCAGTGTGTTAAGCCAATCAATGGTACCATCAGAGCCTAATTCACTGTCATTTCAGGGCTCCTGCCAGGCATTTACAGTTCCTGAAGTGGTCTCTAGACACACAGAGTGGCTGATGTACATCATGCAGGCTGGCAATTCCCTTCTTGGCCACTGCTGCCTACTGCTCCCTTAAAAGGAATGGCACCATTTCAGAGGCTTATTATTTTTACAGGTAGTTTTTCTTCCAGTTGTTACTATTACAATTATAATTGCCATCCTCATTATCATTGGTGGTGTTGTCATGATTGTTGTTAACTCTCCCAACTATGCACTATCCTGGTATCTGTTCACATCTGTACCAACACAGGTGTACATGCTTGTTTTAGTTTCCTAAATGAAATGGTTCCAGAGCTAGTAGGCTACATATGTGATGATGCTAAGAATGGAAAGGAGGTACAAGGAAGCCCCACTCCACAATGAAAATATATAATCCTTCTCCACCTTGCATGTGACACCTTAATTATAAGCACTTGATGTTCAAGTGGCCATGGAGAAGGGTTGCAATTGTTTTGTTGTGGGAACTTTGTGTTATTGGTGTGTGTGTGTGTGTGTGTGTGTGTGTGTTTCTTGACACTCCTGAAAAGGAATCTACTAACCTTCCAGATTAGAGGGGAGTCCTGAATGGCGCAGAATTTGGAGTGGGTACAGGAGATGATTTATTGGATCAGACACACTTTGAGCAGAAAAGAGGGCAAAGCAGCAACTTTGAATGTCATCCTATGTAGATGGGGCACATTCCATTTCAAGTCAAACAATATGCATTTATTAAGTGCCTACTATATGCCAAGCACTGTGATGAGTACTAGGGATATAAAAAAAGATGGTGATGGGGGAACAATTCCAACTCTCAAGGAACTTTGAGTCCAATGTTTGGGAGAGGTTGCATTGGAACCAGTATCACGGTGACTTTCTTGGATACTCAGACCTGTATTCTGAGTTCCCATGACATTGGAAACCAGAAATTGAACAAACCAATTCAGGTGGTTTCCCTCCTCCCTACCACCCACTGTCAGACTAAGGCCTGGCAGGACTGGTTATAAGTAAGAAGAGATGTGTTCTTGGGAACATGGAGGAGGGTAAGCAAAGCATGAAAAGGTTTAGATGCAGAATCAATGTTCCACGTCCCACAAATCTGCAGATAGGCTGGCCACTTTGTGAAGGCAGTTGCGGAAATTCTTACTTTACCAAATCCTAAGCTATTTCCCATGCCTGGAATGTCCTCTTTCCTCCTCCTCTCTCACTAATCAATGCCTACTCATCATTTAAAGTTCAATTCAGATTCCACCTATTCTGTAAAGACTGCTCTTAGCAATTCTAGTTTATAAAACTAGTTTTCACCCACAGACCTCAAAAAGCTTTACATTTTGCATGTCTGTGATAAACTTATCACGATGTGTGTGTCTATATATGTGTGTGTAGGCATGTATGTATATGCGTATATGTGTGTACGTATATGGCTCTGTGTTTGGCTAATACTCCTCCTTGAATGAAAGCTCCGTGAGGACAGGAGCTATATCTTAACCATACTTTGGATCTTCCCCAGGATTTACTTAGCACAGTGCTCTGGATAGAGCAGATGCTGGAGAAAGGCTTAATGCATGTTGTTGAATCACAAAGCAGGGCCCTACGTTTATATCTTCACAGCGTATAACTAATGTTACTTCAACATAGCTCAGAAAGGAAAAGGATGTTGGACAGAAAAATGTAATAGAATAGACCAAATACTAGATTAGAAGTAGAGAACCAGAGTTTGAATCCTTGATCTGAATCATAGCTCTACCACCCTTAAGATGTGGTACTTACCCTTCTGGGTTTGGGGGAGAGTTGAAATAGACAATGAAGTCCTTTCCAGTTTTAAATCTGATGAAGAATTTCCTTTCTCCCATACTACCAGGGAATATATGTGCACAGTCAAGGGGGCCATCAATTAGGACCCCTAGAAGGTCAGTGAGTTAGTTTTCATTTATAGTTTTCTGGAAAAAGAAGATAATTTGGCAATGATGGTGACATGCAAACTATATGACCAGCAATGCCTGAATGAAATAGGGGTGGAGATGTTTAAGGAGAGAAAAGGAAAGAAGAAGGCAGAAAGGGGACACTACATGACAGATGTGCAACAATAATAACAACAAAAAGGTGATAGAATAAGTTATACATGAGGGAAATAAACCACTATGTCTAAGAACTGGAGGGACAGAATATAGTGGAGACCATGTGGTGTGGGGACTGGAGGCAGTAATTATGGTGGAAATGTGCATCAACCACCCGGCCAGAAAAAGAAAATAGATGATGAATTTTAGCAGCATATCACAAAACTGACATAGAGATAGTATTATGGTTCCTCCCTAAGAATCTATAAATGTGAGTCTATAAGACTTTGGACAATCCATCTAGTCTCTGGGGGCTTCATTTTCTTCTATAAATTTAGATGGTTGGACCAGGTAACCACTAAAGTCCCTCACAGCTTGAAATCTATATTCCTGGGAGCTGATTCAAGGTTTTTTGTTGCTGTTATTTTTTGTTTTTTTGTTTTTTTAATTACTACGGATAGTAGGCAGATCAGAGAAGACATAGCAAGGATTTGTTCTGGGAGGATTAGTTGATATCAGACAACTGAAAGACAAAAAAACCCTATTTAGTTGGTTTTGTCTTTTCATACTATGGAGAATGATCCTCACAAGGCAGATAGAACAAAAATTATTAAAAGGGAACTGAAACTACTGCAGAAATTGTAAGAGAGCACTTCATTTCCTTTAATAAGATTGGGTCACAAGACCTGGATAAACTACCTCTTAGGGGGCTAAAAGAGTTTGTGATGGTGATTGCTGAAATGTGACCTCTGAAAAACAATGGGAAATGCAGCTGTATTGCAGGACTGAAGATGGATAACTGCTATTTCAATTTTTTAAAATTTATTTTCTTATTTACATCATTCATTTCCAAGAGATTTTGAGTTGCAAATTTTCTCCCCATCTTTCCCCTACCCACCACCTCAAAACAGTGATCCCACTGTACAACCCCTCCCAATCTGCTCTCTCCTATGTCCTCCCCCATCACTCCTCTGACTTTCTGGTAGGGGAGGATGGATATTACTACCTCAGTGCCTGTTTATCTTAATTCTTAGTTGCATGTAATTAATAATAATTATTATTATTATAATTATGTATATATGTATTTACACACACACACATATATAAAACATTTGATTATAGAACTTTAAATTCTAGATTCTTTCCCTTCCTCCCTCATCACCCACCCCTACTGGAAGGACAAGCAATTCAATACAGGCTGTACATGTGTAATTACACAGAACATCTCCACAGAGCACATATTGTGAGAGACTGATTAAATGTCCCTCCTTCCTATCTCAACCCCCCCCTTGTTCTATTCTCTGCCCTTTTCCTGTCCCTTT
>CM053593.1:359099028-359116846 GCA_028646575.1 Pseudocheirus occidentalis
TCCTTCCTTCCTGTATATATATATTTTGCTTTCCTTAATGAAGAATTTGTAGATAGAGGGATATCTCATTAAATGCCTCTACTTCAGGTTCCCACCCAGACAAACTTTAGGAGCATCATCAACTGACTCATTTCTTCTAAAACAAGACCAAACAAATCAAAAGATCCCTGGCTCTTGCCCCTTTCCAGAGGAACCAAAAATGTCTGAAAGGTCATCATTTGCCTTATTTTACTCTTGTCAGCATTTCCCCTACAAGAATTGATACTCTCTCAAATGTAGGACAGGTTTCATTTAACCAGAGAAAAGCAGTAGGGGCAGCTAGGTGATGCAGTGAATATAGCACTGACCGTGGATTCAGGTGGACCTGAGTTTAAGTCCAACCTCAGACACTTGACACACTTACTAACTATGTGACCTTGGGCAAGTCACTTAACCCCAATTGTCTTGCCTTCCCCCTTCAAAAACAAGTAGCAAAACAGGATTGTTCCTAAGTGTACAGACCACACTCAAAGACCTCCCACCTCCCTGAATTTAGGGTAGATAGGGACTTCACCTTTATTATTTATCTATTTTGATGACCTTATTTTACAGAAGAGAAAACCAAGATCCTGAGAGGTAAAATAAGTTGCCCATCATCACATGGATAGTAAACGGTGTGGTGGGACTCAGTCACAGGTATTGTCTCCAAATCCTGTGCTCTTTTCGTAGCACCACAGGACTATGTACATTTTATACACCCTCTAGAATGTAAGATCCCTGAGGTCAGGAATGAGTCCTTTAAACCTTGGATTTTACCCAGTATTTATCAAGATGTTCTGTATACATAGCAGACATCAAACTCACTAATAGAATCTTATTGATAGTAGGGAAGTTCCCTTGGGGAACATAGTCAGTTATTAAGATATTCTTGAGAACAATAAGCATCATTTCCTTCTTCTCTTGGGCTACCCTTACGTAAAGATGGGAGCTGCTTATACATCAGGATTCTAAGACATCTGCCGTGTCACTCCCAGTTGCCCTAAAATGTACTGTCACACACAGATGCCCAATTATTGTTCTGCTTTGTCACCCTCTCTCCCTGTTCCCACACCTGAAATTCCCCCCGTTCGAGTTGATCTTTTTGGGTCATTCACTTCACTCATTCATTCAACAAACTCAATAAATATTTCGTCACCCTCTGTCCCTTTAGTTGGACTTCCCTTACTTGTAGGCATGGCATCTCTACAGCGGTTCTCAACCTGTGGGATGTGACCCCTTTGGGAGTCGAATGATCCTTTCATAAGGGTCACCTAAGACCATTGGAAAACACGTATTTCATATCTGTCTCCAGGTGGGTCCGCCCACATGCAGATATGCCCACATATGGGTTGCGGCAGTAGGAAGGTTGAGAACCACTGCTTTAGGAGCTCTTGGGCTGGTAGTCACTGAATCATCAATTTCAAGCCAGGAGGAACCTCTGAGGCAATTTAGTCCAATCCCTTCATTCTACAAAAGAGGAAACCCAAGCCCACAGTGGTTAACCTTTCCCAGAGCACAGCGAGCCATTCGAGGAGATGTTAAAGAACAAAAGCATAGGTATGGGCTCCAAAAGACCACTGTTAAAATGCACAGAGAGCAGCGTGGGATAGCAGAATGCATAATACATTTGGAGGCAGAGCACATGAGCAGAAATCCTGCCCCTGGTATATCCTACCTCTGTGACCATGGGTGGGCCATTTGCCTTTTCTGTGACTCATGTAACCTCTTGGTAGAAATGGAGGTTGTGAGTGGGAGAGGGGAAGTAGGACTAGATAACCTCTCAGTCTCCCCTCCCCTAAACTCTGAGAACTCTGACCTTGACCTTTCCCTTTGCACATTCCACTTAAGGTTAGTGCCTTCCCTCTGTGGATTGCCTCCAAGTTATCCTGCATAGAACTTATTTGTATGTCATTGTATACCATTGTATATACTTGTTGTGGTTTGTATACCATGAGCTCCAGGAGAGCAAAGACATGACTTTCTTCATATCCCCAGCTCTTGGTATAGTACTTGGTGCATGGTAGGTGCTTCATACATGATTACTGACTAGTTGGCATTAGAATTGAGTTATTTCAAAGATGAGCTAGTTGTTATTTGTGTCCTTAGAGGACATCACAGAGTTAGAGCTGGAAGGGAACACCCAGGGCATCTAATCCAATCTCTTTATTTAACACAGGAGGAAACTGAGGCCACAAAGACTAAGTGATCAAAAGTTAAATTTCAGTTGAGAGATCAGAAAAGGAAGAGAATGAAAGAGAAAGAAGAGAAAAGCATGATGGAAAATTCTATGCAACAAACAAGAGTAGGAAAAGGGAAAGAAAATGAGGAAAAGAGGGAAGGGAAAGGGAGAATAAAGATAAGGGCAGTGTATCAGAAAGGGAAAGTCTAGGGTGTCACACTCAGGGTATAAGACAGGGTCTACCAGCAACAAAACTCACGGGCATCCTAGTTTTGCACTGGTACAATTAATCTGTCTTGCAACCAGAGGAAAGCAAACTTGACCAGAATGGCTATCCCAGAAGAGAGAAATGACAAATGGCTCTCTGACAGAAAATTTCTTTTGAATAATTAACAGTCCCTTGCTGGTCACTTGCTCTCAAATTTATTTAATAAATATTCAAGCTAGATTATATCTCCAAACCTCAGTTTTGATGTCCATAAAATGGAAGAGGGGGATAAGTAATTTCAAAACAGATTTAATCTTGGACTAAAGACTGGTCATTTCTAGCTACATAGCTGTGTGTTATCCCAATCTATTCTATCCTATTCTCTCCCATATTACCTTTATTATGTGCCCAGTTCTGTGCTATATTCTCTGGAGAATGTCCTTATAAAGCTCATAATCTATTTGGGGAGACAAGACAAAACCTACTGAAAGCAATCAGACAGCCATGCCAGGAGGTAAATGGCAAAAGGCAAGGTGAGTGACATAGACAATAAGTTCTCTAGGAGTTCAAAGATATACACGGTGGGCTGGCAGTGGTCAGAGAAAGATTTCATAAAGGAGGTGTCATGAATAGGGTCTTGAAGGGAAGTGGGTCCTTCCCAGTGCTGACCACCAATGTCCAAATCCATTCTGTCTGCTGTGCTAAGCTTCCCCCCATATGTGCCTCTCTGATACAAAGCACATATTATGCATATTTTCACTAATTTGGGGAAAACAAAACAAACAGACTAGAATGCACAAACTAATTACTTGCATATTATAAAGACTTTCTATTAGGTAAAAGGGGACAGCAGCAGCACCCACCTGGGTTATTTTCTCCCAGTATGGGTTGACCAAAGCAATATACTCTGTCGCTAGATTTCTATTAAAGTCTTTTCTCATTTTCTACCCGAATAGGGTAAAATGCTACCCTGGAATTTACGAGTCCCTCAGGAACTGTCAGATTCCACTGTGGCTCAGTAATAGGGCATGGATTTCATTCTCACTGTTCCTTTCTCTCTCTCTCTCTCTCTCTCTCTCTCTCTCTCTCTCTCTCTCTCTCTCTCTCTCTCCCTGTCTTTTGGAGATTGGACGTAGATGGAGAGTGAAGTCTGTTGGTCTGTTAATATTCTGCTCAGATGGAACTTGTGCCCGAAGCCCCTCACTAGAGAGACTACAAAGGGGAGGAGGGAGTAGCCCTAGCACTAACTCCACCCTGCCTGGACTACCCAACAGGGAAGAGAACTACCTGGTTCCCTCTCTGCCAAACTACTATCTACAATCTGTATATTCCACTTGCAAAATCCAATATTGGGAGCTCGCTTTTGAAATTCTGCCTGTGGTCTGAGTAATCATCACTTGGGGAGGCAATTATGTACGCCATTCAGGTGATCTTCAGAGAACAGCAGGGCTGCTCAGGAAGAAAAATCCAAACAGTAAACACCCATTTGGCTGCGGTTCCCATTACAATCCCCCCTCTTTATTTACAGAACCACAATTTAAATGTCATTCAGCCTGGGCTGGCTCTCCTGCCCTTGTTTGTTGCATAGAATTTCCCATCATGCTTTTCTTTTTTCTCCCCATGCCAAGAGATGGGTATCATTAATGCAAAGAGAAAAGAATGCTCTGGGCTCTGTTTCTAAATCTGCCACTGACCTTGGCCAAGTCATTTCTTCCTAAATCTTGTTCATCTGCACCCATGGAGAAAAACTCACCCACTGGCTGTCCAAAGGATATTTTCGCTTGGGGACAGTGTATTGCAAAGAATTCAGGTGGGGGTTAAATAAGGTAGGTTCTAACTCCAGCTGTGCCACTAACCTCAGGCATGTCACCTCTACTTTTTGAACTTGTCTCTGTCTCTGCAGAATGAAGATGTTGGCCTAAATCACCTCTTACAGTATGATGTCTGTCTGTCTGCCAGCTCAGATTTAACATGTCAAAGACTGACCTCATTGTACCTTCCCCAGCTCCAGCAACCAGATAGATCCCTTCTTTTCTGAGTTGCTCAATGAATGTCTCAGTTCAGGGCTCTTTCTACTACTTTCTACTAAAACCACATTTCTTCATTTTAGCAATATCACTCCAGCCATTCATACTCACCTCCCTCTCTCCTTTTCATTCCCATCACTACTATACTAGGAGTGGTTGTCATTACTGAACCTCTTTACTAAACACAAGAATAGATAATGAATGGTCTCCCAACTCTACTTTCTCCCATATCCATCCCATCTTTCAAGGCACTAGCAGATTAATCTTCCTAAGGCATGGATAGAATCATATTTTCCTCAAAAAACTTGAATGGTTCACCATTGTCTATCAAACAAAGTCCATTTTCTTCAGGGAGAATTTACAACCTTCTATAATCTGCGTTCAACCTCCCTTTGTAGTCTTACCTAAACCAAGAAAGCAGTCAGGACAGTAAATAAAAAGGGAATAGCCGCAAAGGGACCTTGAAACTGAAGCAACTTATGACTTGGAAAAATGACGCTCTTGTATATTTCTTATTATGTTCTAGCATCAAGGGATGGTCTTAAGAAATGGTTAACCATGAGATTGCAGACAGTCCACTCTTGGCAAAGGGTAAGTAGGCTAACGTCTTTGTGAAGGAAGGAGAAGGCAATAGGGAAGGTTGTGGCTAGAAACAAGGCAACATACATTCCCTTTGATCAATATGCCATGGAGAGCTTCAAAAACTCCTGCTATATGGTTGACCCCGTTTAGTATCACAAATCTAAAGCTGGGAGGGACCTCAAAGGCCTGAATCCCATGGAGGTTATGTGACTTGCCCCTAGTCACAAAGGCTCTTATATCCTGCCTTTTATATTGAGCTCTGAGACAGCTCCCCTCATTAAGCCCCTCCATCTTATAGCTCTAGAGATGGAAAAGATTGTTGAGACCATCTGGTTCATTCCTCTCATTTTACAAATGAAGAAACTGAGACCCAGGGAGGTTATAAATCATAGATGAAGAGTTGGAAGGGACCACAGAGACCATCTAATTCAAACCTCCCATTTTACAGATAGACAAAATCAAGTCTAGGGTATTACTTAGTACTCAGGTAGGAAGCCCCAAAGAGGGTTCTTTGACTCTAGAACTAGCGCCATTTCCCTTATATTGTGCTACCTCCGTAAAATCTCTCAGACCATTCCCAAATCATTCAGCCATTTTACATGCCCCATTTACCTTATGTTTGTCTGTTGTTTTTTCACTGTCTAATGCATGCATTAATGAGACAGTGTGGTATACTGGGAAAATAGTGGATTCAAAGTGAACAGACCTACACTCCAAGTGTGGCCGTTTCAGCCATTTTCTAAGTAAACCACTTCCCCTCTGTCAGACTCAGCTTCATCATCTCTAAAATGGCTACCTACCTACTTCATAAGGCTGATATGAAGAACAAATGAGCTGATGTCTAAAAAAAGCATGACAGAAATGTGGATTGAGAGACACTGAGGTATAGGGGCTCAGACTTGGAGTCAGGAATACCTGAGTTGAAATCATGTCTCACATGTATTCACAGAATGACTCCAGGATTACTGTTTAAACTCTCAGCGCCAAAGCGTACTGAACCTAGAGTCAGGAAGAGCTGGATTTAAATCCTGCTTCCCCTGATTGTCAGACACCTACCTCTGGGCAAACCATTCAACCCCACCAATGAAATCACAGATTCTAAGAAAAAAAGAAATGAATTATTATGTGTATGTCTTAGAACCATAGTCATGTTATAAATGTATGGAGGGCAGAGACCATGAAACCTTATACTGAACTTCTTTCCCCCTCTGCCCCACTCCCTCCTCCTTATCCAGCATTGTAAATGAACAGGTACTTATTAGATGAAAGAAGTTACATCCTGTCAAATTCTTTGAGCCACTTCTTAAGGTACGTGGCCCATCAAAGCTCACGGGACTATGATTTCAGGGGTAAAAACAAAAATGGAAAGACTGCGTAAATGTCAGGAAGTTTCCTTGACAATGAGAACTTTGTAAAAGAGAGCTGTCTCCCCAAAGGCTTGGAGTAGAAGTTCTTGGTTGCATAAGATGCTTCTAATAGACTCAGACAAAACATGAGATGGGGAGGGGGGAGGAGTGAGAAAGAATGAGGCTGCCCCAGTCCTTGGGGGTTTGGGGGATGAACTTGCAAAGCTAATGAAGATCTTTTCCCTTTCTAATTTTGATGAACATTTTACAGTTCTTCTGGCAAAGTGTGGGTGTCTGGAGATGCTGAATGTTCCCATCTTAATGATCTTTTGCACTAATAGGGAAGTTTGAGGTCTTTGCAGCACTTAACAGATGAATCTAAATGTTTCTCCTAATATGATTATGGTAGAATGGGAAATCCTTTGGTTTTTCAGAAATGATCTTTCTCTCTGACAGCCACTGGGATTATATAATTATAAATGGAACTAGATTTAGTCCACCCCCACCTTATTTTACAGATGAGGAAACTGAGGCACAGTATGGGTAAGTGATTTGTCAAAGGTCACACAGGAAGAAAATGGTAGAAGCAGGACTTGAACTCCAGTCATCTGACCTTCCTCTTTATCTTGCTGTCATTGATCTAAAGATGTCTCTTCCTCTTGTCTGGTAGTCTGTCCTACTTGTTCTATGTAACCCTCTATAGCTTGGCTCTTCTTTTCTGAAAGCTATCATCCTCTCATTTATGTTTGATAATGTGTCCTCTTGCTTTTGATCTCAGGCATGGGAAAAAAAATCAGGGGCATCTGAATGAGGCCTGTCTTCCCCTCCCTACAAAATACTTTCTGAATACATTTGTGACGTTGTTGTTCAGGAAGACCCACATCTTCTACCCAGAACTAGAGATGAGTGAGTCTAGTATAACCTGAGTGCTGGGGTAGAGGCACCTTTCACCGTCTTCCTCCTATTAGTCCTGACTGCCATCTCAACTCATGTCCAGACCATGTGTATCCTTCCCCATGGAGATCTAGTTCAATCTTTGTTTTTCTGGTTAACTATAATACTGACTCTATGCTTTACCCTCTCTTCCTGAGATCCCAGTCTTTGTACTCTCAGGTTTTCTAAAGTTAAATGATTCTTTTGTGTGAACTAAAATGTTTCCATAATAAAAGTTCTACTGCTTTTTTAGCACTATTGGCTGGTTTGTTATTTTGTAAGGCTTTCCAAGTCCCTCAAATTAGCCGTGAAGACCAGGACAATGCTCGAGGTGGAATTAAGCAGTTATTTGGGAAAAAAAACCACGAATAAACTTAGGAGTGATATTAGAGGAGATACAAAAAAACCCCTAAGAACAATGGAAAAAAATCAAGATCCATCAGAACCTGCACAGAGATCCCTGTGAAACTTTGGGCTAGATGCTTGACAACCATGAAACTCAGTTTCCTCACTGGTAAGATAGGACCCACCCAGCCCCACCTTGCTGAGGGAATAATAATCAAATGAGTAATTATCATCTTTACTAGAAAGGATATCCAGAGATAATCAGGATCCCTAAGACTCTCCCTTTTATGGTCAAAAGGTTCCCTTTGGAGATTTTGGAATAAAATGCAAGCTCCTGAGTTTGGAACAAAGTCCTGAGCAATCTGACCAAGTAGGAACCATAAGGGATCTTAGTGAATCTAAGCCTATCATTGCATAGATGAATAAAGGGAGGATCAGAGAGATGAGATAAATGACCCAAAGTTACACAGTGTGTCAGTGGCAGAGTTGGGACTAGAGTACAACCTAATTCCTCTTAGTAAATTGTACCTTAGTAAAGATGAATTTAAGTCACTGGATTCCCTGTTCCTAGAGAATTAGTATAGTATATAGGAATACAGGATCATAGCTAGAAGGCACTTGAAGATCCTTTAGTCCAATCTTCATTTCACAGTTGAGGAAACTGAGGCACAGAAAGGGGAAATGATTTATCCAAAGTCATAAAAGCCTTATCTCTAACTCCATAGTCAGTGTTTTTTTTCACTGTTCCATGCTGCATTTCAAGTCTTACCTCAACTTGTGGAGAAGAGAGAAAATTGAGCAGGTCAGGGAAAGATTCTTTGGAGTCAAGGAGTCTTCCCATTGTTCCAAAAATCATACCACATAGCCAGCCACCAACTCTTTCTCTGTGTAAGGTCAGTCTTGTCCTGACCTCATACTCTAGTTCTTAGCCTCAATAATAGATAACCTTCCCCACCACCCCCATTTCAAGAATTGAATGTAATGAGGCAATGAGGCAAGTTGCATAAATAGTTATAAATGTGGCCTTGGAGCCAGGAAGATCCAAGTTCAATACATCAATGCCCCCAATCAACCTTTTTAATCTTTAAATCATTCAGCAATTGTTGATTTAGTTGGCCTTTTTCACTATAGTCCAGAGGGACAGATCTTTCGAGAACGTCCATCATAGAACCTTTTAGCATTAGGGACAGCACACCAAAGCAAATGCTTGCCAGCATCCTGAATCTAAGCATGCTGCTGAGAATGGATTGCTGTTTGCTCTTTTTATAACTTACATCAGGATTACTTTATTACTTTTCAATTGACAGCCAGTATAATAGACTCTGTCTCAATACTGGCAGCTGAAACATGGGGTACATTCATTATGAATTTAATTTCATTTTGTTTTAGTTTATATATTTTCCCCTTTATTTACAGGTCAATTTCACTTTGAGTATTTCTTGGGATTATCAAAGCAATAAACAGCTCCTGTTTGAGAATTGGGCAGATCTCTTATAGTATAATAAATTGTTCAGCAATTTAACTGACAGGAGAGTTGATGTTCCCAGGAAAAAAGTGGGTCTCAGGATGCAAGACAGCCTGATTAAATATGATAGATCCTTAAGGGTCTCTGTAATAGTCTCTTGGCAGAAAGAAACTATGAGTCATCTTCTGTGTTCATGGCAACATCTGACCATGGGCTGTCATTTTCAGCAAAGGGATAGCTGATGATTTTCAAACCTTCTACGATTTGTACCAACTTCCTTTGGACCTAGGAAATCACCCTCTCTTTTTCTGCCTTCATGGGATATTGGAGGCCTAGGAAGGGTTGAAAGAGTGTGAAGATATAATGTTGGGGTAGGAGTAGAACTAATCAAAAATTGAAGGATCAGATTAGTTCTCAGTCTCACCATTCACCAAAATCACACTTAGAATGGGGTGAATAGGGCTTAGCCTGAGGAAGCTAACCTGAGGAGGAGCAGGAGCCCCCATATCTACCCTCACAACTTGATCCAACTGCTTTGGTCAAGTCTGATGAATTGTATAGCTGCCCTGGCCTGATCCCCTGCCCTGACCATTAGAACGGTTGTACCATAAGGGGTCTGAAATATCCTATTTCCCTCCACAATTCTACCAAATGAGTGGTCTGCCTTCTCTGCTGCCACCATGCTGCCTACTCCATGGATGTGTCCATTGCTTTTGCTCCAAGTGGACAGGTTCCTTATTGTCTTTCTGCCGATCATTCAGAAGAGCAAAGATTCAGACAAGTCTGTGGTCTTGGGAACAAATAAGCCACACAGGACTCCTCTTTCTCTTGGTAACTGAACAAACTCCAAAACCCAAACAGAGTCCTCGACCCTTAGAGTTGGAAGGAAAGCAAAAATCAATAGTCTCCCCACTGTAGGAATTCCTTCTATAGCATAATATAATGAACAGACTGCTGGATATGGAATGCTGTAGTTTCTGATCCTAGTTCTTCCATTTACTACAGGTATGACCTTGGACAAGTCATTCTTCTGCTATGAATCTCAATTTCTTTCTCTGGAAAATGAGGGCATTGGTTGAAATACTTTTTCTTCCTATATATCATATTGCTTTCCTTCTCCATGGTTAGGGGAAGGATTGAAGGGAGGGAAAGAATTTGAAGCTCAACATTTTAAAAAATAATGCAAAAAATGAATGGATGAAAAAATATAATATTAAAGGAAATAATCTTCCTTCCAATCCATGGTAGAATAAATAATTTAGAGTGGGAAGGGTTCTTAGGGGTCTTCTGATCCAAGTCCTTTGGTTTATTAAGAGGCATCTAAGTGGTTCAGCGGATAGAGTGTTGGATTTGGAGGCAGGCAGACCTGAGGTCAAATGCAACCTCAAACACTTATTTTCTGTGTGACTCTAGGCTTGCCACTGGACTTCTTAATTATTGTTCTCACTTTCTTTATCTGTAAAATGCAGATAATAGTATCACCTACCTTACAGGGGTATTGTTGTGAGGGTCAAATAACATAACATATGTAAAGCATTTTGCAAAACTTAAAGGTATATGATGATGATGATGATGATGATGATGATGATGGTGATGATGATGATGATGATGATATCATTGTTATTCTTATTTTACAGATGGGGAAACTGAGACCCAGAAAGTTTAGATGACCTGCCTAGGGTTGCAGTTAGTAAGCAACAAAATTGAGATTCAAACCCAGGCCCTCTAAATCCAAATGTTTGTAATTATACATCTAAGACATCCAACCCCTGCTTTACTACTTCTAATGAGACAAAACTCACTCTTCAACTGTAGTTTATTCTTGGATTGGAGAGTTCCAATTTCCTAATATTGAAGGCAGACTTTCCTGACATTATTCTTCCTTAGAAATGGCCTACTCCCCACTTTCAAGGCTGTTTAAAGTTAAGGAGCTGCTTGGGATTAATGTATGTCCTGACCAAGGCCAATACATTTGTGAAATACAAAACTAGTTCCTGATTTCTCCTGGAAATGAAGGCCATGTCAGGGTCTTTCTGGTCATTGACCTAGATTTCTTTCTTTTATTTATATTGTATTTCCCAGGTGCAGATCCCCAGGTTACCTGGATTCTGGGTTTTGCTCCCTGGATGTCTTGGGTCCCTTATTCCACTCCTCAGAGTTGTGGTGAGAGGTCCATTTAGGTCCTTCCAGACTCTCCTAGAAAATGGAGACATATAGGAAATGTTTGGTTGTAGAGATCTCAATTCTAGGTTTTTATTTTTGTTTGTGTGGTTTAACAGTCCATTAATGAATCAATCAAGACATTTTTCTTATATGTTTACTATGTGCCAGACACTCTTCTAGAGGCTAGGACTCAAAGAATCTAAAAATAATCCCTTACTTCAGGAAGCTTAGATTTGAATGAGGGAAAACCATGAAACCTGTACGTACAAGATATATATACCAAGTAAATGGAAGGCAACCTTGGAGTAGGGGAAAGGCTGGAGAAACAGAGAGGACTTAAGAAAGGCCTCCTGTAGAAGGTGGTATTAGAATTGAGTGTTGAGCAAAAAACCAAGTATTCTAAGAAATGGAGCTGAAGAGGGAGGGCATTTCCGGCAAGGGGAACAGACGGTGCAAAGACCTGGAGATGTGACATGGAGTGTTGCATATGAGAAACAGCAAGTAGGTCAATATAGCAGGACCGTTAAATATATGGTAGGGAACAATGTGTAAGAAGGCTGGAAATTTAGAAAGGGGCCAAGGTGGTGAAAATCCTTAAATGCCAAGCCAAGAAGTTCATATTTGACAATAGAGGGAATAGGGCGTCACTGAGTAGACTGAGTAGACAATCATAAGAATAATTCATGTTTCCTAACACTTTAAAGTTTACAAAGTACTTTCTTCATGAAATTGGCATTGAGAGTATTATTCTCCACATCTTAAAAATAAGGAAACTGGGGCTTATGGAGGGGGAGTGAATTGCCCTTTGTCTGGCAAATTCAAACCTATACACCTTACCTCTAATATATTACTTGGCTTAAAAAAAAAGAAACAAATAACAAAGACCAGAAACCAATTTGAAACTGAAGTTCAAACTTTTGGGAATTACTCCAAAGGAGATTAGGGCAGAAAAAGATCACACCTGTGGTTTACCCAGGCTACTGCAGGTAGGACATTAGAACTCCAGAAGTGGAAGTCAGACTTGACTCCTCTGGTCCTTTTCTGCAAAATGGAATGGGGAAGACTAGGTAGTTGAAATGCCATTTGGGGTTTTCAAATTGTGTGGCTCTAAGAGTCTAGGTAAGAAAATGGGCAGAAAACACAAGTTTATCTCAAAATCCAAATGCTTAATAATGTTAAGAGAAGTCCAACCTCTCCCTGTTCACATTGGATATCCAGAACCCTGGCCTCAGAGCTTTCCAGTACTTTTTGGAATATGTTCAAGAAAAAACTCCATGTGGCTAAGTCCTTAGAAATATTCATAAAAGCAATACATTAACAACTAATCAAGTTCTTAGTTCCTTAAGAAAAGGTATGATAATTTATATTTCAATTAAAGAAATGTCTCTTAAAAAAAGACTATGTGTAAAGCACTGCTAGAAACGGGGGCCAATCAAAAGATGAAAAAAGAAACCATTCTCATTCACATAGAGTTTACAGTCTCATGGGAGACTGCACAATACATACACACATTATTATAACACAAAATGGAATACAGTAAGTGATTAAGAGAATTACAAAGTGGCCTGCAACATCTGAGGAAGAAAAGATGCTATCTGCCTGGAGACATCTGGAAAGGTAGCATTTGAGTAGGGTCTTTAATGAGGAATAGGAATTTAATTTAATCACTTAAGAAGTGAGGAAGGGGAAACGGGATCTGGAAAGATGTTCACAATATAGGGAATATCTTGAACAAAGACACAATAATGGGAAGGAAGGACGTATACATTGTATATTTGTGTTACATATAGACATATTACATAAGTATACATACATACATATATATATATAGAGAGAGAGAGAGAGACAGAGAGAGACAGAGACAGAGAGAGAGAAAGACAGACAGACAGAGACAGAGGCAGAGGCAGAGACAGAGACAGAGAGACACAGAGACAGAAAGAGAGAGACAGACAGAAACAGAGAAAGAGAGAGAGGTGGGGGGTGGGGGGAAAGTATAGTCCTCCTAGAACTAGATAAAGGCAAGGGCAATAGTAAAAATTAAGATTAGAAAAATCAGGATTCCAAATTATGGAAAGCCTTGAGTTTTAGGCTAAAGAGTATGGATTATTTGTAGTAGGCAATGGGGAGCTATTAAATGGTTTTGATTTTTAAAATGACATGATAAGTCTTGTGCATAAGAAAGATTAACTTAGACTTAACAAATATTTTCTGTCTTACCACTCCCTTCATCCTTATCCCCAATAACCATCACAGTCCTGGACGAAAGAGAGAGTGTGGTATTATGGGAAAATCATTGGAATTAGATTCAGGAGACATGACTTTTAGTCCCAGATCTGTCTGCGCAGCACTAGATGTATTCTCCTTCACCTTAATTTCCATAATTTTAGGAGGTCCATGAGTTTATATGGGGAATCATAATACATTTTTATTTCAATATAATTGGTGTGCTTTGTAATCCTATGTATTTTATTTTAGACATTTAAAAACATTATTCTGAAAAGTGGTTCAAAGGCTTCACCAGATTGCCCTAGGAACCACGTCTCAAAAAATGTCAAGAACTTCTGAACTAGGAGGTGTGCTGTAATAGTCTTGGGAAGAAGTAATGAGAACCTGTGAACAAGGGTAATGGCTGTGGTAATAGAGAGAAGGGAACAGATGTGAAAGGCATTGTAGAAGAAGAAATTACAAAATTTATCAACTAATTGGATATGTGAAGGAGGTGAGAGAAAGAAGATGAAGATAGTACCAAGGTTGTGAGAATGAGTTACTAGGATAATGGTGCTATTGACAGGAGTCGTTTGATAGGCATGATTGGGAAAAGAGTGGTTTTTGTGGAGAGAGGAGTTATTGAGTTCTGTTTTGAACACATTGAGTTTGAGATGTTGGTGAGACTTGTGGTTTGAAGGAAAAACCTAGTACTCGATATTTAGGTTGAGGAATTATCTACACAGATGATAATTAAAATAATTGGAACTGGTGAATTTATCAAGTGAGAGCATTTCAAAAGAAAAGAGAAAGAGTGAACAGAATAAGCTTTAGCTTATATCCAAAGTTTGAAGTATGTCCCCAAAATGATAATGTAGCAAAGGAGAATTCTCAGATTCACAGGAAGAGAACCAAGAGAGAGAATCATCATGAAAAACCAGAGTGGTCAAGGAGAATAAAGATTGTGAAATGTCATTAGATTTGATGATTAGAAAGTCATTAGTAACATTGCAAAAAGCAGATTCAATTGAATTATGAGGTGGAAAGATGGAATGCAGGTAACAGTTCATAAGAGAGTGAGAAGGAAGCAAGTGTAGACAAAATGTGTAGGTAACTTATCAAAAAGCAGTTTAATTGAAAAAGGCAGGAGAGACACATACAATGACCTTGAGGATGGTAGAATCTAGAGAGATAGTGATAGTGGTAGTGGTGATGTTGGTGTTCATAGTGTTTTTAAGAGTAAAGACTTGTGTTGTATACTAAAAATAAATCAATATTTTTTAAAGAGTGGAGAGTGGTTTGTATTGGCAGGTGCAAAAGAAAAATGAAGAGATTGGATAAAATTGAAGACTAGAGAGAGGTGGGAAGATAGAGGCAACAATTTGCTGGAGATGAGTGATGGGAGGAAACGGCATCAAGGGTTCACATAGAAGCATTGGCCTTGATGGGGAGAAGAGCCACATATTCATCAAAGATTATTATAAGTGAGAAACTAATGGGAAATGATAGTGCTGGGATGGGAGATGAGGAGAAAGGAACTGGCAAAAGTTCATGGAGAATGATCTGGATTTTCTTTGGAAAGTATAAGGCAACATCTTCAACTTGTCATTTATTCACTACTTAATTGGTTTATGGCAATATACAAATAAAATACAAATAAGATATATGGAAAATTACTGAAAGGTAAAGTTTAACTATTATATTCTTAACAAATAATGGTCAAACAGGAAGTGTGGGATGTAGAAAGGACAGAAAGCTTTTCCTTAGACCTCAGATCTGGTGGTGGTAGTGAATGAACTGAGGAAGACTCTGGATGAAGGAAGTTTGAGATTTCATCTTTCCTATTTCCTAGGGAAGAGCAGAGCTGGATAATGCAATTAGCCTGAACTGTCCCTTAAAATGTAGCTGCCTAGAAATACAAGCTCAGAACTGGGCCATCTGGGAGCTGAGGCTATTTTTAAGTCTATTCTATTAAATGTCCAAAGAAGAGAAATTCTCTCTCTCTCTCTCTCTCTCTCTCTCTCTCTCTCTCTCTCTCTCTCTCTCTCTCTCTCTCTCTCTCTCTCTCTTGCATTTAAACCTGTCACTAGATATGAACTCAGGAGACCAGGGTTCTAGTCCTATCTTTAACAATCACTAGGTACTTGACCTTGGGAATATTATTTTACTTCTCTGGCCTTTGGTTTCCTCCTTTATAGTAAGGGGGGCTGTGGAGTATGTGACCTTTGAAAGTCCATTTTAGGGTTACTGTCCTATAATTCTACCTAGTATGGTAGTTCTCCTGTATCCCAAAGCTAGAGGAAACGTATTCCCTGCCCAGTATCCTTGCTGTCCAGAAAATTTGCCAAAACATTTACTGGGTTCTTAATAGAGCAAATGTTCTTGTCTGCTTCATTTGACTGATTCTACCTTTTGGCCTTAGGTATATGTATATTAGGAGAGAGGAAAAAGGTATAACAAGGAAGGAGGGGCAAAGAAATTTTGCCCAGTTGTAGATGAACCAATTAGCTAGTATGAGAAGAGTCTGGCTTCATCTAAAGTATTCTCGAGTTGGAAGAGACCTTAAAGGGCCTAAAAATCCTCTGATTTTTTTCATTTCATTCTATTTTTTCAATTAATCACTTATATTTCTCTCCATTTAACTCCCAATTCAAAACAAAAGAAAAAAAGCATCTGTAATAAATTGTGCAGTCAAACAAACCAGATTCCTGTATTGCTGTACCCCAAAACGTAGCACATTCTGCATCAGGATTTTCTTACCTCTCTGACATGAGATGGGTCCCCTAGACGATTATCCTTTCTCTCTAATCCTGGTTGGCTGTTGCATTGATGAGAGTTTGTAAGGCTGTAAAAGTTGTGTGTCTTTGCAATGTTGTGTCTATTAAAGAAGAGGAACCTTGGAATGGAAAGGTAAATTAGAACCACATTGTGAAGGGCTTTTAATGCTGAACATAGAAATTGTATTTGACAGCAGAATAATTTAACACCATGTTGACTTCACTCATAATGATCACAAAGTCATTTATTTCAGCTACATTGCCCTAGGTCAGGAAGTGTCTTTGGGGAGATCACTTGGGGGTATAGCGACAGCAAGGAATTCATGGCATTGTCCTGCGAGAGGGTGGTTGGAGTCACTCTCTGTGATCCAGAGTACTGAGCCATCCTAGAATCCTGGAAGGAGCATCATCAACAGAATCAATCTGAACAAACATTAAAACTGTTGCAGGGGAAAGTTCTAACTTGTGTACAGCTTGGTCTTTTCAATCACTCATTCATTCAACCATTGAGCAAGTATGTTTTTAAATCAAATGTCCACAATTAGGGCCAGCATCTCATTCTGTATGTTTGGAGGACACAAAAGTACAAGACACAGATTTCATCCTCAAAAAGTCAGAGCGGGATGGAGAGAGGTGGAGCCAAGATAGCGGGGTAGAAGCAGCAAGGTTCCACAGCTCCCACACAACCACCCTATATACCCATAAAATATGACCCCAGACGAATTCCAGGAGTCTCAAACTCACAAAAATACAGAAAACACATCTCTCCCTGAAGGCAGCTCGGCAGCAGGGGCTCATCACGGCAGGACAGGAGCCAAGGCTAGCCCAGCCTGAAATGGAAACGCAGCCAGGCCAGGCCCCAGGGTGGTCCGGAGGAGCTGAGCCAAGCTGCAGCCTGTCTACAAGAAGGAAGATCTTCCGCACCACAAGCAACTACCAAGGCATGAAAAACAAGGTTTAGAGAAAGGCAGCTTGGCAGGAGGGGCTCATCCAGCAGGCCTGCAGGCCGGGAGCTGAGACCAGCCCAGTCTGAGACCGAAACTGTGGCCAGGCCCAAGGGTGGTCAGGAGTTGCCGAGCCTCCCAAGCCGCAGCTTGAGTCTATTTCAGAGAAGATCTACTGCACCTGAGGAGATCTTCACATCTAGCAAACCAGGATTAGAGACGGCCAATGAAAGTGAAAGTTTGAAACTTAATTTGGGGGAGGAAAAGCAGTCCAGCCAATCTGCCCCCAGGGCAAGGAAGCAGGGGGGAATGGCAGGAACTGTTGTAACCAGAGGCTGCTCCCACTGGGCTTCTTCAGAGCCCCTGGCCTGTGGACCTCACAGGGGGCTGAGTCGATTGATCAGGGCCAAGGGCTCTTGCGTTGAGTGGCCTGGATCCAGATTGTGGTCTTGGTGGTGGTCCTGGGGAGCCCTTTCATCAAGCCAAAGCTGGTGGGGGCTGCAACACTCCCCCCCCCAATAGCTCTGGTAGCTGTGAAAACCCCGGCAATCTGGAACAGAGCTTTCTCCATGGAAGCAGAGTTCCACAAAGCTAAAAAACCAACCAATTAATTGACTGGCCAACAT
>CM053593.1:359117346-359134846 GCA_028646575.1 Pseudocheirus occidentalis
GGACCTGCTCTTCTCCTCCCAAGTTAGCAAAATCCACTGACCTTTCTCTTAGCCTTTTTTTCTTCTGGCCTGATAGATGTGGTAACTGTGCCTCCAGTGCAGCATATCTGCTCTCCTATAGACGCGGCTCCCTGCCCGATGCCCCAGGGCCTGAGCTGGCCGGGTTTTGGCCGCGGGTCCCAGACTGCTGCAAAGAGCCCCACCTGCTGCGCTGCCTGTAGCAACAGATGTTCTTTCTGTCTTTTGGAGAGTTTTTGGAGCTTGGAAATCTGTTTAGCATCCCATTTTATGAGTTTTTTAGTGTGTTTGTGTGGGAGCTGTGGTGCTTTGCTGCTTCTATGCTGCCATCTTGGCTCCGCCAATGTGTTTTTCTTGATGCCGTGAAGACTAAGGACAAACAACACAACCAGGAGACTTGACATAGTAGAGGAAAGGGAGAGCCTTGAAGAGAAATGCAGGAAGTCTTTGTGAGTGTTTTTGTATTAAGAATAAATATAAATGATTCTTGTCTTCCCAGGGATCTTGCATATCTCTTACCTGGGAATGGAGTGGCCACGGTCTAATAACTAGAGAGCAGAAATGAGTGGATGTCCAACAACAATTTTGCCAGTTTTAATGTAAACCTGTTTCCCTTTGTTTAAATTTGTTTTGTGGAACAAGGTGAATGATGATTCAAAAATCTTTCTTTTTCCTGAAATCCTACACAGATTGATGTAGGTCACTCTGCTTGGCCTTTCTCCAGTTCCTCTACACCCTTCTTTTTTTTGTTGTTTGAAATACTTGTTTTCATTGAATTTTTTTTGAGCTCTACAGCACCTTCACTTCTTAATATCCTCCTTACCCTACCTAGAGAGTCATCCCTAGAATCCAAGTTTAAAAAAGAAAGACAAAAAGACAATGTAGCAACATTAATGAATCAATCATAGCTGCCAATATAGGCATTATTATACACGCAAAGTCTCCTACCTCTTCAAAGAAAGAAGACACATTCTGCACGCTTCTCAGGGACCAAAATGGAACATAGTAAGGATCTGAATGAGAGGCAATATAGCAGTGGAAAGAGGGCCCACATCTATCAGGAAGGCCCAGGTTCAAGTCCTTCCTCTCATATGTATAATAATGCTTTCAATCAAGGCTTTAAAATACAGCCCATTTGCCCGAAATGTAATTTGCCTCCTTGGAGGAAGTTTCTACATTCAGATTTCCTCAAAGCTGGAACACAAATCATTAGACATTGTGGGGGGCTGGGGAGGTCTGAATGAGTCAGAGCATGCATTAAGAGATGCAAGAGTATCTGTGCCTTCTTGAGTGTCTTCCTAGAGAGCCTCATATCTGGGAAACTGTAGTGCAAGGAAGCTTTGACAGCTTCTTGAGAGAATGGTCATGCCCCAAGGGCCAAGATCTTAGATTAAAACCTCTATCCTAGCTGGGAAAGAAAAAGAGAAAAAAAATTAACCCCCCCTTCTCTGAAATGCAGCTGCTTTTCATTATTTCTTTCCCACTTAAAGTCAATGATGTCTTAAGGCTTCAGCAAATTCCAAGGGGGGAGTATTCAATTCAAGTAGCACACTTCAGATGCCGGGCAGAATCTGAGATGGCCTGTGGTGCGTCTCCATGGCTCCCTGTCAAGACAGCGTGTACCTGGCCTTTATGTGATCCACAGAATCAGACTGATAGACTTGTTCACTGTAGGGCAGGGAAATGGCTGTGAGGAGCAGAGAGGACTCATGTCAGGCTGTCTCCTAGATGTTTTTTAATGGAATATCACTCACCCAAATAGCCACCGAGAAGCATCTCGCTTTGCTCAGGTCACAGCAGGGGGATGGCTTCCTAAAGCTGAGACTGAAGACAGAATTGTTGATCAATCATAGAAGAAGTCCTCAAAGCCGCCATATACCACACCAAAGAATCGCATATTGAGAGCTGGAAGGAATCCTACTTTCTCATTTTACAAATGAGGAAACTGAGGCTCAGAGAAATGCCTCTTCTAAGGTCCTCCCTTCCACTTCTAAGTCTGTGAATGTACTTCATAGACGAAAAAATGGAGGACAAGGAAAATTCATTGACTTGCACAATGTTATACAAGTAGCAATCATTAAAGGTGGGATTTGAACCCTGGTGTTTTGACTTCAAAAGCCAATGCTCTTTTCACTCTTCTCTATGGGCCCTTCCAGCTCCAAGTCTCTATTTCATATAGTTTATTTCCTTGGAATGAGACCAAGGAAACTGAATGACTTGCCTAAGGTCTCAAAGTTAATAGGCAAGTTCTCTAGGCAAAGTTCCCATCCATTCTGGAATCTCTCCCAGGCTTTCCATGGAGATGGAGTTTTAGGTGAATGGGTTTTGCTTGTCCTAAAAATTTCCCAAGGGATGTGTGTGTATGTGTGTGTGTCTGTGTTTGTGTGTGTGTGTATGTGTGCATGCATGCACTCGCACATGCCTGTTTATTCAAAGGGAAGGGTGATATAATGATAGGACTAGATTTGGAAACAATAGCCTAGCTTTGAATTCTCATTTCATCATTATTATTCATGTGACCTTGAATAAGGCAGCTAGGAGGCACTGCAGTACACAGAGGGCTGGACCTGGAGGCAGGAAGACAGAGTTCAAATCTCGTTTCAGACACTTACTAGCTGTGTGGCCCTGGACAAGTCACTTAACCCTGTCTGCTTCAGTTTCCCCATCTGTAAAATGAGCTGGAGAAGGAAATGGCAAAATGCTTCAGTGTCTCTGCCAAGAAAACCCCAAAGGGGTCACAGAGAGTCAGACACAATTGAAGAGTAACTGAATAATAACAGATTTTGAACATGTCCTTTAACTACCATGAACTTCTCTTTCATCTGTAGAGTACAGTCATGTGCTTAGAGCTAGAAGAGCCCTTTAGAATCGTCGCTGGGGCACATGACAAGAGCACTGGCTCTGAAACTGATTCAAGGGCCTGGGTGCAAGTCCCGACTTCAGCAGTTACTACCTTTGTGACTTTGGAAAGGTAAATTAACCCACCTGGGGCTTATTTTCCTCATCTGCTAAATGAGATGATTGTGGTCTCTTCTAGTTCTGGATACTATGATGCTATGATTCCTTATTTTACATATCAGGGAACTGAGGCTGAGAGGTTAAAATATGATTTAGGAACATAAATTTGGAATTGCAGGAGACCTTAGAGATTTCTCCTTCTCTTCCCCCCTCCCTTTCTGTCCTCTCCTTCCTCCTCTTCCTCCTCCTCTCCTCCTTCTTCTCTCCTCCTTCTCTCCTCTTCCTTCTGTCCTTCTCCTTCTCCTCTTCCTCCTCTTCCTCCTCTTCCTCCTCCTCCTCTTCCTCCTCCTCCTCTTCCTCCTCCTCCTCCTCCTCCTTTCCTCCTCCTCTCCTCCTTCTCTCCTCTTCCTTCTTTCCTCCTCCTCCTCCTCTTTCTTCTCCTCCTCCTCCTCATCTTTCTCCTCCTCTACTGCTCCCCCTTCTCCTTCTTCTCTGTTTCTCTCTTAAAGAACTTACCTAGGGGTTGCAGGGCTAATCAGTGTCAGATGTGTGATTTGAACTCAAGTTTTCCTGACTCCAAGTTATGAACCCATCACTTGCTCTTTTAATCCCTAGTCTTCTAACTTCCAACCTCAAACTCCTTTGTCCCTATTAGTTCTTGATCTTAAATTTCGACCTCTGAGCCTTGGTTTGCTCAACTCTAAAATCTAACAGCAGACTGGAGTCAGGATTTTCCAAACTCGTGTGTGTGTGTGTGTGTGTGTGTGTGTGTGTGTGTGTATGTGTGTATGTGGTGCACGCCACATAGTTGCTCTGCCATCTAATCAAAGCCTTCCAATTTGATAAGGGATGTGCTGATGGGGAAGCGTGAGACAGAGAAGTGGGTGGAAAAATCTGCTAGTGAGCCACACACAGCCAAGATAGGGACATGCCAGCAGTGGGAATTGATTCAAGCCAAGCTGTTTCTGACCAGTCTCTGCAGCTCTGACTCTAGAACAGCTTACAGGATACAGAAAAGTAAGCTTTTCTACCACCTCTGATCCCACCCTCCCTTTAGCCTACAGATAATTTAAATGATGGGAGATTAAAGTCCCCTTCCTATTCCCTATTGCCTGTAGGTTTATTTTCATCTTGCATTACTAACGCCCCTGGGAATTGCCCAGGGTTGAGGGTATGACCAGAGGCTGGAACCTGATAATTGACTAGGCTGGGGTTCAATTAGCCTGATAGGGAACCTTGAACAAAATGGTCTCTGAGGTCCCTCCCACGTCTGACATCCTATGCCTCAGATTCCAGAACTTGGCCTTCAAAACGGGAGCAATTCCGTTAAATGTTTAATTCAGAATCAATCACTGTGGATGCACAGCAAGTGGGTGTTGGCATTCTTAATAGCAACCAAAGTGGGAAGGCCAAATGCTATTTTGCTTTGCTCATGGTCCCAAAGGCATGAAATCTCTCATCAGTAAATAGAGGGGTTGCTTGTAAGGACACAGTGGCCTGGAGCAGAGAGCTGTGTCTGGATGGGTTAGCAGCTTTCCCCAGAACTGAGGAGACCATGCAAGACTGCTATTCTTAGGCAGGTACTCCCAGAGGTATACTGGGAAATGTTTAACAACTAGCAATCAAAAAATACAAAACTGCGCATGACTCACCTTAAGTTTAACCTGCATTGTTAACACTTTTTCTATCTCTTTTAAAAGTCTAGACAAAAAAAACTTGATTTATTAATCAAGCTCTGATTTGTGATGCTGGCAGAATTCTGAGGTGTTAACACTCACATTGAAAATCTAACAACAGGCTCACCCCAAAGGGAAGTGTATGCCTCCATTTGAAAATGAGCCTCAAATATTTGTGTGTTAAATTGTATATGATCATAACTCGAGGGCTGGAAGGAGCCTCAAGACTCAAGACTGGCTGGGTGATGCAGTGAATAGAGCACCGGCCCTGGAGTCAGGAAGACCTGAGTTCAAGTCTAGCCTCAGACACTTGACACTCACTAGCCATGTGACTTGGAGCAAATCATTTGACCCCGATTGCGCTGACTTCACCTCCCTCAAAAAAAAGACTCATCTAGCGCAAGCCCTTCGTCTTACAGGTGGGGATACTGAGGACAATGGAGCTTAAATCAATTGTCCAAAGTCAGCTGACTGCTAAACGTCAAAGGCGGGGTTTGAACCCAAGTCCTCTGACTTCAGAACCATTGTTGTTGCTCAGAGTTTTTAGTTGTGTCTGACTCTTCCTGACTCCATTTGGGGTTTTCTTGGCAAAGATGCTCGAATGTTTGGCCATTTCCTTCTCCAGTTCATTTGACAGATGAGAAAACTGAGGCAAACAGATTCAAGTGACTTGGCCAGGGTCACACAGCTAGAGTTTGAGACCAGATTTGAACTCACGAAGATGAGTCTTCCTGATTCTAGGCCTGGCACTCTGTTGTACATAATAGGAGCCTGGTGACTATTTGTTGAATTGAATCCCAGCTTTATCCATCATGTGACTTTGGGGCTAGCTGCTTAATCTCCCTGGGCCTCAGTTTCCTGTTCTGTAAAATGAGGGGATTGGGTTAGATGGTCTCTGGGTTTCTTCTAGCTCTAGAACCATGGTCCTCTGATCATGTGCTCTCTTTCCTCCCACAGTTATCCCTAAAGCTCCATTTCACCAGATTGGTATTGTCCATTTGGCTCATTGAGAGGCACCAACTCTGAATTTGATTCCTGCCTAAAGGCCCTCAAAGTCTGATAACAGAGCTGGATAATCAGGCTCAGAAAATATTTCCCTCTTCTCCAAAATGGGCTTGGAGCAAAGCCAAGCCAAACGGTTGACTTTGTCTGCCCTGGATCATTCAGAGATTCCCTTTCATAAGAACGTTGTCCTCCCTGCAGTGGCAGGACAGTTGGAGCCTCTGGGGGATCAAGGCCTGCTGCTCCATTTTGCCTACTGAGGCCAATCACCTGCCAGCCAACACATTTCTCTGCATACTCATTGAGAAGGGGCAGTTCCTATGTGGTTGAATGAAGATGGATCAATTCTATTTACTTTTGCCTGGGGATTATCTAGAAAGGAGAAAAGTATGTGGGATAGTCCATACAGATGCAATGGGTACTTGTGAGACATCTTCTGAATAGCAGCACTGGCATACAGAGAAGGAGAGTGCAATGTGCAAAAGAACTGCATTGGCCCTGGCCCTCTCACTCACCACTTAAAAAACATGTAAGTCCTTAATCATCATTAATTGCTCACATGAGTAAGTGACATGTACTCTGCTAAGGTCTGCTGAACTATAACTTCCTTATTAAATGTCATGGGCAAAGCCTCGATGACACTGCAGATGTTACCTGCTTGTCAGAATCTAATTATATCTTCTCATGATTTAATCTCATTGTCTTGTCCACTTCTCAGCTTGGAGTCGATCTGGCACGAAATCAGCTGCTTCCTTCAACAGCACCAATGCTTCCTGGGGCTGATTGTCTCTCCAATTAGAGGGGCTGGATTCCAAAGAATGGAAAGACTGGGGGATGTGGCTTATTGCTCTTTCTGTTTACTGACTCGGGAAGGACCAGGGCACAATCAATGGGCACAAATATTGTTTGGTCCTTCAAAGTATTCATAAATTCCAGTTTTTCTTGTGTTCAGGGCCCAAAGCAAGACTTTGTGTAACTCTGGTTACTGGACCAGGAGAAAGATGTAACTGACAGGGATTCATAGTTTTAGAGCTTGAAGGAACTTTAGTCTGACTCCAAGTAGCGGCATGTTATTGTTATCCCTAAGTGTGTTCTTGGAGCCCATACCTAAATTTGAGTGAGGAGTATTCTTCAATTCCAACATCAGCTCTCATGTTGAGACTGGGATGGGAGGGAAAGAATCTTGGAGAAGGGACATTTAAGAATCCTTGGCCCTCCATGATATATCCAAAGTGCAGGTCTAACTATGCCACCCCCGTACCATTCTACTGCTCCTAGATCAAATACAAACTCCTGTCTCTCTCTATAACTCCATGATAAATATAAAACCCTCTGTTTGGCATTTAAAGCTTTTCCCAACCTGGCCCCCTCCTCTATTTCCTGTCTTCTCACCTGTCATTCTCCTCCATGCACTGAATTATTGGCTGTCTCCCATTCTGGGAATGTTCTCTCTCCTCATCTCTACATTTTAGGTTCCATCAAGATTCAGACCAAAGCCTTCCTTCAGCAAGATCCTTTTCTGCTCCCATGTACCAGCAAACCATCCCATCCCCAGCTTCTGGTGCTGCTTTCTTCTCTGAAAGGACTGTCCACCTGCTCCCCATTAGACTGTGAGCTCCTTGAGGGCAGGAGCTATTTCCATTTTTTTTTTCCTTTTTGCATTTCTTCTTGCCTTTCTTTCTATCCCCAGCTAGGCATGGTCTCTGTGCACATAGTAACCACTTAATGAATTTTTTTTTACTTGACTTAGCTCAACTCAAGTAGCATTTAATGTTTTTCAATGCTCTGTTCTGACCTACCTTTGCAGGTTTATTAGGAATTATACTTCCCTGAGCAGTCTACAATCCAGAAAACAAGACAAAACAAAGAAGCACCAATCTAGTCTTTCTTGTTTTCCCTTGCCTATAGCCTTCCCTTTCCCTTCTCTTTACCTTTGCACAGGCTTCTCCACTGTCTCTTTACCTCAGTCGCTGGGTATCCATAACATCCTTCAAAACATAGCCCAAGAATCATATCCAACATGAGGACTCTCTTAATTTTCCCTACTCCTTACTTAATGCCTTAACACTCCCTATTGAAAATACTCCCTATTTTCTTTACATTTTGCATCTACTTGTATGTTCATATGTTGGCTTCCCCAGTAGAATGGAAGCTCCTTGAGGGCAAAAGCAATTTCATTTTTGTTCTTCTATCATCAGCACCTAACAAACTGCCTGATGTATAAGTAGACACTTAAAAACTTGTTGATTGATGGATTGATTGGCTTGTACAAGGCAGCTTTTTCAGGACCAAAGATCCCAAGTGCCAAACTCTAATTAATTGCTGAATAGAATGAATTGCTTGTAAACCTCAGAAGTAATGATGGAAGCTTGGTGCAGAAGAATAATAATGATAATAGCTAATGTTTATAAAGTGTTTACTATGTGCCAGTCAAGGTACTAAAATACTTCGTAATTATTATCTTATTTGATCCTTACAAGAAGCCTGTGAGGTAGATGCTGTTATTATCCCCATTTTGCAGATGAGGAAACTGAGGTTAAATGACTTGCCTAGAGTCACACAGGTAATAAGGGTCTGAGGCTGGATTTGAACTTGGGTCTTCTTGACTCCAGGCCAAGCACCGTATCCAATGTGCTGCCCAGCTTGGAATTGGAGTCCAAGGACTTGTGTTCAAATGCTAAGTTCACCACTGTATTTTCTTTGGTTTATCAGTTTCTCTCTCCAGGCAAAGGGGAAAAGTTGGATTAAGTGACGTCTAAGGTTCTTCCTGATGTAATTTGTGATCCTGTGTGTTCATTAACCATGTTTTCTATCACCTTCACAGCTACTTGCCAGGTCCCCTCAATTCCAGAGCTGATACGATCCAAGACTAATGCTTTCCCCAGGGTACCTGTTCACATGTTTCTGGTGGTCAAAAATAGGATTGGCCCAGAAAAATCTGCTTGGGTCACCTTACCTGTTCTTGAGCTAAAGGGATAGTACATCACTGTCATATTGCCCTTGGAAGGACCAGTGGGAGTGAGGCGATGGAGGAGGAAATATCTACCTAACAGAAAAGTGTATGTGGAAAGTGGAACTTATGAACATCTGGGTGGACTCCCCAAACATGAATAACAAGTCGCATTATATTCTTATCTGCAAAGCTAGATAAATATTTATGTTTCTATAGCTACTCTTCTCAAAGACCGTTTCATCTAACAACCCTCTAAAATGGGTAGTTGAATTAGCCCCACTACCCCGCTAAGTGACATCATTTAAATGAGTTTTAGTTCTTTAAATTATTTTTTCCCCTAAAACACCAAGAGAACTTATCCAACTCTTCTACTTGTCTTGATTCTTTTATTCGACAGCGAATGCCTTTCCAAATGATCAATTCTAGGGCAAATCAGCATCCATGCTAAGAAAGGGAAAGGAAAAAAAAATATTCCTCAAAATCCTGGATCTAAATGGGATTTATTGAAGAATATTCCACACAGTAAAGTAAGCTTTCAGGAGAGCTGGAGGCAAAGGTGTTACAGATCCCCAAGCTTTTGTCCAGCATCATCCTTCCCAGGATGGGGAATAACTTAGCAAAGATAAGCCAGATTTCCATGTTTGTACAGGAAAAAATCTTCAAGTGGTTGTTTTAGTCTGTTTTCCTTGCTTCTCAGGGACCCTAGGATTTTCATCAGTGGGGAGGTAAGCTATTATGCTACCTCTATATCCAGGTCCATGCATTGGAATCTTTGAATGATTGTAATTGATTACTAGGTTAATGGAATTATAAAGGGAATTGGAGGGGCGGCTAGGTGGCGCAGTGAATAAAGCACCGGCCCTGGAGTCAGGAGTACCTGAGTTCAAATCCGGCTTCAGACACTTAACACAAAAAACTAGCTGTGTGACCTTGGGCAAGTCACTTAACCCCAACTGCCCTCCAAAAAGCAAAAAAAAAAAAAAAGGGAATTGGGAGAGACTTTCACTCATCCCGTGGTCTACTTTTGGATTGTTCCCACTCTTTATGGCTTCAGCTGTACTCTGAGACCCTCTTCCCTCCCAGGTGGTCATGAACTCATGCAAAGTATAAAGGTCCTGAAGTTGATTTACGACTTAGGTTTCTGATTTAACTCCTGACTTTGCCAAACTCCAAAGCATAGTCATGTATATCTCATGTCTTGGGGTATCTTACATCTATGAGATGGGCCTTGAGGCAAATACTCAAAGCTGGTACCGTGGATAGGACTTTTTTTTTTTTTTTTGCTTTTTTGGAGATGGGAAAGGCAAGGCAATTTAGGTTAAGTGACTTGCCCGAGGTCACACAGCTAGTACATGTTAAGTGTCTGAGGCTAGATTTTGATAGGACATTGGACTTGGAATGAAGAAGACCTGAGTTTTAATTCTACCTCGGACCCTTAGTATCTGTGTGACCTTGGGCAATTCACATAAACCTCTAGCTGCCTCTGTTTCCTCATCTGTAAAAATAATCTGTAAAACGGGCATTTTGCATCTGTAAATTGTAAAAACATTTACAGATGTTTCACCATCTGTAAAAATAAGTTCAAAATGAGGGGTATGGACTCATTGTTTCTAATGGTGATCCTATAACAATAGGTTCTGATGTCAGTAGGATCAATATTAATTATGACCCCCACTTTACAGATGAGAAGGCTGAAACTCAGATCTTTTGATTTATCCATGCTCACTCAACTAATATGTATTTAAACTGGAAATGGGATTCAAGTCTTTTAACGGCCAACATATTGCCCATTCCACTTTAACAAGTTAGGGCAACATGCCCCCCATAAGGATTTCAAGAGAGCTTTATTTCCTTTTTGTTTTTAGTGGAATGGAAGGACCACTGACTTTAGCTTTTATCACTCTAGCCCTCTTCTGTACAAGTGGAGATTGCCAGGGATGAGAGAGTGTGGCTGGCCATAACACTGTCCTTCAGTTCTGCAACAAAACTCGTGAATTACCCTATCCTCATTCCCTGGGGTCCACTGTTGATTCCTTCCCTGATATAACCTGTCCCTAGGAGGCTGTCCTCATCCAGGCTATAAAACTCCATCAAGTTAATATCCCTGCCCATAAAAGGGCCTCATTACCAACCCAGCCACTACTCTCTGAAGCTACCCTGACCTGTTTATTATCTTTAGCTACATTAATTCTCAAAACACATAGGACATGTCTGTGAAAGACAGATTTTACAAGATTCAGCGCCTGACACTCCAGGAAAGCCCCAGAAGGATTTTCCAGAAAAACTCCAAGTCATTGTGGAGGGTGGGGGGTGGGAGTGGGGAGGGGTACATTCAGAACCTCAAACAGTTTAGAAGAAAAATAAATAAATAAATAAATAACCCCAAACTCACTGAATTTTCCCCTGAGGAGGTTAAGCCTCAGAGCCAATGGATCCTCCTAACCCTCGGCTTTTCATGGCATTAGACACCAGACCAGCTAGTGAATAATTGCCCACTCCCAAAATCTCAGCTCTCTGGTTGGGACAGAGAGAAGGGCAGTGGTTGAAGTTACCTTAAAAGGCAATATGATAAGGATGTTATATTTGGTTCCAAAGACCTGGGTCCAAATTCTAGGTTGACTATTTTCAACCTATGTGACTTTGGCATGTCTGAGACTCAGCTGTCTTTTCAACAAAATGAGGGAATCTGGACTAAATAAGTCCAATGAGATCTCTTCTGGTTCTGAATCCCTACTCCCCATTCTCTCTTAGTGCTAGGCTATGGCAGAAGTGAAGAAGAAAAGTTCTTACTTTAGAAAGATTCCCAACTCAGGGTCATTGGTTTTTAGCTAGAAACATGAGTCATCATAGGGTTCATCCACCTTTTTCTACTAATGTCCAGAGAATTTAACTTACTGGTCTAGGGTTACGCAGATAGTAAGTGTCAGGGACAGAATTTGGACTCAGATCCTCTGGCTCCAAATTCAGTACTCTTTTCTCTTGTTCAACTAACTGCCTCTTACTGTGGTTTCCGATCACTCCCTGCATCATGACAAGTCTCAACCATTCTGCAATCATTGGACCTCTAGAACGGATGAGATCTAATTGTCTTCCCTTTCCCCATGGATTTTAAGGGTTAACATCATGAAGAGTTTGGGGACACCAAGTAGAAAAACACAGATCCAGAGAGGGACATGAAAAAACATAGGGTGAACCACTTGAGGGCAGAGAGATGGGGGTAATCATCCCAATAGAGAATGAATGGAGTAGTATAGGTACAGGAGAAGGAACCCTGGCTGTGAATCAGAGGACCAGGTCCCCAATTCTGCCTCTTTCAATTATGACTGTTGTGACCTTGGATAAATCACTTAACCTTCCTCAGTCTGCCAAGTGAGGAGATGGGACTAGGTACCCTTTATAGAGTACCTCTATAGTCCCTTGCAGCTCAAAACCTTTGATCTTTTGTGAAGAGGAAGTGAAAAAGAAGAACTGTCTGGTACTTCAGAGAAACTTCATCTGTAGGGGCTGAAAGGCTTGACAGAGGTTTCCTCTGTGCTGGGTCAGGTAGGAATTGGAGAAGGAAGAAAACAGTCAAGCCAATAGGTGAGATGGCAGAAGAACCATGAAGCCAAAAGGGATAGAACTGGGATTAGACAGGCAAAGACTCTACTTCCCCAGAGACAGAGGAGACCAGGAAAGAGAATTAATTGTAGACCTGAGATGGGAAGTTGAGTGAACAAGGAAAAGTCAATAGGAGATCTAAGCTCAGGCTTAAAAGAAAAAGATGATGAACCAAAATGGTGCCCTCTTTGGAGAAGAAATCCCTTCTGTAGTGGTCCCCAGGATTGTGGCAACAGGCAAGTTAACTAAGGAAAGAGGCAGAAGGAACTCACTAGGGCAGACTATTGGTTGATTCTTTCCCTGTCCAGGAAAAGTGAGGGAGATACTTTTGCCACAGTATCCACGATTCTCATTACTCAACTATTCCAGAGAATTTGGGATCTCTTTTATCTAAATATACCCTGTAATGATGCATATGGCACTGAGCTGTCCAATCCTTGGCCCTGTCTTCCAAACTTTTTTTAGGGGGGAGGGGGAAGAAGAAAGGGGTTTAGGTGACATGAAGGGCTAGAGAAGGTCTATGCAAAATGTGGGTCTTGTTGGATATGTGCTGGGCACCATACTAATTGCTGGAGATGTAAGGACAGAAGCAAAAACAGCTCCTACTCTCAAGGAGCTTGTATTCCCACTTGAAGCAGTGGTTCTCAGCCTTCCTAATGCCATGACCCTTTTAACACTGGTATGTGGACGTATCTGCATGTGAATGGACCTGCCTGGAGACAGACAGAGGAGAGGTGTCTTGGTTCCTAAGACCATCAGAAATTTGTGTTTTCCTATGGTCTTAGGCGACCCCTGTGACCCCTGTGAAAGGGTCGTTGGATGCCCAAAGGGGTCGCAACCCACAGGTTGAGAACCACTGACTTACAGAAAGTCACAAAATGCATTCACATAAAGTAAGCACAATGGACATTTCATAGAATATTGGACCTGGAAGACATCTTCCTGCCCAACCCTTTCATTTTATAGGGAAGGAAACAGGGGCACTGAGAAAGGGGGTAATTTCACTGACCCTCTGTTATAGGGCTGGTATTTTGCTAGCTAGTATGAAAGATGACCATGAAAGGTTCCCTGACAAAGGTTGAATTTGAGTTGGGTTTTGACAGGTAGATTATTAAAGTTAAATATCAAGGTTTAGTAAGACCTTACGATTTCTGCTCCAGTTTCTGCAAAGAGATAAAGATGAGCATTGGATCATAAATTTAGAGCTGGGAGGAACCTTGGAGGCCATGTAGTCTGATCTCCTTATTTTACACAGGAGGAAGTTAGGATACAAAGGTAATTAATGACTAACTAGGCTGATACAGCTAGTTAAGTGTCTGAGCTTGGATTTGAACTCAGGTCTTACTGACTCCAGTGCTTTTTCCATCATACCACTTACTTAAATACCTCTCTGCTATTAACATACTGCCTTATTATCTGCAAATATCTCAATAATGGGAAGTTTCCAGCATAAATTTGTCTTGTGGATTTTGTTTTGCATATGCTTTTTGAACTCAGATTAGGTGTGAACCCCAACCATTTGTAATGCTGTTTTATTAACCCACTACAGTTTCACACAATTACATAAAACTTTCTTTGTGGCCATTCCTATTAGAATTCAGAGCCTTGGGGTAAACCACACTGTATGGGTCCTATCCCCCTCTGATGTTTCCCTTTATGTGAAATCAGGCTAAGATACAATAATATAATACTGACTTAGTTAATTAGATTGATCTCATTGGTCCGCTTCTGCTCCAGTGTTGTAGACCCCAATCATGCTTGTTCATCCCATGAGACTGTTTCCTCTTCTCCTATAAATCCTACACAGGGGGTACACTTAATATGCTAAGGATCTTGCTTTAGACCTCTCGATTCTTTGTGAATACTAATGGAGAATAAGGTCTATTCATCAATTTTCTTCACATTTCTTAAATGATTTGTGTGTATATTAATTTTTTTTTGCTTTTAAAAATCTTTATTGACATTATTTATTTTTGAGATCATCTTTATTTAAATCTGTATTTCTTTACCCTTCCCTTATGCCATTCTTTATAGTAAAGAATAAAACCAGTGTGTGTGAAGAGGGGAAAGCACTTCAGCAATATCAACCCACATGTCAATTGAGTATGACTTTGTATTCAGTATTCCACACCTATGGTTCCCTACCTGTACAAAAAAGGGAGGGAGGTATATACATTCAAATGTCTTCTGGAAACAAGTTTTGTAATCATGAAAATAACACAAGGTTGCTACATTTTTTTTTAGAGGGAGTGTTCATTCCATTTACATTGTTGTAGGCATTATGTGTATTCAGTCCATTACTCAGTCAACAAGCATTTATTAAATACTTATTATGTGTCAATCACTCTGATAAGTTATGGGGATAGGAAGAAAGACAAAATCAGTCACTGCCTTCAAGGGGCTCATTTTCTATCGGGGGACAAAAATGGATTGAACACTCAGGCATAGTGACACACACACCTGTAACCCCAGTTGCTCTGGAGGAGGATGCTGGGGATTGTTTGAGCTGAGGAGTTCTGAATTATAATACACTTAATGCTGATCTGGTGTCTGCATTAAATATGGCCTCAATATAATGAGACCCTGAGAGCAAAGGGCCACCAGGCTGCCCAAGGAGGGAAGAACCAGACCAGTTCAGAAAAACGGAGCAGGTCAAATTTTCCATGGAGATCTAATATTGGGATATGGTCTATGAATGGCCACCAAGCTTCTAGGCTGGGTAACACAGGGAGACCTAGTCCCAAAATAATGACCATAATAATACATAAACAAAGGAATGAATGAATAATAAATAACTAGGTACATGTAAAATATATAGAGAACATATGGAAGATAGTCACAGAAGGTAGGGGAATTAGCAACTGGGTGACCTGGAGATGTCTTCATGGTTTTATTTATTTCATTCTGCCACAGTTTATATAAGTCTTCTCATGCTTCTCAGAATTCTTCCTCTTTCCATTTTCATGCAATGCAGTTACAACCCATTGAATTCATGTACAATCATTATTTTAGCTATGCTTCAATCAACGAATAGCCCTTTATAACATTTTAAAAAGAAACATCCAAGTCAAATGACATCTTCTCTTTGAAACTTTGTTTCACCATCATGCTAAGTTGAAAATAATCTTTCTTCCTTGGACTTCACATAAGATTTTTTTTGAACTTCACTGATGCACTTGTCTGGTCATATAGTGCATTAGAGTTATGTGTCTTTGCAGAATTATGGAATTTTCAAGGTGGAAAAGGACCTTGGTGTCCATCTTTGTCCAAGCCATACCTGAAAAAGAGCCACATCTCTACAACAGGCCTGACACATGGGCATTAGGTCTCTGGTGAAAGATCTTTGATGAGGAGAATCTGTCATTATTCCGATCCCCACCCCACCCCCAACATCCGTTCTCCCAAGCCCAAGTAGCCTCTTCCACCTTCCAGTGGCTAGAATTGTCAGGAAGCTTTTCTTCCTGACATCAAGCCTAAATCAGTCTCTTTGCAACTTTTACTAATTATTCTTTGTTCTGTTCTCTGGGATCAAACAGAACAAATTAAATCTCCCTTCCTCATGACAGCCCTACAAAACTTGAATGCAGCTCTCTTCCTCCCCTTTCTTTTCCTTCTCCTCCTGCCCTCTTATAAAACCCTCCTCCCCCATTCTTCTCTTCTGACTTCTCAGCACACTAATCCTTTCAGTGGATTTTCATATGGCCTTAAAGTTTACGATCATCATGGACCATTGGAGCAGGAGGTAAGAAGGCAGGTGGAAAGACAGAGAATTGCTCACCACTCTTGCTAGCTGTGATACCTTGGGCAAATCACTCACACTCTCTGAGCCTTAGTCTTTTCCACTATAAAATGAAGGGGTGGGATTACAAGATCTCAGAAGTCTCCATTTTGTATCTTTTGATATTAGAAATCATCAGGTCCCCCAGCCTTTCTCATTTTAGAGAGGAAAAAGCTGACAGTTGGTGAAATAAAGGGACTTTTTGAAAGGTCACACAACTAATTAGTGGGATAGCTCAGGCTAGAATTCAGAACTCTTGACTGTCAGTTCAGTGCCCTTTCTCCTACATGACAATATGTCCCTTGAATCCTTTGAATATTAGCCTTGAAAGCTTCTCACCCGTGAAAGCCTCCTTGACTTGATTATAATTAAGGTGGAAAGAAAATATACTTTGGGGCATCCGTTGTACTTTCTTTTTCCATATATATAGTCCATATCTACATTTTTCTATATCTATATCTATATATTTTCCATCTCTATAGAGATTACTTCCTACCTAGGCAGGAGGCATAAGTAGTCTCTGATCCAAGATCAAGGTCACTTACATACACCTGTTCTTTAATAGAGGCAGCTAGGTGGCACAGTGGATAGAATACTAGTCCTGCAGTCAGGAAGAACTGAGTTCAAATCTGGCTTCAGACATTATTAGCTGTGGGACTGACTCTGGGCAAGTCACTCAATCCTGTTTGACTCAGTTTTCTCAACTATAAAATGGGCTGGAGAGGGGAATGGAAAACGAGGTCTAATATCTTTGTCAAGAAACCCCAGATGGGGTCGTGAAGAGTTGGACACAACTGAATGATTTCCTTAGTATTCTACCTCCCAATTATCTAGTCATAAGGCCAGCTGACCCTTACTAGCTTTGGACTAAGATCTAGTTTTTATTTTCTTTGTAACAGTTACAAGGCAAAATCAAATCAAATCAAATCAGTAAGCATTTAAGAGCCTACTATGTGTCAGACACTGTTCTAAGCAGTGGGATACAAAAAAAAGGCAAATGACAGTCCCTGACTTCAAGGAACTGACGATCTAATGGGGGGCAATATGCAAAAAATATATAAAGCAAATTATATAGAAGATAAATAGTATATAATTAGCAGAGGGAAGGAACTGGAATACAGAAGGATTGGAGAAGGCTTCCTGTAGATGATGGGACTTTAGCTGGGCAGGTGGTAGCTAGGTGCCACAGTGGATAGAGTAATTAATCTGAATCAGGAAGACCTCAGTTCACATCTTCCCCCATGTATTTAATAGCCTATATGATCATAATCATCGAACTTCTTAGCCCTCAGTTCTTCATTTATAGAAGGGGGATTATAATAGCCCCCAACTGACATGGTCATTGTGAGAACCAAATGGGATAATATATGTAAAGTGCTCTGCAAACCTTAAAGTGAAATATAAATACTAGTTACTACTACTACTACTACTACTACTGCTACTACTGCTTCTATTACTACCACTGCTACTACAACCGCTATTACTACTACTACTACTATTACTACTAGTATTATA
>CM053593.1:359136554-359180720 GCA_028646575.1 Pseudocheirus occidentalis
GTATTAACAGATTTTTAGCTAGAAGGGACTTTAGAGGTCATCTAGTCCAACTCCTTTATTTTACAGATGGGGAAACTGAGGGCCAGAAAACTAAAGGGAGTTGACCTGTTATTTTCATCAGCTGCACCTACTCTTAGCAATGACAGAGCTCACCTCTCCTCCAGGTCCTCACATCCTGTGCATCTCTAATCATGTCCCACAAAACCTGAAATAGGAGTGGACAAAGTTTTAAAAACAAATGTTAAAAAGTTGTTCTTACATGCAACCAGGAAATGATATAGAGGCAATGGGGTATAGAAGTCCATATTGCTCTACAAAAAAAGTATGGGGTAAGGGAAGGGATGGGGGGATATAAGAGAGAGCAGGCTGGGGAAAGGAGTGATCAGTATATTTACCATCTTGGGGTGGGGCATAGGGAAGAGATGGGGAAAAAATTTGGAACTCAAAATTTTGTGGAAATGAATCTTGAAAACAAAAAATAAATAAATAAATTCTAAAAAAAAGAGGGAAATAGGAGTGGAACAGTTGTCATTCTGTGGTGATCACAGGCAAATTCTAGGAACAGCCTCTTGCTTCTCAGGGTGAAGAGATTACTAGACAATAATTGCTTGTTTGTGAAGAACTCTAAGGTTCTAAATCGTTTTCCTTGCCACAACTCTGCAAGGTAGAGAATACAAGCATTATCATCTCCACATAACAGATGGGAGAAACAAGATTAAGGGGGTTCAATGACTTTCCTAGGGTTATTCAGCTAGTATTGCATTGGGACAGCTACGTGGAGCTGCGCATAGTGTGTGGGATCTGCAGTTAGGAAGACTCATCTTCCTGAGCTCAGCCCTGGCCTGAGACACGTGTGACCCTGTGTGACCCTGGGCAAGTCACTTCACCCTGTTTGCCTCAGTTTCCCCATCTGTCCAATGGGCTGGAGAAGGAAATGGCAAACAGCTCCAGTATCTTTGCCAAGAAAACTCCAAATGTGTTCACAAAGAATTAGACACAACTAAAATAAATGAACAACAACAACAACAACAACAAAGTATCAGCCAGGATTCGAATCCAGCTTCCTTCTGACTCAGGATAAAAGCTAGAAAACTGGAAGCGACTTCGGGGTGAGCTGGCCCAATTCTCTCATTTTACGGATCTCAAATTCCAGAAGCATGTTTTGCTGTTACATATTCCTTAGTTTGACTTGGACTCTGCCTAGGACCCAACGAGAGCTTTCTCAGAATGGAAACGACATTGGGACCAGAGCTGTCCTTATCCCCAGAGTCCAATATGGAAGAAAATAATAATGGTAATAGGAAAATGGAGGAAAAATTAAAAGGAAAAAAGTAATAGTGACATATTCTCTCATGACAATTTTCAGTTTACAAAGTTCATTCGTGTATAAGGTAGCATTTGTTTCTCATAATCACTCTCTTTAGCAGGTAGGAAGATATAAATATCCCCATTTTACAGATGGAGAAATTTGGACTTTTTTGTTCAAGCATTTTTCAGTTGTGTCCAACTTTACATGCCCCCATTTGGGGTTCTCTTAAGATACTGGGATGGTTTGCCATTTCCTTCTCCAGCTCATTTTACAGATGAAGAAACTGAGGCAAACAGAGTTCAGTGACTTGCCCAGGGTCACATAATTAGTAAGTGTCTGAGGCTGGATTTGAACTTGGGAATATGAGTCTTCCTGGCGCCAGGTCCTTCAGTACTCTATGTGCTGCGATGCCACTTTGCTGCAAGAAATTTAAACTAGAAGAGGTATAAATCACACCCCTATTAAGTGGTAAAACAGTTGAGGTCTTTTTACTTGAGCACAGTATTGCAAGTAGCCTTTCTATATCCCAAGGCCTACTCACTTTACTCTTGGTTGCACACACCATTTCTCCAAAATATTGGTTAGATAGTACGGTATACTCTAAGGCAGTGGATCTCAATCTTTCTAATGCTGCAACCCTTTAATACAGTTCCTCATGTTGTGGTGACCCCCCAACCATAAAATTATTTTCGTTGCTACCTCATAACTGTAATTTTGCTACTGTTTGAATCTGATATGCAGGATGTATTTAAATTAAACGTAACCCACACGTTGAGAACCACTGATCTAAGGGTTCTTAATCTGGGGCCTGGGAACAGACCCACTTTAGGTACAAGGGGTTCATAGATTTTAGGGGATTTATGGATTTAGATGGAAAAAATAGACCATTATTATATTATTTATTATTACAATCTCTAAATGACTGTAGCATTTTATTTTATTACTTACAAATATTATTCTGAGAAGTGGTCCATAAGACTTCATCAGAATGGCAAAGGAAGTTCATGATGAAAAAATAAAGTTAAAAAAAAACCCTGGCATACAGGATTAAGGTCTGGTCTTTGCCTCAAGAAGATCTGGGCTCTGCCTTGCCTTTTATACATTTCAGCTGTGTGACCCTAGGCAAGTTATTTCACTTCTCTGGGCCTCAATTTCCTTATCTCTAAGATAAGGGCATTAGATACAAACTCTTTTGACTCAAGATCTATGATTCTATGATCAAATTGCAAATTCTCTGAACCAGACTATTTTTACTCTGTGGTGACATTCTTGAGTGCTCAGGAAATAATACCTATGTGCTGCCCACTACCTAGCAGTTGAGTCACTGCTTATGCTCTCAATTCTCAATCACTCCTTAATTGGTAATAAATTTCCATTAAGACATTCCCTAGTCTCTTGACCAGTTAGATTCTCTTAAGGGAAATTCCATGTAGTTAGAAAAGTATGGAATTGGAAGTGGGGTGGGGTATAGCCTACAGTTATATGTCTGAGCAGCATTAAGTAATCCATTTGGGAATAGAACCCAAACCCTTGGTCTCATCAGCTACAGATTTGAAGAAATTCTAGAGCTCTCAAACCACCCTCTAATATTTGCTGAACCAAATCACTTCATTTTGGTGTTCTGGAAGTTTAGAAATGACAGTACAGTAGAAACTGTGGTATAAGACTGCCCACCAAGCCAAAGAAAGGGGATTCTCGTCACCAGAGAAACCAACCCCCAAAGTACAGGCTGCCAGATATGGTGCTGAGATAGGATGCACCTGGAAATAAATCCTTTCTGAGTCATGTGCTTTTGGAAATAAAGTGTGTTCAGCAAGTCAAGAATTTTGAGAAGCAGAAAGGGCAATGAACATATTATCGTAATAATAATAGTTAAATGCTAATTGACCAAATGAACTGGCATGACCATGAACTGCTGCTCAATAATTATCATTTTTAAGGGAACATGGAGGAGGGTGTCAGTAGGCTGATTCCCATCTTAATTGCTTAGAGATTGGTGAGTCAGCTCATCCCTGACCCCTGACATCTCTCTTCCCTTACCTACCTTCCTTGCTCAGCTCCAGCTACTGACTTGGCCACCTTTGATCAAAGTTAAGAAAATAGAGTGCCTCTCCACCCTCTGAATGTAGGGGGGAAGACTATAATTATGCTTCTCCCCAGAACGTAGGAAGCAGTATTGCATAGGGAAAGTAGATTGTAAAGGGATCTAGGAGATAGCATAATTTGTTTTGGACTACAATTTAGTACCCAAACAACCTTGGGTAAGTCTCTTTCTTCCCCTGGACTTCAGTTCTCTCCACCAGAAAATGAGGATGTTCAACTAGATGACCTTACTGGTCTGTTTTAGTTTAAGACATTCTGGCACTCCATATTCTTCTGCTGTATTATAACAAGGCTGACTGGGTAATAAAATAACAACCAGTCCCACCACTGTTCAGGTAGCTGGGAATGGGGGTGGGAGAATAAGAACACAGTAGCAAGATAGGTCTATTCTCAGAGGATCACTTAGGTCTCTGAGCAATGTAGGGATTTTGGCCAGAGACACAGTAGGGTGGAGGTTGGCTGTGAAGGAAATGGACCTTGGGCCAGCCTCTGAAATTCTCTAGGCTTTGGGTTCCAGATCTGTAAAAAGAAAAGGTCTTGGCCTTGATTGAAGACTCTCAACCTGGGGTTTGGGAACTTTTTCATTTTAAATGTTTTGATGACTATTTTATTTTATGGATCAAAAAAATATATCTTTCTGAGAGGGGTCCCTAGGCTTCCCCAGACTGACTGTCTGTCAGAGATGACATGACATAGAAAAAGGTTAGAAACCCCTGAACCAAGGGATCTCCAGTGACTCCTTTGATTCTAAGCTCAATGATCCTACAATCACAGAACTAGAACTGGGGAGGCACTCAGAGGTCACCTAATCTCATTTTACAGAGGGAGAAACTGAGGCCCAGGGAAGTCATGTGACTTACCCAAGGTCATACAGGGAGTAAATGTCAGAAGGAAAGATTTAAATGCTTGTCTTCTGACCCCAGAACCAGGACTCCTGCCATTGTAAGACACTGTCTCCTAAGTGGTACAAAGCCAAGCAGTCCCCAGAAGACCTGCAGACCATTCTCCTTCAGTATGCATAAGTGAGAAAGGGGGAGGAAAGATGTTGGCAGAAGAGGGAGACTGATGAATAATGCATAGATGGAGGTAATGGTAAACAGTCCCTCAGCATCTCTGCTGCTTGAGACACCCCCAGCATATATTAGGAGCCTGGCCCAGCAGGGACCTCCTCTGACAGGCTCTGCAGGCCTTCCTGCCCATTGTCATCATGGAGGAAGCTGGGTGCTGGAATCTCAGGGAAGGAGGTCATTAACTTGGCATGGACTGCATCTTTGACTGGGGAAAGAGTAAAAGAAGCTGAGCTTAGGACCCTGGGGAAGATAGATAAATGGAGGAGAGAGAAGGCACTCATGCCAGAGGACTGAGGCCACCAAACCATTAGAATTAATCAAGCAAGGAGGGTGATTTGATATCCTTGCCTCACCCGATAAGCACAGTCCTCCCCACCCTTTCCCTACACAGTAGGCATTTAATAAGTGCTTGTAGAATTGAATTGCATTGAGCTCAATTGAATTGAGCTGGACTGAATTGCTCCAATAAGGGCCTAATTTAGCCACAGTGCCCAGGATCACACTAAAGCAATTATTCTACTGGTGTTTTACTGAAACAACCTCAGAAAATCCCTTTTCAAGGGCAACGGATGCCAAGAGAGAGGGAGGGTTAACCCTAGCTGAGCTGGAACCCCTGACTATTAGCTCTATAACTGATGAGAAATACAATCAAAGCTCCTTAACTCAGACAGGAGGCGGGAAGGAAGAATGACAATAGCCATATCCCTAAAAAGCTTGACTTGTGCAGTGTTATTTGTTTGTTTTAAGAAAAGTAGATTTTGTCATTTAAAGTTCTGTCCCTATCTGGCTAACATGACAGGAAAGCAAGCCTTAGAGTCACTGAAGAGTGTCTTTGTCACTTTTTCCCAGACTGAAAAATGAGTGTTTATAATGGGAAACCCCTTTAGACAGGCATTGGTTGAGTGAAAGGCAAATAGCAATGGCCGAAAAACTCTGATTACAATACTCCCCTTAATACTTCTACATGCCATATAGTTCAAGTTCTGCCTCTGTGACCCTGGGTGCATGAACTCTCTTAAGACCTGAAGTCTTAGACAAGTAGATCTATCATGAAGAGATGTATTGGTTGTTTCCTCTCCAGGATTTTCTCCATATTGTGAAAAGTTACTAGTCCAAAGAAATATATATATGGGGCAGTTAGGTGGTGCAGTGAATAGAGCACTGGCCTCGAAGGTCAGGAGGACCTGAATTCAAATCTGACTTGAGACACTTGACACTAAAGTAGCTGTGTGACCTTGGGCAAGTCCCTTAACCCCAACTGCCTTGTCTTCCCCCCTCAAAGAAAAATTAAAAAAGAGAAAATATATATATGAACCAAGTCAGAAATAGGGACCATTGTATGAAAAGACCTCTGTGTCAAAGATTTTCCTTGTGGTGAGGGGAAGGTTAGGAGCCCCCCCATCCCCCACAATTCTAGGAATTTGGATCCCCAACCCAATCTTCCATAAGATCAATCAACGAGTACTTATGAAGTGTCTACTGTGTGCTAAACATGAGGATCCAAAGGAAGAAAAAAACATAATTTGTCTCCAACATTAAGACATTTGTACTGAATCATGGCTTTAGAGCTAAAAGGGACCTGAGATTCTGGATAGCTCCCTTCCCCTAGTACTTTCCAGCTAGTCAATATCCGGCTATGGTCTGAATGGAGTAAATAGTAAGAAATGGAGTAAATAGAGAGGGACCCTCTGCTTCTTTCTTTTAGATGTTACTCTTATAGAGCTTCAGTTCAGATGACTGAAATGATGCTGAAATCCATTCCCTTAGAATAAAGCAGACAATCAGCCAGGAGCTGGGAATTAGAACATAAATGGGAAGATGGAAGTGAATAAAGGGAGCCAGGTCCTAGGCCAGAGGCAACTTTCTTTTACCTTTATAGCTAAATGAAGGAAGAATAGAGGGGGAACAAGTCAATATATTTCAACAAATGTTTTCAAATGTGTACTCTGAGCAACGTTCTGTGGTAGATGCCAAAGGGGGGATCAAAAGATTATTGAGACATCACTCCTACCCTCACAGAAGGAAAGAAATGAACATTTATTAATTGCCTGCTATGTACTAGGCACATGCTAAGGGCTTTACAATATCTCATTTCATCCTCACAACAACCCTGAGAAGTACGAGCTATTATCTCTACTTTGTGGTAAAGGAAATTGAGGGAAACAAAGGTTTAACTGGCTTAAATAAATAGAAAAAGTATCAATAGAAAGAAGATTTAGTTTTAATTAAGAAATAATATGAGGGAGTCAGATTAAATGATCCCACAGGTCTCTTCCAGCTCTAAATTTATGAGTAGGAGAGTTGTAGAAAAAGTGTTATGGTAGCTCATAATTGGCAGAGATCACTATTTGTTTGGGGAAAGATTCTTAGGGGAGGAAGGATTCTTTTGGAAAAGGTCTTGGAGGGTAGAGGCTGTCTTAAATTACCTTTTATCTTCTAAAATTCCTTAATCTTTTGTTTCTAGATTGAACACTTTTGGGGGGTAAGAGGTGGGGACGAGGATCCTGGACCTATGAATTATCTATATACTGAACTTCCTATGAGCAGTCTCTAAGACTGCAGGCTTTGAGAGATGCCTGGAACACTGAAGGGTTAATTGATGTACCTAGTCGTACAGTCAATATGTGTCAAAGGAATGTAAAAGTATTAAGGGGAGTGCTGTAATCAGAGTTTTTCAGCCACTGCTATTTACCTTTCACCCTACCAATGACTTTCTAAAGGGCTTTCCCATTATAAACACCAATGTTTCAATCTGAAAAATAGTGTTTAAAAATATCTTTATTTATTTATTTATTTACTTTTTAGGTTAGCTCTGAACCCCCAGTCAGAGAGAGTATTTCTGGCAAAACCCTGCAGTGTTAGATCTATTTTTTATCTCTTTTCTGGGGGTTTCTCACCTTTAGTTGTGTCCATATGACTCTTTTCCTAATAAGTACACCTGGATTAGAAAATGCTGCAGTTTAACACTGAGTATAAAGACAAAGTAAATATTAAAAACAATGAAAGGTAAAGAGATGTATCCATACCCGGAGGAAAAGGTTTTAAGCCCCCATATAGAAGTTCAAGGGAAGAAAAGAGATGAAAGATTATGTATTCCCTTGTTTCTGCAATGGAGGGAGGGATTTCAGCAACAAGGCTTCTATCCTAACACATCTCTTGCCTGATGAGCCCAAGAAGCTTTGCTTCCAGAGTCCTGACTCCTTTTTTGTGATGATTTTCTCTGTTGGCATCTGTTCTTCCATATTCCTGTTCTGCAGCTCTCTGAATATTCCAATTATCCAAAGTTTATTTCCTGTCTCTTAAAGGTCACCTTGAGGCATGTTCTGTTGTTCTTTATCCCATCATGTCTCTTCCTTTTGATTCCCTGGTCTGGCAACTAATTTATAGGTAGTTTAGACATTCATTTTCAGACTTTTTTTTTCTGTGATTATGTCCTGGACATTTAAGAACCACTCTTCTGCATTTGCAATATTCTACCACCATATTATCCTACACTTGAAATATCACTCAATTAGTAAGCATTTATTAAGCACCTATTGTATACTAGGCACTATGGTAACAACTGAGGGTTTGAATAGAAAGTAAAGGGAGATTAGAGTTTCATATATCTAGAGTCTGAATGATATCAGAAGCAGTCTAGTCTAACCCCTTCATTTTACAAATGAAGATTCTGAGGGCCAGGAAGTTGAAATGAAATTTCCATAGTCACACAAGTAAGTACAAAAAGTAGGATTTGAATGCAGGTTTTCTGGCCCCAGTGTCCTTTCTACTATATCATGCTGTGTATTCCCTCAGAGACTAAGTTTGCAATCCCCTAATTTTATGCACTTTGTACATATCATATACACACATATACATATGCTCACACATATGTATATATGTGCGTGTGTGTACATACTTATATATGTGAATATATGCATACATATGTATAGTGAGATTATATACACATGTGTACATAAATATGCATACACATATATAAACAGTACAGAGACTATTTCCATTTGTCTTTTCTTAATTTCTGATACTTAACAAAATAGCTGGCACAAATAATAATTATTATCCATCGATCAATTGGTTGGCTGATTTTTTTTTTCTTTTTGAAGGGGGAAGACAGGGCAAATGGGGTTAAATTACTTGCCCAAGGTCACACAGCTAGTAAGTGTTAAGTTTCTAAGGCCGGATTTGAATTCAAATCCTCTAGATTCCAGGGCTAGTGCTCTATTCACTGTGCTACCTTGCTGCTCCAAATTGACTGATTTTTAAAAAGAAGAAATTGAGCCTTCTTTTCCAGACAGGAAAAATGACTTGCCCAAAGTCATACAGAGGGTAAGTATTAGAGAAACCTGGATCCTCTAACTGCAAACCCAGCATTTTTCTCGCTATTCAACATTGATTCTTATCATGGATATTTATTACTTGTATCTAGTGTTGTACCCATTTGTTAACATATTCTGTTGCCCTTACAAGATTAGATGATCCTTGAGGGCCAAGAACAGGGTCTTATTTCAATCAATTCCACAAATAAGCTGCTTACTTCTCCCAAAGCCCATATTTCCTTTGACATCAATATTCTCCCTGTGACTCTCTCTGGCTACAAATCACAGAGTACCATGTTTTCATAAGAATTAAATCACCAGAGACAAAAAGAGCAGCAGGAAAAAAATGAGTGAATCTAAAGCCCTAGCAAATTGCCACTGGTGACTTACAGGCTAGAGGTAGCCAAAGGACACCATCAAGGATGAGCATGGCCAAAAAAAGGAGCTATGCCGTGACTAGGAACTGTTGTGCCCAGGGAAAGCTGCAAGGAGCACGCAATCACTTGAAATGGGAGTAATGGAAGACAGAGACTCTAGTACCATGGGTGGAAATAGCTTCTGTAGAGGCAAATGGGGAAAGTGGGTAGGGAGAGGGAGGAGTTTATCCCTATCTACTTTTTGGAAACTTCCCACTTGAACTAATGATTCTTTGCTCACTTGGTGCTGAACTCTTTTTTTTTCTATTATAGTGGCATTATTAGTGCTCTCAGGACACTAAATTCAGTGTCCCCTGGCCCAGGCCTAGTCATATCTCTGGATGAACCAATCATTTCGGAGAGCAGAGGGAAATCGGATAGACAACTTTTTGTATTGCATCCACAAAATTTTTAAATGCCCAAAGAAAGATCTCTGGAGCATTAGGAAAATCAGACATGAAGGATCTATGGAAGTACAGGTTTTTAAAAAGTCTCACAGAATGAGGAGGAATAGCAGGTACACCATGCATAGTCTACATAGATTAAGGTAGTGCCCACATCAAAGAGATCACGAGTCCATCAAAATCTCAGTGAGTGAGCCAAGCAAGGGACAGAATGGAGGTAATATAAAGATAAATCAGGGTATGGGATTTGCCCTCAAGATGTTTACTGTATATTAGGAAGGAAAAATATACAGAAATTAATATGATTATGATATAAAAGAGAATGTAGTAAGGACAAAGGAGAATGTTGGGAAAAACATTCTAGGATATATGAGATGACACTCTTTGGTGAGTAGAGTACCAGCCTTGGGTTTGGGGATACTTGGGTTCAGTTCAGACATTTACTAGTTATATGACTGAACAAACCTCAATTTCTTCATCCATAAAATCGGCAAACACTGGAGTGTGACCCTAGACAAGTGGCTAAATATCTTAATGACTAGGGAGGAAAAGGTGCTAACTTGCATTAGCAGAGAAAATTTCTCACCTAGAACTCTCCAAATCAACTAAAGAACAAACAAAAGCCAACCTCATGGAGTGGTCGTGAGGCTCAAATAAAATGATGTGCATAAAGCATTTTGTAAATTGTAAAGTGCCCCTTTATATCAGTAATTATTGTTATAGTCTCATAGCTTAGACACAAAAGGAGAACTGGGATCTGGTTGGTGGAAAAGAGGCTGAGAGATCAAGGATCATTGAATTTAGAACACGATTTAATCAGTAAAAAACATTTAATCATACAATATCATAAAAAACACTGAAAAACAACTCTTTCATTTCATAGAGGAAGAATCTGAAATAAAAAGAGGTTAAGTGACTTGCCCAGGCTCACACACATTACCTTAACACACATTCCCCTTAATACTTTTACATTCCTTTGACACATATCGACTAGGTACATCAGTTAACCCTTCAGTGTCCAGGTAGTGAGTAGCAAAACTAGGATTTGTATCCCAGACTTTTGACTCCAAATTCATCACATCCTTTCCATTGCACAACAAAATGAGATTTAAGTAGGGGCTGGAGGGCACCCAATACCCTGAAGCTAGCTCTGAATCAGATGATCTAGAAAGGAAAATGGGCAGACTATGGATTAGGAATGATTTTCATTAGTCTGATTTGGGGGAGAGTCAGGGAAGGTCATGGTGGCTACTAGAGGGAGCACCCTGGAAGCTATTGTAGGCTTTGGATGTATTCATCATTTGGGAATTAGAAGAAAGCTGGATAGGAAGGAAATTCAATTATCCTGCCACTGTAAGGTAGCAGGAAGGAATCTTGCTGACCATAGTGTACAGAAAAGGTAAAGCAAGGGCAAGGTCAGAATCGTTGAAAAGTAAATCTGGAATTGACTGACTAATAGTGTAACCCTGCTTTGAGGTTCTATAGTGTTATCATGATTCCATAGGAATCTGGGAGAATGAGGAAGAGAGGGAGAAAGGAAAGAAAGGAAAGAGGGGCAGCTGGGTGGCACAGTGAATAGAGCACCGACCCTGGAGTCAGGAGGACCTGAGTTCAAATATGACCTCAGACACTTGACACACTTACTAGCTATGTGATCTTGGACAAGTCACTTAACCCCAATTGCCTTGCCTTCCCCCTGCAAAAAAGGGGGGGAATTATTGCCTAAGGACAGATTTAAGGACTCACTGCATTATCTATGAGTGTTGGGGTCCGTTTTTAACATCATCCCCAACGTGCTGTCTCCTTGGCTTGTAGTGTAGTTCTGGACTTATAGCTTTCTCACTGCCCTTAGCATCATGGGACCCTCCCCTCCCTCAAAAACATGCTCTCCAGTTCAAAGTAAGGGATCTTGGAGGGGTAAATAGTTTCTAGACACATAGACAGGGGAAAAACATGGAGAGTGGTATACTTATCCCCTTATATCAGACCTGGATTGTAGATTTAGAGCTGGAAAGAGCTTCAGAGGCCGTAGAGTCTAACCTCTTCACTTTACAGGTGGAGAACTGCAAGGTCCAACCCCCCAAAACAGAATTTCACTGGTCTTGATAGCAGATGACTCCAAGACCTTCCTTTTCTTCTTCTTTTTTTAAATCAGAGATACCGGTTGATTTCTCTAGAAGGTGAACCCCATTGTTATCCATCTTTTCTACTACTGACTGAAAGGGTTTTCCAAACCATCTGTCCAAAGCTAATGGAAAGTCAAGTGAATCATCTCATTTGAAGTTGATGATGAATTTTCCTCCAATAAAATAGCCAGAATAAAGAGATAGGTAGGAAGACAAATGGGAATCTCAGAAGAGATATGACGAGGTTGCTCTCCTCTGAAGCTAGGACTTGATACCAAACTGGACTCAGTAGAAAATAACTCTTTCCTAGAAAACTATAAGCCACTGATAAAGATACCAACGGCCTACTTGTTAGGAGTGCTTGCTCATGCACACCCCTACGCCTGGGTATGTTTTAAGTTTATTGATCCTTTTTTTGAATTATACCATCATTTCTTTTCAATTTCTCCCATATCACTGAGTCACATTATTCTAACAACAACAACAACAAAAACCATTCAAGGAAAGCAAACAGCCACTTTCTCAGCGTATACCATATTCCACGGCTATCGACCTTTACCTCTCTACAAGAAGGAGGGAAATTTGTTTCTTTTTCAGTTCTCTGAAACTGAAAAAGTTCATTCTAAGTAGAGTCTGATGGGAATTTTGTGTTTTCCTTCATATTATTCTCATACTTGTCTAGTTGTCTTGGTTCTGCTCTTTTTTCTACATATTGTTTTATATATGTCTTCTCGTATTTCTTAGAATCTCTCCTTTTGGTCCAAGAATATTCTATTACAGGGGCGGCTAGGTGGCGCAGTGAATAGAGCACCGGCCCTGGAGTCAGGAGTACCTGAGTTCAAATCCGGCCTCAGACACTTAACACAAAAAACTAGCCGTGTGACCTTGGACAAGTCACTTAACCCCAACTGCCCTCCAAAAAGCAAAAAAACAAAACAAAACAAAAAAGAATATTCTATTACATTAACAGGTTGGTAGTTGTTCAATTATGTCCCAGTCAATGACCAATCATTTGATGTCCATTTTTTTTCTACTACAAAAAGTGCTATGGCTCTTTGGGTATATTTAAGATCTTTTCTTTCCATACTCTAGCACTCCCCCCCCCATATCGCATATTTGTTTTGGATATATCTATATATGTACACTTTTATTACTCTAAAGAATGTAGTCTCCTGGAGAGATACACTCATTCATTTTTGTCCTTGTACCCACAGTGCACAGCAAGTGGTAGGTGGTTAATCAATGTTTGCTGATCATCTCTGACCTCCTCGGTGTATGTGCCCAGTAGCTGAATCTCCACTGAGCCTGGAGTCAGGAAGGACTGAGTTTAAATGTAGCCCCAGATGCTACAGGTTTTGTGACCTTGTAAAATCATTTAACCTCTATTTGCCTAAATTTCTTCATCAGTAAGATGGCAATAATGATAGCACTTATCTCCAGGTGTTTTTGTAAGAATAAAATGACCTAATATTTGTAAAGCATTTTGTAAACCTTAAATATTATATAGATGCTCTTTTAAGTTATGGATATGATGATCATTATTGTGATTTATGTCTGTGCCTAGTTTTCTCATTTGTAATAGTAGCGCTGACCTCCTCGCTTGATTGATATAAAGATGAAGTGAGCTAATATTTATAAAGTGCTTTGCAAACCTCAAAGCACTCTATAAATGCTAGTTATTCTTATTCTTGAGTCCCAGAGCATCAGTGTACAAATAAAAACTATACTGATGTCTTGGAAGATTTATTTTAAAGCCACTCTGGAGCATGGCTTGTGCATTCTTGTCATTCATCTGCAGAAGTTGGAGTTTCATTGTGTAAATGCCTGTACTCTTCAGTGTGTATGGCAATTAGACAAGGGATCTGAGGTAGTCTCCCCTCTATAATTGACTCAAATTGTGTTCACTTTACCTTCCTGTACTTCACTTTCTCTGCCTGTGAAATGGCTTTTGTTGAGTAGTAGAAACAGCCCTGGGCTTGTAGTTCTGAACACTGGGTTCTAATCATTGCTATGCAACTTATTAGCCTTGTGAAATCAAGAAAATAATTTGACTGTTTTGAACCTGTTTCTTCAACTGTCAATGCAGCAAAGATTTGTGAGAGCTGTCTCTACCAATGTACTTACCAATTTGTCTGTAGTTTGGCTAATACATAACAGACAGTAGCCTAAGGCTCAGAGGAATGAAGTGACTTGCCCATTGTCACACAATTAGTAAGAGCCAGAAGCAATATTTGAACCCAAGTCCAGAGCTCTATCTGTTGGACCAAGCTATTTCTCTCAAATGTCAAACGAGGATAATACAACCATAATGCTTTCCCTACCTGCTTCCCAAGGTTGTTGTAAGAATAATCTCCTCCTTTTACGTATCTGATTTCTGGTCATGGACTCATCCCCCTTTCTGGTCACCCAGGCTCACACCTTTGAATCATCTCTGATTTCTTCCCCTCTGCCCCTCACATCCCATTGGTTTTGATGTCCTGGAAAATCAATTTCTGAAGGCTGTCCTTTTTTATTTTTTAATTCCTAAAACCATCGTTTTAGTTTAAGACCACATTACATGTTACCTGGACTCTATTATTATAGAAATCTAGTTAATTTTACTGACTCCTTTCCTCCTTCTTCTCCAACTTATACTTCACATTGCTGCCATATTTATCTTTCTGAAGTCCACCTCCTAGTAAGCATTTTGCTCCCCTACTCAAGATTCTTCAATAGCTCCATATCAACTAAGAAGGTAAATCCCAATTCCTCAACATCACATTACAGAACTCTATTGTGTGTATTCAATCTGACTTATAGACTTCTGTCCCTCTACTTTCTCCATGTACCCTATATTACAGCCAATTTTTTTTTACTATTCCTGAAACATAGCCAATACTTTCCAACAAATATGCCTTCACTCATGCTATTCCCTTTACCTAGAGTTTTCTTTCCATTAAGCCCCTATCCTCTCCATTTTTGTTTATCCCTACCATCCATTATCTTTGTCTTCTGAAAACCTTCCCACCCATAAAGGTCCTTCTCAAACGTTACCTTCTCTATAAAGAGTCCTTAAAGTATAATACATTTCTAGCTTTCTATAGTTCTAAGCCTTATACATTCCCCCAACCATGTGCCAGATCTCCTTCCTCTAAGCACTTTTGATGTCCCTTAAATTGTTTATCAAGTTTCATTTGATCACATGGTCATTTATGTATGGATCTTACCTCCCTTGCTAGACCAGCAATCTCTTTGGTTTGAAATACCAATTCATATTTTTCATTCTTCTTCCCCTTCATGCCCAGTATTGAGCAATATACCTTAAAAATATATTCAGTAGATAGTTATTCAATTCAATTGAATTTAATTAGCTTAAAGTCAGTCAAAAAGCATTTATTAAATACCTGCTATGTACTAAGCACTGCCCTAAGCATTGGAGGTACAAAGAAACAAAAACAGTCTTTGATCTCAAGAAGCCCATGGCCCAAAACCGAAACTGTCCATCTCTAGAGGTAAAGAATTGCCTCTACCTATAAGTCTTTAAGAAAGGGTTTGATGACTGATTACCTGCCAAGTAGGTTGTAGAGGAGATTCTGGTTGAACTAAATGGTTTCTGAGATCACTTTATAATATGAATAACAAGAGCAATAGCTAACGCCAGCAGTATACAGATGCTTTTTCATTGATTCCTCATAACTCTGAGACAGTTGCTCTTATTATTCTTATTTTTCAGATAAGGAAATTGAGACTGAGAGAGGCTAAATGACTCTCCCAGGGGCATGCAGCTAGTAAGCATACAAGGCAGGATTTGAATTCCAGTCTTCTTGACTACAAGTCCAGTGCTCCATCAATTATACCATGTATCTGCCTTCCTACTAATTTTGGGATTTCTATTATCCTATGAATTGAACTGAATTATATTGGACTGAACTGAATTGAGTTAAGATAATGGTATAAAGACCCTTTAAACATTATAAAATTTACGGCTGGTATAATCATAGATTTGAGATTAGTATTGTTAATGACATTCCCCTAAATCCCACCATCAGTGCTTCAAACTCTTTGTAAGGAAAGTGATGTATGAAGCTAGGGATCAAGAAGGGCTCAACTTTCTTCTCAACCACAGGCAAGCAGGCTGCTAATGACATTGGATCCCCCAGTCAGCCACAGAGAGAGACAGGCAAAGTGGAGGTGTGAATGCATCTTTTGGCAGATTATTTCCCATAGCTCCCAGAACGGACAGTGCACACACACTGACTGTTGGATGCCTGGCTTCTGGCTTAGCCCTCTAAGCTGTGGGTAACCACAGCCTTAATGTGCATCCCTGTTGGGTACCCAAACCAGGTTCCTTTTCCTCTTTCTCGTTGCTAAGCAACATGTAATTAAATTTTGGAAAACCTCCTCCACCCCGGATATATTATCCTGGCAAATTGGACTCTTACATCTGGCAGCCCTAGAAAGGAGAACTTTATACACACATTCATACCCACATACACACACGCATATACCTACCCAATTTAATTAAAAAGATTTTGAAGACATCTGGTCTCCTCTTCTCGAAGTACATTACTAGTTTATTTTTCTCCCTGATGTTTGTTTACATGACATAGATTTATTTACATAGATATGGAGGCCTCTTTCCCTCTCACCATTTAGGTATAGCTTTTTTGTCAGTACAAATTTCATTCTATGCCCAGCTCAGGCTGCTTCCTTCAGTTGACAATGCCCAACTTCCAGTATTATACAGTGGGTGGAGCAACATGTATGAGGAATAGCAAATAGACCAGTGTGACTGGATTGTAGAATGCATGTGGGAGAGTAATATCTAAGACTGGATACGAGGAATGACTCAGATGTTGAATAACTTTAAATGCGACATTTTATCTTTGATCCTCGAGGTAATAGGGAGTCACTGGAGTTTATTGAAAAGGATTCTTTATTTCTTCTGACCTATGGCTTAAGAAATTTCATTTTGGAAGCTCTGCAAAAAATGAATTGTTGCTGCTCATCCTTCATTCTCAAAAATTACCAATGACATCAGAGAGGCGATATCTTGATTTGTAAGTGGAATGAATTTAAGTGAGAAAGAACTGTGCAAAATGATCAGCCTCATTCTTTCCTCCAGAGTCATCAGAGTCCAGTGGTAAGACATAGGTCAAGACAGCTGGTGATGGCCATGGTTGTAGTGGAAGACCTTGTTCTTTTTAAGCCAAGGCCTTTCTCAGATCTCAGTTTGAGTGTGGACAGATTTGAGGCAGAGACCAATTAGGAAGCTATCATAATAGATCATGCAAGAGGTACTGATACCTTGAGTTGCTTGTGTGATTCGAATGGAGGAGATGTGTAGGAGGGATGCTATAAAGGTATAAGATGTTTTGGCAAAAGCTTGAATATATGAAGTGAGTGAGAGTAGGGAGTCAAGGACGGCCCCATGCTTGTGAGACTGCATGACTGTGAGAAGGATGGTGCTCTGAACCATAATAGAAAAGTTTGAAAGAGAAAGGTTTGGGGAGAATGGCAACAAATTCTGCTTAGGACATGTTGAGTTTGAGATACCTACGGAATGTCCAATTTGAGATGCCCAAAAGAAAGTTGGTGATGTGGGACTGGAATTTGGAAGAGAGACTAGGGCTGCATAAATACATCTGAGAATCAATTGTATAGGGATGATTATTGAACCAATGAAAACTGATGGAACCACAAATGAGAAAGTATAGAAAAAAGACAAAAAGGCTTGGGGACTTGGGGGTCATTTTTGGGTAGTGAGCATAGAATGTATAAAGATCTAGGAAAGGAGACAAAAAGGAGTGATCATATGGGTAGGAGAAATAGAAGAGGGTCAGCAAAACCTAAAGAGGAGAAAGTATCCAGGAGAAGGTATGGGAAGGGATGAGGTGAGGGAACATCAGGTTATAATGGCTGAAGATTAGATGTTTTTGTATTGGAAACAAGTCTAAAGATTAGATATCCTGGAGAGAGTGGGATGAAACCAATCTTTCATCCAATCATTCCACCCTCCCATTGGATGTTCATATATCCTTTGGGGAAAAGTCATGCCCTCACTGTAAGGCCCTGGCCCCCTCTTTTACAACTGTCCTAGATCACTAAGAGGATAAGTGTCTTGTACTGGTTCACACACACTAGAGGCAGAACTCAAATCCAGTTCTTCCTGACTCTAAGAACAATTCTCCATCTCCCATTCCAATTCCCACCAATAGTAAGGTGAGGTTCATTTCTTAATATTCCTATCTGACCGCAGCCCAGTCCTGTCATTTGCCTTCTTTGATCATACCATATTCTCTGTTCTACTTGCAGAGGGATTTATCAATGTTCAAACACTACACAGATTGGTCATCTCAAGGTTAGAGAATGAATACTTTCATTTTACCTACATTGAGATAAATCTTAGAGAGATCCTTTGATCCATATACCTCTATCTAAACAAACATTCCTGTCTCAGGTCCTTCTCTCTCAAGCCTTTTGAAAAGTCCTTAGTCTCTTTCCAGTTTTTTCTCTGCTTTTACTTTTCCCCTAGACTGACTTCTCAGGGTGTGTTCCTGGCCACTTGATGATGAGGGAAGGCCCACCCAGGTCTTTTGTCCAAAGAATCATCTTTGTCTCTGGCTGAATTAACAATTTGGTCCCTGTCTGATCCATGCTTCCTTCTCTATGCTTTCTATCCTTAAGACAGTGAGGTATTTAGACTTGGAATCAGAAGAAACTTGGATCTGAAAGCCACCTTGGGTTCTTTCTCAGGTTCACCAAAAGCTTGAGCCAAGGAGAATGGCGGCCAGAAGCATTCACTCACTTGCAGTTCAAAATGACTTGTTTGTTAGGCACAGCCTATACTTAAATACTCCAAGCACCTGAGATTCATCATTAGGTTGTCCTTTCACTGAAGTCCTTTACAGTCACCTCTTTTGCTAAGTGGGTGGTGGCTGAGAATTGTTGTAGTGTTTGATGGCACCCCCTTCTGACTCCTCTTCAAGAACCCATTTTCTTCTTGTTCTTTTCCTTTAATACCCCCTCTCATAAATCTATTCTCAGGCTTTAATATCAGTCATTCGAATCTCAGTGTGAATGAGTAAATACCTACCCAAGGAGTATTTGCATTCTAAACCCCATGTGTAATTCTAGAAGGAAAAACTTTGACCCTCGCTAATAGAATTTCATATGTGACAGATTTGAGTTTAGGGTAATAATAGCCAGCTAGAATTTGCACAGAGTTTGAAGGTTTACACAGTGCCTTATAAATATGATCTGACTTTCTCCTCACGATGACCCTGTGAAGTAGGTGCTGTTATCACCATTTTACAGAGGAGGAAATTGAGACACACAGGTTAAGTGACTTGCCCAGGGTTTCACATTTGGTAAATGCCTGAAGCAAGATTTGACCTCAGGATGTTCTGAGCTAGACCCATGGAGGAAAAACCTTCAAACAATTAGAAGTATCCAGCTTTGGAATGGTATGCCTCAAGAGGAAGTGAGTCCTCCTATACTGGAGGCATACAAGCAGATGTTGAATGACTGCTCATCAGAAATAGCAGGAATTCAAGAGTGAGAGGACCTGGATTCAAAATCTGCGTTGATACTTGCTTCTTTCATCATGAGAAAAATCACTTAGCTTTCCTGTTCCTCAGCATCTTTATCTGTAAAATTCAGATGGTTGGCTACATGTCCCTGAGTCCCACCTCTGGATCTGAGGATCTTTATGGGCCTTTCTACATGGGATAGGAAGTTAGATTGTTGCTAATGTCCCTTCCAGCTCTTCATTTAAAGGTGGGGGTTCAGGTGCCTCACTTTCATGGTTGAAGGTGGGAAGAAGAAGATAGATGGGAGAGAAGATAGATAGTTCATGTTTTGTTTTGTTTTGTTTTTTTGAGGACAATTGGCATTAAGTGACTTGCCCAAGGTCACATGGCTAGTAAGTGTTAAATGTCTGATGCTGGATTTGAACTCAGGTCCTCCTGACTCCAGGGCTGGTGCTCTATTCACGGAGTCACCTAGCCACCCAGATAGTCCATGGTTAATGGTATGAAGCATCAGTATGGTTAAGAACCATTCCCCAGATAGTTCTTGGTGTGGCTCAGGAACCTCTGCATTGAGCTCCAGGGACTAGTCTAGGAACAGAGCAGAGTCAGGTTTCATTGACATCCCCATTACCATCATGTTGGTTCCTTTAGATTTCCCAGCTTTCTTGGAGAGAACCCTCTAATTTCATCATAAGTGCCTTTTTCTTGATCCTCTTTTATTATCTGAATTCTAGACACTCAAATGCTATGATACTTTTGCACCTCTGGGCCTTATACTACATTTTTTTTTCTTCTCAGCTACCTGGACCACTCAAGGTTGGTTAATTTAGAGATGGAAGAAACCTTAGAAGCTAGCTAATCCGACAACCTCGTTTTATGGATGAGAAAACTGAGGGTCATAAAGTGAAGTGACTTGCCCAAGGTCACATGGGTTGTAAGAGTCAAAGGTGGAATTTCAACCTATATTGACTCATATGTTGCCCAGTATTGATGGCTATCTTTCCAGGTATGCGTGTCTTATAAGGCAGCTAGGTAATGTGGTTGGCAGAGCTCCAGACCTGATGTCAAGAAGACTCATCTTTCTGAGTCCAAATCCAGTCTCAGCCACTAGACTAGCCACTAGCCACTAGATTCACACAGACTAGCTGTGTGACCCTGGTCAACTCACTTAGCCCTGTTTGCCTTAATTTCCTCATATGTAAAATGAATTGGAGAAGGAAATGGCAAACCACTCCAGTACCTTTGCCAAGAAAACCCCAAATGGGGTCACAAAGAGTTGGACATGACTGAACAACAACAAATGCATGTCTTTACCTCCCCAGCTAGATTGCAAGCACCTGGAGGGCAGGTCATACTTAGCACATAATTAATAGCACACAGCACAATAAATGATTAACTGCTCATGATTTATCATTATTGCCTTTACCAATAAATATTTATTGAGCAGTAACAAGGTCATACTGGGAAAGAAACAGGAACATTCTATAGCAAACTTCTCCAAAGATTTCCATCTCAGTGCTCTTCTCATCCCCCCCTCCTTCCCACTCCCACCTCCTGAAATAAAATTGGCTTTGAGAGGGGATGGCCTTGGACTGCACTGCCTACTGGTTCCCAGTGGGAATTGGAAGGAGGTGGACAGCCTCATTGGCCTGTGGAACAGGGCCTGCCACTGGCTTCTGGCAATGAGTCAGCCCATCTTTGATTCCCGATGATTAAGCAGCCCCCATGGGCCATCCAAGCAGCTCCCAGCTAACTCTGGTGCTAATGAGGCCTTTGAAGTAAACAAAATTCATATCTGCAGATGAGCTAACCAGGGGGATTGTTCCAGGCTGACACAGCAGAACCCCCAATTAGCCATTTCTCTGTAGCTGTCATCCTCCCAAACAGCCTCTATTCAGGCATAGGGAGGAAAAAATGGGAATGGGCAGAAAAGAAGACTAGATCCTCAGAGAAAAAGAAGTGAAGTTGGAGGTTTTTTGACTAGGTGGTACCTGGGGCTCCAAATGTCATAAAAGAAACAGTCTGGAAATCAAGAGGAAAGAAACGATGTCTACTGATGCTTGACTGAATTGATCTAAAATGCTGGGTCCAAATAACCATAGGGAGGGTGAGAAGCTGAATTATGAGGGAAGTGGGAAGCCAGGAAGTAAAGGATCATGAAAAACCCTGGTCTAGGCTTTTGTGTGTTGAGCGAGACCTTCCATCCAATTAATTGTATTTTCCCAGACTTATTTATCCAGCAGTGTAGGGGCAAGGAGACTGTGGCGGGGCTGGAAGTAAGCTTGACTTGTTTTTCATGCCCTTCCCCATCTCTGTTTCTTTGCCTCCTCATTCTCTGTCTCCATAGGGTTCTCCTCCCAGCTTGTTTGTATTTTGATAGTGACTTCATGAAGATTCATACCTTCGGGACACAAAGGAATGAGTTTCTAATGGTAGAATTTCCATCACTATAGTACCAGTCCTGAGTGCCCGAAATCACCATATTGGTCAGGCTTCTGTTTGTTGGTTAACAAGACTTTATTTCCTGCCTGCTGTGTCCTAGGCACAATAAATAGTCAATACTGTGTGGGTGGTGATGAGTGGATGTTTTTCATTTCCTCTGAATAGATGCCAAGAATGGGGGATTTTGAATTGATGCTGGACGATTTGATGTTCAAGATTTAAAAGAGAAACTGCCTTGGAGAGACTGCCAAGGTGGGCCTTGGAATTCCTTTTTCCTGAGGGTGCTAAGAGGAAGATCCACAACCCCTCATCCATAGGTACTTTTTGGTTCTCTGGTATGCAGGAAATTGAGGGCCATACTAACTAACAGAATCATCCATTTCTGGACTTCCCGAGGCTTCTCTGCGTTGAGAGAGATTCTCATTCCCATCAATCATATTCTCCTAGACTCATGCATTAAATAGATATCTATTTGTCATCTACTGTGGGTGATGTGCTGGGTAGAAGGGAAGAAAAGAGAAAGTAAGTAGACATAGCCCTTGCCCTCAGGATCTTGTAATTTGTGAGGAGGTTCCCTGTGTTCACAGAAGATAGATAGATAGATAGATAGATAGATAGATAGATAGATAGATAGATAGATAGATAGATAGATGATAGGTAGATGGGTAGATAGATAAAATAAATGGATAGTTGGATGGATAGAGAGATAGACTAACAGACAGACATATAGAGAAGGTATATATTTGTAGACATTACTTGCTGTCATGCTCACTAAGGTAAAGTGAGACTGGTCTCCTTTATGTGAGTTCTTCACATATAACCCTCAATTTCTGTCTCCTTTGGCACTTCCTCTCTATCTCTATCTCTTAGAATTAAGAGTTTTCACCAAGGTTGAGCTGGAGTGTTGCCTTCGCCATGACTCCTTTCCTGACCTCCTTAGCTTTTAGTGCCTCCCCCACTTGACCCCCAAATAAGATACTGAATCTGGTGATTTCATCCACATAAAAAACTCCTCATAAGGAATTTCCTGTACCAATGGAGAGTGGCACATTCTCTGACATTTATTGTCTTAAAGAGATGCCTCAGAGTCCTAAAGGGTTAAGTTACTTACCTAACATCACATGGACAGTATTTGTCACAGGCAGAACTCTTCCCCAGGTCTTCCTAATGCCAAGGTTAGTTCTTTATCCACTACTCCACAATGTCTTTCAAAAAGAAACAAACCGAAAAAATAAATTATCTTATCTTTATTTGTACATGCTGCCTCCCTGATAGAATGTAAGCAAGCCTCTTGGGGTCAGTGATTGTTTCGTTTCTGTCTTTGTATTTTCACTTCATAGCACAATGCCTGGAACATTAATGAATTTTTTTTTACTCATTTTAAGCAATGTATACAAATGCTATGAAATCAGATGATGGAGACATTATTTCTATTGTGATAGAGGCAGATCTGGGAAGTTTTCATGGAGGAGATGGAATTTTATCTGAACTTTCAAAAGATGTATAAATTATCAATAATCAGAGATTGAATAGGCTGGGGCGAGACATGGCCTTCCAGATATGTGCCAACAGCTCCCAGGAAAAGTCTTAATGTTGAATCAAAGGCAAAGAACTGAGAAAGAGTCAGCTGGGAAGCCAGTTGGGTTAGGCTCATGGGACAGAGGCTAAGTGTAAGCTGGAGTAATTAGAGAAAACTTTTTTTTTTTGGAGATTTGATCTCCCTGTCTTCCCCAGGCTGGGAGGGCAGAAACTGGGCTTTTACCCTATTGTACCTCAGTATTCCCCAGTTCAGTAATCCACCAGGTTCAGCTTCCCCCATAGAAGGAATTACAGGGAGGCCCGCCAGACTGGGCCTTTACAAAAAAGATTTACAGTTTCATGTACAATCATCTTTTTAAAAATTACATTATACGATAGAAATGCTCATATTATTCTATAAATTAAAAAAATAAGTAAAAAAGTGATTGTCCTGTGCTTCCTCTAGAAGGGGTTGGGGAGTGGGGAGGCAAGGACCTTATCTCCTTTCTACCCTTTCTCCCCCATCATTCTCTGATACAACACTCCTCTAATAAGCTCATCTGCCTGGGGAAAGTAAATCACTGACATGTGTGGGTATAAACCTTCCAAAAGGGATTTGCCTTTTAACCAGGGTGGTAGAATCTTGGCTCTGCTCCCTGGCTGTGTGTCTTGGAGCAAGACAATTCATCTCTCTGGGCTTCACTGTCTTTATGTGTAAAACAAGTAGGTTGGACTTTATGGTCCCAGAGCTTCAGCCTTTTCATTGAGGACTTTCGCAGGATTTAACATTTTTAGGATTCCTTCCCATATTTTTGGCTGAGGGAGAGGACTTTACAACTTTAAATCCTGAGAAAATCTTCAGTGAAAAGGCTGACTCTGAGACATGAGAGAAGAGCAAATTGGGGGTGGGGGGATATTGGAGAGGGGCAGACTCCTGGGTCAGAATCAGAGCTTGTGAGCAGGCCCCCACCTCTGCCACTTCCCAGCTTGGTGGTTTTGGCCAAGATTCTCCTCCTTCTCCTGGTCTCTTTCCCCTTTTCTGCAAAACCAGAACACCAGCTCTTAAAATCCCTCCCTGCCAGGTCTGAGGTCTTGACTCATTTACTCCACCTACTGGTCAAGACAACCTTCCTGAAGGTCCTCAGCAAGAGGGAAGGGGGAGCCAACATCAAGGGCAGTCTTTGTTGGAAAGCTGGATTTGTGTGCAGGGAGAGGCCGTGAAGGGAAGGGGTGGGGGTGTGTGTGTGTGTGTGTGTGTGTGTGTGTGTGTGTGTGTGTGTGTGTGTGTGTGTGTGTGTGTGTGTGTGTGTGTGTGTGTGTGTGTGTGTGTGTGTGTGTGTGTGTGTGTGTGTGTGTGTGTGTGTGAGAGAGAGAGAGAGAGAGGTAGAAAGGAAAATATATATATGGAAGTGGTAGTTTGTGTGAATTTATGTGAATTTCTGCGTGACAGAGTGTGTGCTTATGAGTGTCTGAGAGTGAATTATGTGAGTTTAGGTGTTTGTATGCACAAGTGAGCGTGGGAGTGTGTATGAGGTTTGTGTGTGAAGAAAAGAGCTAGAGAGACAGAGAAAGTAAGAGACACACAGAGACCATGTATATGCGTGTACATGTGAGTGTGTGAGTTTATGTGTTTGGGTTCATTGTGTCGAAAGTACGTGCTTGAGGTTTTGTGTATATAGAAGGGGGAGAGAGAGAAAGACAGGCAGAAAGAGATGATGAACGTGTGTACAAGTACGTCTCAGTGTATGAATGTGTGTCCATATGTGCATGATTCCAAGAAAGAACGTGCATGTATGAATTACGGAAGTGAGTGGTATATTGTGGTTGCACAAATGAGTATGTGTGAGTGAGTATGAGTGTCTCTGGGTGGATATGCATGAGTATGCATTTGTGCATTTGTGTACACGTGTGAGAGAATATATGCATGTGAGTATAAACGAGTGCCAGTATGATTGTGCTGTGCTTGTGAAAGCGAGTGTGTCTGCATGTGCATGAGTGTGTAAGTGTGCATGTTCATGTGCATGCCTGTGTATGAGGGTGTATGTTCCTCAGTGACATCAGGACTGTATCCGTCCCCCAGGCCCCAAGGGCTTTGCTCTTGGAACTGTTTTCTGAGAGTCTTTCTCAGGATGGAAACCTCAGGGCTCTGAATCATTACCCCCAGACAGTGTACAGGAGGGAATCACAGAGCCAGTGACAAACAGCAAGGGTTTCTGAGTGAAGACGGAGGGAAAGCAATTACAGCTGCCAGGGAGGTGTTCTTCCTGCCTCCTGGCCTAAGGGCAGAAGCCATAATTGGCACAAATTGAAAATTGTAATCTTCCTAAGAGGGAGGGGGCCTGAGTTTCCCACTGAGAGAATGGGGTCCACAGAAGTAAGGCGGGGAAAGGAAGGAGGGAATAATAAAAAATACTCAAGGAACCAAGACAATTAGGACAGAAGATGAACCATGTAGAGGGAGGGAAGGTGGGGGGAGGTACTGACTGGGGGGAGGGTCTGGGAGCCCCAAGGAAAGCAAGTTCACCTGACTGGGGCATTTGGGTGCACTCCGAAGGCATCTGTGCCTCACACTGATAGGACCATGGGCTGTTAAACTTGAAAAAGACCTGAGAAGCCATTTTGTGCAAACCCCTTATTTGAAAGGATCACCCGTGGCAGTCCCTTCTCATCTGTGTGCTGGGAATAGCCATCCCGGGGTCCAGGAACTCTGAAGATCAACATCCTCTCAAACGAAGCCCTCCTGAGCCCCCACCAATGAGTTTCCTTATCTTTTATCCAACCAGAGGGCACAATTAATTAGTTTGGATTTGAGAGGGGCAGCCTACTCCAGTAACTGATAATAGCTAACAAATGTAAAGCTTATCCACATCATCTTCTCTGAGCCTCACAATAATTCTGGGCATGGATTGGAGGTGGGGTGGGATTCAGCTCACACTATCGCCATCATATAAATGAGGAAAGTGGGAATCAGGGAACTTGAGTGTTTACCCAATTTTTACAAGCTAATCTGTGTGCAGAGCCCAGATTCAAATCCAACTCTTCTGGCTGCTGTTTCAGGACTCTTTCAGAGACTACCTCCAAAATGGTGCAACAAGCAGAAAGCAATCCTGCAGCCAATCAGTCTGAGGCAGTGGAAAGAATGCTGAATTTGCGGTCAGGTGACCTGGGTTCCAGTCCTGACTCTGCTACTACAATGTCTGTATGATGCTGGGAAAGTAATTTCACTGCTCTTGAGTCTCAGTTTCCTCTTCTGTAAAATGGAAGTGAACTAGATGACTCTCTGAAGTCCCTTCTGGCTCTGGCTCTAGATGTTTGCTACTACGGTCTTTAATAATATTAACCTTCAGATGCTGTATGTATGATCTCGTGAACTTACTCCAGCCCTACCACCTTAGTGATTTTGTGCCATCTTGCATATTGGCAGAGATTTGTTCATGCCCCTTCTCTGGTCCTTAAAACAAGGGCATACCCTTTACTCCATGTCTTCTTCCTTCTTCCTCCTTATAGGACTCTACTCAAAGCTTGTCGTTCAGTAATTTCAGTCATGTCCACTCTCTATGACCTCAATTTGGGGTTTTCTTGGCAGAGATACTGGAGCGATTTGCCATTTCCTTCTCCAGTTCATTTTACAGATGAGGAAACTGAGGCAAAGAGCATCGAGTGACTTGCCCAGGGTCACACAGCTAGTAAGTGTCTGAGTCCAGATTTGAACTCAGGTCTTCCTGATGTTACTCTATCTACTGTGTCACCTAACTGCCCTTCTCCTCCCACCCTGCTGTCCCCCACCTTGTATGCAAAGCTAGCCATCAGTAATCACTGCTTGCCAGAAAGGCATTCATTTTTACTTAATTTGTTTGGGAGCACTAAGAAAGGAAGACATTTTCTTCCAATTGGATTGTATAAGTATGGGGTTTTTGTAAATACCAAGAGCAGAGGGCTCTAGAAATTCAATCCTAGAATATCGAAGGATGGTAAGGCCAAATGCCATCCAAAGTGAGTTTTGCCTTGACAATCCCAAAGGAAACAAACAATCTTTGAACCCCAGGGTTGGACAGGACCCTGGGGGATCACTGTAAAGAGTCCAAACCTTGGCCTTAGCTTTGCTGAATTTCATCAGATTCTTGGCCCACTGCATCCTCCGCTGCAGACTGATTCCTAAGATCTTTGACATCTGACTCAGGGTTTTCACCCTCACTGATCTGTGAAATTTAACTCAAGGTACCAAATTCCTTTAATTTCCAAGTCCCATTAATATGCTTAAGTCCCCAGGTTCAGATACCAACCTTGCCCTGTTCCTCAATTTTCTTTCCCCCCACCCCTTTTCCTACACTTGCCACCACAGGATATGAGTTCCAGCATCCACTTCTTTGTTTCTACCTGGGTCCATCCATATTCCAGACCTTAAATTTCTATTTCCTAACGTTTGTTTATAAATAAAAGAGAGAAGGTTTATACTTGTGATTTTATTAGAAGGCTATAAATGCACATTCTCAACTTTTTGGCAACTTACAGTCTTAGAGGGGCAGTGGTGCTGTGAACAGAGCACTGGTCCTGCAGTAGGGAAGACTCATCTTCCTAAGTTGAAATCTGGCCTCAGACACAAACTTTGTGACACTTGGCAAGTCACTTCACTGTTTGCCTCAGTTTCTTCATCTGTATAATGATCTGGAGAAGAAAATGGCAAACCACATCAGTGTCTTTGCCAAGAAAAGACCAAATGGGGCCACAAAAATTTGAACATGACTGAAAAACAATTAAACAACTGTAACAAAAACTGTCTTAGAAAATTGTTTCCATCACTGAGAAGTCAAGTGACTTGCCCACAGTCATCTAGCCAGTATGTGTCAAGGGCAAAACTTGAATCCAAGTCTTCCTGGCCCTTAGGCTATCTCCCCATACACTACACCATGTCTTTAGGGCAATAGAGAATAGAAACATGGTGAGGGAAGAAGAAATGTGCAGAGTCTGCAGTGTCAGCCACCAATCCTAATGTCTTGACTTAATTCTCATGTGACCTTATACAAGTCACTTCAGCTCCAGCTCCTTAGAACTCAATTTCCTCATCTTTAGAGTGTTGGGGTAGATGGAGTTGGTCTCTGAGGTCCCTTCTAGATGTGCCTCTTTGGTCTTATGATCCAACTTTCATATAGGGCCTCTGGTGGCAGCTTTTCCAAGTGGTGGGGCATGAGCCATAACCCACACATCAGTGAAAATCATCTCTATTCCTGTCTTTGGCAAGAATCCTGAAATGACAGCTGGTATAGATTACAAGTGCACTTCCCTGCTCTCCAGTCAAGAGAAGCCTCTTCTGTGTCCCAAGTACCATCTTTCTGCACCTGAGTATATTGGCTGGCATTTGGACTCCTTTTCAATGAACCATTCATCTTTGCATTAGATGATCTTTAGAGAAAAAAAAATTGCCCAACCAGGAATTGGGCATCTAAACTCTGCTACTTTTTAACTGTGCAAACTTCGGCAAATGCCTTAACTTCTTCGGTTTCCATTTCTTCATCTCTCAGGTAGGAAGGATGATATTCCCCCCATTTGTCCACAGAACTGTTAAGAAACTTAGGGATAAAAAAAAGACGTCTCAAAGACCTTCTAGTCCAACAATCTCTTTTTTTCAGAGGAAGAATTTGAAGAATTTGAAACTGAAGTAGATTAAGTGGCCCGATCGAGATCATACAAATTGAGATTTGAACCCAGGACGTCCAACTCAAGATTCAGTTTTCCTTCCATTGTTCCTATAGTGTTGCCATCAAATGATATAAGAGAGATGCATCTGCTTTTCAAAATTAAAATATTCCATTTGACTTCTCCTTTGAAGGTTAATAGGAAATGACTATTTCAATTTCTTTCCAGCTCTGATGCTCATTTCCACAGGAATCCTACAAGTTTTGCATCTGAACTACTAGTCTCCTGAGCTTGTGGTTGGAGGACTTGTTTCTTTCAGGTGTGACTGGTTACAAATCAATTAACTGGTTGTGGGATGGCCACAGGAGATGTGGCAGCTGAGCAGGCAGTCCTCATCCTCAAAGGAGATCCATTTAGGGGCAGAACGCCTGCCCAGACTTTCTCCTTTTGTATTGGTCAGGGTGCTTTACAAGAATTCGGGGTGGGGGGGAGTTCATGGTTAGTATTCATTGGTTTGCCTTTCTTTTGCTTTTGAAAACATAAACTCTTAAAAAAATTTTTTTTCTACTTTCCAACATTCACTTTTAAAAGCTTCTGAGTTCTAAATTTTCTTCCCTTCCTCCCCTCCCTAAGACCCATGCATTTTGATATAGGATATACAAATGCATTCATTTAAAATATATTTTCACATTTTTCATAGAAAACATCAAATCTTAAAGCCTGGAAGGACCTTAGAAATGCCTAGAAGAAGTCACACATTCTCTCTGCCCTCATTTTCCACTCTTGCAGAATGAATCTATTGATTCTTGCTTCATAGAGATCTCATGGGAGAGAAGGGACGCAAAACTAGTAAGTTCCTAGGGTGAAAAATATTTGCTATAAATTTATTGCATCAGGATATGGAGGAGTTAGAGGGAACTCAAAGGTCGGAGGCTACCAGTGAAGCCTCCTATAAGGAGAAAACTATGAGAAGAGTCCAGCCAAAAACACACTGGTCCCTTGGGAGAGAAGAGGTAGGGCTTGGTGACTCATCTTTCCTTTAGAGAAAAGGCCAAGATAAGGGGAGATATCCTTGGAGGAGTTTCTGGGAAACACTGGGCAAAGGAAGTAGGGATTCTTGGGAAAATCTGAGTGGGGATCCTGTGGAATCTGATAGTGGAGAGACCCAGAGTAGCTCAGTGGAGCTGGTTGTTTCTGAACTACTCCTGGCAGCACCACTGCTGGACCAGACTTAGCAACTTTTACAGGTGAGACAAGAGAGGACAGTTCAAGTGACTTGTCCAAAGTAATGCTGGTAATAAATAAATGGTGGTATTAGGTCCCAAGTCCTCTGGCTTCATAAAAAGCAGAAAAGTAGGCCTGAACCCCAACATATAAAAATAACAGCTACCATTGGCATAAGGCTTTATTGTTAGAAGACACATTTCTTACAAGAACACTAAGAGATAGGTAGATAGGTAATTGAATATTTAAGAGGATTCTGGATGGGTTTGGAGCAAGAAGATAGGTCCAAACCCCAATATTTCTACTTAGTCCAGGGTCTCAAATAGAATCCATAAACTAAATCCATAAACATAAAGAAATAAATAATATGCTAAGTATATTTAAACATAATTATTTTCCTTATAATACTATGCATGTTATTTTATACATTTAAAAATCTCATTCTGAGAAGAGTTCCATAGGATTTGGAGGATCATTCATTGGGTCCCTGGCACACACATAAAAAAGGGTTCAGAACCCTTGATTGTGCCTACTAGATTTTGGGAAAGTCACTTCACCTCGAGGACCTAAGTTTCTGTTTGTAAAAGAAAACATAAGACATTATTGTTGTTGCGTTGTTCAGTCATGTCCATCTCTTCATGAATCCATTCGGGGTTTTCTTGGCAAAGACACTTGATGTTTCCTTCTCCAGCTCATTTTACAGATGAAGAAACAGACAAACAAGGTTAACAGGCTTGTCCAGGGCCACCTGGATGGTAAAGAGTCAGACTCCAGATCAGGCACTCTATCCACTGAATCAGCTACTGAGTATTGTATTAGGTGGCCTTCACTGCTCTTTCCAGCTCTAAGACTACTTTGGAGATAGTGAATCTGATACTCAGGGACATTATATGACTGGCTTATAATCATAAAGTTAGTATGGGGTAGGTCTGAGATTTTTAACCCAAGCCTCTTGATTCCAAGTCCAGTCTTCTTTTCCATAAACTATAGCTACATCCCATGTGAGAGAAATCATATTAATACCCAGCTGGTAAAAGTCAGGCATCCAAATGTCTGTTCACAAGGGGTCTCTTTGCATCATTTTTGTGCTCCAGCATAATCCAGGAATGGGATAAAGTAGAGGCTACTGTGCTGAAATGTCAAGCCCCTAGTCTCTCGTTATCAGTAGTCTTCCATCCTTCATTGCCTCCTCCAGGAAAGCTTCACTGATGCCCTTTCTTTTCTTTTCCCCAGTGACCTAGTGTTTTCTGCAAAAGGGAAGGCCCAAAGCTTTATGAGGACAGGGACCATGTACTATTCATCTTTATATACCCACAGTCCACTGCATATAGTAGTCACTTAAGCATACAAACAAGAAAGAAGGGAAGTAGAAGGATCGTAGGCTTTAAAGGGTTTATGGTGAGAAACTCTTGTCTCAGACAATACAGTCCTATTTAGGGGAGTTTATAAACTTCCTGAGGCCCAGGTAGTAGCAACTTGTGCTCCCTCTTGTGCCCCCTCCCCCCAATACTCTAGAGCACGGTCTCTTCATCTTTTTTTGTGTCAGATCCTTTGGACAGTCTGGTGAAGACTATGTCCTGCTTCTCAGAAAAACATTTATAAAATAATTGAAAGGAAGCTAAAGTTATTTGAAGTTGGAGAAAATAAAGAATTGGTGCAGCTAGGTGGCACAGTGAATAGAGCACTGGGCCTGGAATCAGGAGGACCTGAGTTCAAATCCGGTCTCAGACACTTGACACATCGACCAAAAAATTATTTTTTTTTCCATCCCAAATTCACAGATCCTCTGTCATCTATCCAGGGACCTATGAACCCCAAGTTAAGAATCTGTGTTATAGGGAGAGGTAGTATGTATAATGGAAAGGGTCCAGAGAGACCTGGATTCAAATCTTGCCTTTGATATTTACAACAGTTCTATTCCCTTGAAAGTCAGGTGATGTCTTTGAGTATTAGTTTTTTCCATCCAACAAATAAGACAATAAATGAATTTTTGACCAATTGTTAAGTGCTTACTTAGTACTAATCACTAAATCCTGGGGCTGCAAAGACAGTCTGTTTCTGCCCTGAAGGACCTTATATGCTGATAGGGGAAAATAACACATAGGAGAGTGGTAGAGAGGGACAGGTACCTTGGACTGAAAAGTTCCAGGGGCAGTGAGTGGACCATAGGGGAGGAGATTGACACTTACTGGCAACAAAAGCAGAGTGGATTTGATCATGATTTCAGAACTGGAAGAAGTAAAAGGCTATGGAGAAGATGTCAGGAAATGGGGAATGAATAGAAACATGGCTGCCTAAAGTATGGACAAGGTGAGACAGTCACTATTCAGGACAGGTGAACCCCAGGGCCAAAGTTCTAGACTAAAGAGCTAAAATCCCCAGGGCATGATATGTGGTCCTGAGTATAAAGATTGCTAGAGAGCCCTGAAGAATATGGCCAGAATCAGGATGACAGTAATTCCTTCCCCACAGGATTGTTGGGAGGAAGGTGGTCTGTCTTCCAGGGTTAGAAAAATGGGATTTATCATTTCAATCCCTGGAGAGCAGGTCTGGGCAATACCATCAGTTCCTCCTTCTGCCTGACTATCTGCTGAGTTGTGCAACTCTCTCTCTCTCTCTCTCTCTCTCTCTCTCTCTCTCTCTCTCTCTCTCTCTCTCTCTCTCTCTCTCTCTCTCTGTTTTCTCTCTCCCCCAGTTCCATGTTACTACTCCTTGTCAAGGAGGAATGTGCCAAAGCCTGCCGATCTTTGCCCCTCAGGGTTTATGTGGCAAAGCCCTGCTGTCACTTTTTGCTCAATAAGGGCTGCTCCTGCGTAACTCCTTGAGATCTTCCGTTGCCCCCTGTTCTGATGAGACAGCACACATCCTCTCTCGGTCTAACCAGCACAAAGCTGACAAAGGCAGCCCCTGAAGAATGACCTCAGGAGGAGGTTTCCACAATGAGCTGGATGACAAATGAGAGTTGACCCTGGGGTCTAACAGGGGTCCCAGATTCCCTGGTGCTAGGTCATTCTTGCCCTGGCTCTGGTTCGCATGGCTCCAAGGTGGATTGGGAGGGTTCTAAACCTCATGCTTCTGGGTCAGGGTTGGAGTGGGAGTAGCAGCCTATATAAGTTCTTTCTCCCTTTTCTTCTCATCCCTCCATCTCCCTCTCTTCCCCCCATGTGTCTCACACACACACACACACACACACACACACACACACCCTTGTTGCCCCTAACACTGCAGCTGCTTTTGAATGTGGCTGATTTTTCTTTCTACTGGCAGCTTCACTGAATGCATCCTATGGGCACAGACACAGGTCACCAAGGTTACTGAAACACTCTTGTCGGATTCCATTGTCACCAGGATGAAGAGAGAAAGAAGGACAGACATATAAAAGAGAGACCAAGGAACATATAGAAAGACAGGAGACAAAAAAAGAGAGAACAACAAGTAGAGACAGAAAGATACAGAGACTGAGGTAGAGATAGACACACAGAGAAAAAGAGAGAAAATGGAAAACTGAGACAGTTAGAAAAAAACACACAGAGGCACATAGACATAGAGAAAGACAAAGACAGAGAGGAAGAGGCAAAGAAAGAGATAGGCAGAGATAGAAAGAAGAGAGAAAAGAGAGGGATGGAGGAGAGAAGAGAAAAATCATTCCTTTTCTTTTTTTTTAGCTTTTTTTTTTTTTGCTTTTTTTTTGGAGGGCAGTTCGGGTTAAGTGACTTGCCCAAGGTCACATGGCTAGTTTTTGTGTTAAGTGTATGAGGCCGGATTTGAACTCAGGTACTCCTGACTCCAGGGCTGGTGCTCTATTCACTGCGCCACGTAGCCGCCCCATCATTCCTTTTCTTTTGAGATCCTTCTTCCTTTTCTAATCAAAAGATTGTTGCTGTTAGTGCCCTGACATTAAACTCTAAGGAAAAAAAAACCTGTCCTAAATTGACTGGGCATTTGCTAAGTCAGCTAAGTCAGATCATTCAGGGAAGCATCAGACAAAAAAGCATCCTCATTTGGTCCAACTCACAATCAGAAAGGTGGTGAGAAACAATCTGGGTTGATTTTAAGTGTTTTCTTTATTTGCCATAGAAATTACCTACCCTAATCTGGCAACACAATCTATTGTTTATTCTTCAGCTTCTAGAAAGTTCTTCCTAATGTCTGACTTCAATCTTCCTCACGGTATCAATCACAAACAGACATCTTGTTATTCTTACAATATCCATGCATCTTGTAGAATCATTAAATGTTAGAGTTGGAGTGGACCTTTAGCTTCTCCCTGTTACTTCTAGGACAAAGCACATACTTTACAGCTTTAAATTGGAAGCCACCATCAATATTTGATTCCAATCTGGCCTTTCCTCTATTCATACTGCCCCCTTTACATAATCGATCTTGTAACTAAACTGGACTACTTTTTCCTGATCACATCACCTTCTGCCTTCTGCTTTTTGCTCCATACATTCTCCCAGCTCCTTCCTCATGCCTGGAAATGTATGTTTCAAGATTTACACCTTGTAGGAACTTAGAACAAGTTTGTTGAAATGAGTTTGTTTGGTAGTTTTCAGTTGTGTCCAACTCCCTGTGATCCCATTTTGGATTTTCTTGGCAGAGATACTGGAGTGGTTTGCCAATTCCTCTTATAGCTCATTTTACAGATGAGAAAACAGGAAAACAGGGCTGAGTGACTTGCCCATGGTCACACAATTAGAAGATGAGCCTTACTTACTCCAGGACTAATACTTCATCTACTCTGCCACCTAGTTGCCCTTGAATTGAATAGAGCTCAAAGACAATCTTATCTAGCCTCCTCTTCCCCAAAGAAATTCAGTTCTTTTACTCTGATTTTTTTTCCTAGAAGTGACATTTTCCTTACAGATGTTCCCTTTTCCTGAGCAGCATCACTCATGGATAAAATATGTCTTTGAACTCTCCCAACCACCCTTTGTGTGTCTCTTCATTCTCTCTTGAATCTCCCCTCATTTGCCCAGGTAACTCCCCTACTTTAGTGTTTGGCCAAGCCTACTTAACACTCACTCATTTGGTTGTCAACTAATTTCTTGTTAACATCGATCATCAACGTGTTGGTGTATGCCAGCTTTAGGTATGAGCCTTCTCAACAGATCTTTGTATATTTTTTCAGTGAGGCATGGATTGCAATAATGAGGGTAGTCTCACCACATTTGGCCCTAGTCATACCATGTCTATGATATTATGTTCAGTACTGGGCACCAGTTTAGGAAAGAAATTGTTAAACTGAAGAATTTCCAGAGGAAGGTGAGCAGAATGGTGGTGGGCATTAAGTGGATGACATATATTGGCTCCTTCATTAGAATATGAGCTCTTTGAGAGCAGAGATTAGCTTGCTTTTTCTATTTGTATCCCAGTACTTAGCATAGTATTTATGTACATAATCCACGCTTAATAAATGTCTTTCATTTGTTCATTCATATGAGAGATAGTTGATGGAACTGGAGATACCCAGGTTGAAAGTATATGGAAGGTTGTCATGGAAAATTGGGTTTAGCCCTCTTTTTGGCCCCAGAGGACAATAATAAAAAACAATCAACAGAAATCATACTAGGCAAATTTAGACCTGATGTCAAGAAGAGAATCTTTCTAAACTTTAAACTAATCCAAAAAGGGAATGGGTCACCTCGTCAGATGGTGGGTTTCTCTTCATTGAAGGCCTTTACAAGGAGTCTAGAGGGAATACTCTTTGTGAATATTAGAATTGAGATTCCTTTTAATGTTCATGATGGAATAAGTGGCTCTTGATGTCTTTTTCAATTGTAGAATTCTGTTATTTTTGTGATTCCAGCTTTTGATCTTAAGTAACTCTAATGAAGACTCAGGAAGACTAAATAAATCTTTCATTATAGGTAAAAGAGACTTAACTTGGATTTACATTCAAATGGCATGAGTACAAATCATACTTATGCTATTTATGACCTGTGTCACCTGTGTCATTTCACTTCTATAAACATGTTTTCTTAGCTATGAAGTGAACAAATAAGATTAGATTATCACAATATCAGGTTCAGTTCTAAAAGCCTGTGATCCCATCAGTGACTGCCAAGGACAAGATGTCATTTTGAAGATTTGCTTTGGAGGAAACTTGCTTTTCTTGGGCAAGTCATCTAATCTATTACAACTCCATATCAGTTCATGGACTCTGAGGTGAAAAGTCACCACTCTACTAGCTATGAATACTTAACCTTAGTGTTTACTAAGGAAGCTGACCACTGGTGATCTTGGGGCTAAAGCTGGGAAGGAGCAAATACAAATCTCTTCCCTCATCTCATGTCTCCCTGTTGTCAACACCTTGTCTACTGACACTGTACAGGGCAGAAAAATAACATCAGGGTTAGTATGCCTTCCCTGACAACTGACAAACCTCCAGCTACCCCTGAGCATGAACTGCACAAGCAATCACTTTTGTAAGTCATAAAGGTAAGACCACCAAATGGATGGCTCTATCCCTCAGGAGGATGGAGCTGAGCAACCTCTTACCCTTTCACCTCCAAGCAAGTACTACAAGAACAAGCAGATGGCTCCCACCTGCTACTGGTTATCAAGTCTGTGGATTTGGCTGCAATTAGTCATGGTTTCATGGTGTTATAATTACTATGGATTGTTTATACTGAGAGAATGGCAGGACCACATGCTCAATGGATTTCACCCCATCCCTGTAGGTGATCCAGCTAATCTTTCTTTTATCATGGATTATATGAGTTGCATCCAAAGGACAAAGGTTATGGGCATTGGTTCCAATTAGGGAAGTCTTACTGCATATGTCCTGAAGAAAGTAGGACTTTCTCAGAGGTCCAGAAGCAGTTTTCCAGAGTCCTCTCAAGGCAGAGTCACTGGCACTTTCAGTGATGCAAATATCAACAACAGTCTTCTCTAGTTCACAATGATAATAACATTTCCGGCATAGAATCTGTGATTTCACTGTTATAGAGAATTTCCTGAGGAAATTCTACCAAATGGTTGCTACCTTTTCTCGACTTGTATTCTTACAGAGTTGCTTAGTGTTGCCCAGCTGAGCTTCCAATGGTGTTCTAGATCTCTATATCAGATATGTAAGCAATAAGACTACCCTTATCTACCCAATATCTATAGCCTTTTTCTTCTAGATGCAATACATATAATCTACAAGAAAAGAAGAACTAGATCAGCAGTTCTCAACCTGTGGGGGTTGAATGACCCTTTCACAGGGATCAGAGGGGTCACCTAAGACCATCTGAAAACACATATTTCTGATGGTCTTAGGAACCAAGACACTGCTCCTCTGCCTCAAGTACGGTCTGCCCACATGCAGATATGCCCACATACAAGTATGAAAGGGTCATGGCATTAGGAAGGTTGAGAACCACTAGACTAGATAGATCAAATATAATGAGATGGATAATATCACTTGAGAATGTGGCCCTGCCACTCTCTCTGCATCATAGAATTGCTTAATTAAGAGGTTGAATGACTTGTAGAGAGTCACACAACCAGCACCTCTAATAAATGTGACTAAAAACTAGGTTATCCTGGTGTTCCTGGAAAGGGGAAGTACTCCTAAGTATTGCTGGGAACCTGCAGCACTACTGGGAAGTGTAGTTTCAAGTCATTATTCAAGAAAGTCCGAAGGAAGTGTGATAGGTGTAGGTCAGTTGGTCTGATGCAGTGCAGAGCCTATGCTGAATTTTTACCAGCAGGCATTTATCTAGGATCAAACAGTCTGATATATTTTGACTAGTCAACTGCTATCTAAGATCCATTAATCTGAGATTATTCAATGGAAAACAGGGTAACCAAAGCATCTACCAATTGGGGAAATGGCTGAACAATTATGAATTATGAGTGTAATGGAATATTACTGTGTTAGAATAAAGAATGAAAGAAACATTTCCAGACAGTCTAGGAGGACTTGCATGACTAATGCAGAGATTGGTGATCTCAAGTGAGGGAAAAAACAACAACAAATAAAAGAAACATACAACTACAATGTAAAAATTAACACAACTGAGAAAGACTTAACAAATTTTATAAGTGCAATGACTGTCCATGACTCCACAGGATGAGGGAGGCCTGCCACCTACCTCCTGACAGTGAGATGATGAATTTCAAGTAGGTGCAGAATGAGATATATTTTTGGACTAAGCCAGTATGCATGGTTTGCTCGATTTTGTATTTTATACAAAGGTTTGAGGTTTTTGTTTGTTTCAAAAAAAATTCTTACATGACGGTGACAAGAGTTGTCAATAGGGTTCCCAAAATGAGGGCAGAAAAAAAGAAGGAACGTAAGAAAAGGAGGTCATTGAGTTGCTTTTTTAAAAGAAATGCACAGCAGAGAGCAGGGGAATCAGCCACTTGGGACCCTGACATCCTCAACAATTATAGATATTCTGAGTTGTCCTCATCTCTGTCATCTCAGATGAACAGAATGTAGGAATGTAGGAAGATAAGAAGGAATCCTTTCCTCCCCCTGGCTCCCATTGCTTAGCATCATTTGGAAGGTTAGAAGGGGTATAAATGGTTCTGGCAAAGAGCTTTATTGCTTTCCTGGAAGGATGAGAAAGGCTTTCTGTTTCCCTTATTAAAACGACCAGCATTCAATCTACATTCCAGGACCTGGAGACAGGAGGAGGCAGCCACACACAGTCCCTGATGAATACAGAATGCTGGCCCAGGCTCACCTGGTGTGCTGGCGGCTGGCTACAATGTTCTTTACTCCATTTCTATTTCAACATTCTGGAGAAACACTTGCAAGGTTTGGCCAGAAACTCTAACAACAGGCTTTCGTGTCAGAGTACAGGCTCTGAATTCCAGAAACTGCAGATTTCTTGTGTCTTCTGCTGAAGTGGTTTAGAGCAAAGTATGAGTCCCTGAGTTTAGAGTGTGGGTGTCAGCACTGGCAAAACCTGCCTTAATGGGTCTCCTGAATCTAATATTTTTACATTTCATGTTGTCTGTCCTATTACATTGTGAGTTCCTTGACAGCAAAAAAAAAATCTTTTGACTTTCTATGTATCCCTAGCACTTAGCACACTGCCTGGCACATTGTTCAGTTATTTTTTCAGTCATCTGAAAAATCTGTCATGGCATAAGTAAGTTAAGACAACAAGCATTTATTAAGTACCTGGCACATAGAATAAATGCTTGTTGTCTTAAAACAATCAGTGACTTTGTGACCCAGTGCTAAGGGGTTAGGGAAAAGAAGCTACTAGAATAATAAGTTTAATGATGCTAATAATAGTTATAAATAAATGGCTTACATTTCAGAAATGCTTCATATTTTTCGATCTAATAGACATCTGCCATGACCTATAGAGCACATGAGAAACCATAAGAAGTGATGATATGAGTGTTGGCTTTAGTGGCAATTGCGAATTGTGGCTCTGAAATTTACTAGCTGTGGCCCCTTGGACAAGCCTATTCACCTTTCCTCCCTTTGCTTTGTTCATTTGTAAAAAAAGGGTGATAATTACACTACTTCCCTCACAAGGTGGATATAAAGAAAGTGCTTTGTAAACCCCTAAATACCATATAACAGCTTGTTGTCTTTTTTTTTCTGGCTTTCATATTTGGACATTGAAATATGTAGAAGTGATGCTTCCTGGGTCTCAACTCAACTTTAAAACATTATTATGTACTAACTAGATACAAGGGAGAGGCAGCTGTGGTATAGAGAAGTACTTCTTAAACTGTGGATCACAGTTCCATATGGGGTGGCAAAAAATTTGGCAACAGTAAAAGGTTTCTGAAGGCACAATGACCGAAAATCTGAACGCACAATGACCGAAAATTAATTAAAAATCCAACCTAGAACAGATCCTCTGTGTTTCTAGCAGCGCTGCCCATGTTGCATCCTGCAACTTCACTTGCCACCTTGGTTCTGAACACAAGGATGTGCACTTTTCACTGTAAATGTTGTCACATCACACAACGCCAATGTATGCTGCCGAAATCAAAAAAGGAACCATGAGTGGAAAATGTTTAAAAAGTCCTTGTGTAGTGGACACAGAACGAAACTTCAAGCCAAGAAAACCTGGATTCAAGTGTCACCTCCAACAAATACTGGCTGTGTGAGCTTGGGTAAATCACTTCACTTCTCAGTGCTCTAGGCAGCTCTCTAAATAGCATAAGTTGTGGTAAAGATACAGCTCTTCAGTGGTAGAGGGAGTTCCTTCCCTTACCAATGAAATCGTAGGTCTAGTCTTTATCTCTGTGTTGTGATAGATACATATTATACAAGGACGATAATGAAATAGCCTCTGCCCTCAGAGATTACATTCTACCTGGAGTATGTCACAGTCACAAGAAAGTACATACAAAGAGTGGGAAGGACATTAACAACTGGTGAGGATGGGAATGATCAGGAGAGGCTTCCTGGAAGAGGTGATACCTTTTAAAATCTGCAACAGTAAAGATATTAATAGATAAGATTGCAGCTCTCGAAGGCATCATGCTCAATTTTCTCTTGGATCTCTGGACATTAGCCTCCCTTAGATGCTCTGCCCTTTAGCCAGAAATTTCTACCTAACCCTTTAGGGTTATTCACCAGACTTGCCCCTCATCTGACTTTTCTCCCAAATCCCTCACTTCGTACTCATGGTACAATGAAGATGATATTAAATCCAGAAGCAGAACTTCTCAGTTCAAATCCAGACTCTGCTACATACATTCTCCCCTATTGGAATTTAAACTCGTAGAAGGTCAAGGACTGTCTTTTGCCTCTTTTTGTAGACCCAGACACGTAGAAGGCACTTAATAAAAGCTTATTTATTTAAAAAAAAACAATTGACTACTATCCATATGACCTTTGAAAAACTACTCAAATGCTTTGTGTCTCCAGATCTTCCTCCCTAAAATGAGAGTGTTAGATTAAGTAGTTTGGACAAATTCAAATTCCTCTGATCCTCCTAGCACAGCAGCACCTTCACTTGGAGACAGAAGCAGAAAGATATAAGGTGTTCCTCTCCCCTGCTGATATCTATGCAAATTTGAACCACAGCTGGTGATTAGATGTTTTTAACATCTTTTCCCTGTAGATTTTACTACAGTAAGATTTTTTAAAAACACATACCAACAAGTTAATGCCATGAGACTGTCAAAACTGAAACATTAAACTCAAGCCAAGTCCAAGATATTATTAAAGTAATGATCTCTTATTGCTCAAATTGAATGGTCTTTTCTCATTCCTGATCTTCATTGACCTTTCTGTACCATCTCTCTTTCTCCTAGATACTCTCTCTTCTCTAGGTTTTTGTGACACTAGTCTCTGCTGGTTCTTCTATGTCCCCAACTGTGCCTTCTGTTTCCTTTCTTTCTTCAAGTTATGAATTCTAACCATCAGTATCCTGCAGGGTTATAAGGAGGAATATTTAAAACAACCAGCTTTCTGAAAATAACACACTTTTAAAGTTTAGTCTTCATTGTTAACATTTTGTCAATCACTTAAGCCTACCCAATCAGCAAAACAATAAATCAACCCCTGATTTGTATTAATCCCCAATTTCTGAGGTATAACTGTTCACACTGAAAATTTTATAATCATTACCTGTAAGCTGGGATGAGCTGGCTCCAGCACACCTCCAAGGTTTTTTCTGGGACTGTCTTTTCTTCTGTCTCTCTAAAATCTCATCTGGTGATCTTACTAACTCCAGTAAATTCAAACACCATTTCTATGCAGATGATTCCCAGATCTCTTTGCCACTTCTAGTCTCTGCTTATCTTGAATTGGATCTTCTAGAGGCATCTCAAACTCTACACAACCAAAATAGAAGTCATTATCTTCCTCCCCAAATTCTTTCCCTTTCCAAACTTCTCCACTCCTACCATATCATTCCACTCCCCCAGGCTTGCAACCTTAGTGTCATCCTTCACTCCTCATTCTCACTCACTTACTATATTCAATTCACTGTTAAATGTTGTCATTTTTTACTTTTACAACATCTCTCATGGGCATCTCCTCTTCTCTGATAAAACCACGACCTCTCGTTTAGACCTTTATCACCTCACACCTGTATTATGGCATGGATGTTGTCCTTCATTCTAGAAAAGGCCCAAAATGACATCACTATGTTGGGATCAAAGTACAGTATATCCAACTATGGCTGATCTGACCAATATAAACTTTGAAGACTCTACTGCAGGTCAGGCACAAATAGTTCACATGAATATTTATAGTGGAAACAAGTGCCTTAAATCTCACCTCACTGTTGGAGGAAATAAGGAAAAAACAGATTCCAAGATCCATGTGATCATGTCACACCCTTGCTCAATGACATTCAATAGCTCCCTATTACCTTAAGAACCAATTATAACATTCTCTACTTGGCATTTAATACTCTTCATGCTTCCTATCTCTTTAGCCTTCTTATACCTTTTTCTTCTCCATGCCCTTTATGATCCAATAACGTTAGCCTAATATTCCTTGAACATCCCATTCCATCTCCTATCTCCATGCTTCTGCATTGGCAGTTCTCATACATGGAATGCTTTGCCCCCTTGTTTTTGCCTCTTAGCTTCCCTTGTTCCCTTCAAGGCTCATTTCACATCTGAACTCCTGCAACGAGGCAGTCCACAAGCTCTTATTGTCTTGCCTATTCAGATTATTTTCTTTGACTTTGTAGATAACTTATATTTACCTAATTATTTACGTATTGTCATCCCAATTGAAATGAATAGTCCTTGTCCTGAAGGACATTTTGCCCCCCCCTTTGTACCCCCACAGCCTTACAATGCTTGGCACACACTTATTGGACTTACTGACTAAACTGAGACCAGATCTATGGGGGAAAGAGTTTAGAGGTAACTTAAGTTCCAGCTTAGGTGACTGAATCTAAGGAGTTTCCTATCCAAACCTTCTCTCTAAGCATATTTTGGTCTGACTAAATCATCAAATTCCTGCTGACTCTACTGAAGAGACTTCACAAACATCCCAAACCCCTTCTTTGCCCTCTTCAGGCGGGAGTTGCTCTCCTAGCATGTCTCAGAGGGCAACAAGGAATAGAAGAGGCGAGAGGACCTATGGCTGAAGTGCTGACATTATGCTTTCTGCCACTCTGTAATGTCCTGAGGCAATTCAACCGTGCAGTGCTCTCTGTCTCCTTCTCCATACACACACGCGCATGCGCACACATGCACACACACACACACTCACACCCATCTATGTGTGTATATAAATGTGTATATATATATGTATATGTGCATGTATGTGTGTAAAACATTAGATTAGCAGGTGACATGACAGTTTCTTTGCCCATTTAAACTCAGAGATGGGATATTTTCTAAAGAAAGAAAGAAAAATACCTTTTAATCCCTCTCCTTTTCCCTTCTGACATTCTGAATTTTATTACCCTTTGTGGCTATTTCTATGTATTTTTGGTCATCATTTGGAAGGAGGTGAGCAGACCTGAGTTCAGCATTACATCAAGTAAGGCTGTTTTGATAGAATCAATAGAGTATGAACCTGAAAATAAGGAAAAACCAGATTTCAAGACCCATCTATGATATTTACTATTGTTGTTTGTGATTATTACCAAGTCATTTCCTCTCACTGGGCCTCAGTTTCCTCCTTTGTCAAAAAAGAGATACAGTTGGATTAGATGGACCCTAATGTCCCTTCTAGCTATAAGTCTATGATCCTATGATTCTGTGAGAAGAATGGTTTATGATGTCAGGAGAGATGGGTCCTGGGGGCATGGGAGTTATCATTTAGAGTCCTCTGATGAGGACTAATGAAGGAGCTCTAGATTTATCTTGCCAGGGCCTAGCCTTCCATGTTATTTTCTGAGTATCTCCACACCATGTATTTAGTTTTCAGTTCATCCTCTTCTTCTCCCCATCACCAGAATCTTGGGTTCTTGTGGTTGGGTTCCCTGTCACTGAGTGGTGAGCTTTTTACCTATCTTGCCAGTTCCCAGGTCTTTACATCACTTCCATGAACTTTCTTCATCATCACAAGTAATGAGTCCCCATTCCCTTTCAACTTTGTATTTGTATTCTCAGCCCTTAGAGAATGGTATCTGGCACATAAGTGTTTTTCTTTCTTTCTTTCTTTCTTTCTTTCTTTCTTTCTTTCTTTCTTTCTTTCTTTCTTTCTTTCT
>CM053593.1:359181220-359218669 GCA_028646575.1 Pseudocheirus occidentalis
ATTGGAAATATATAGGAATGCTGAGGATTTATGTGGGTTTATTTTATATCCTACAACTTGCTACATTTATTTATTGTCTCAAGAAGTTTTTTTACTTGATTCTCTAGGATTCTCCAAGTATATCATCATGTCATCTGCGAAGAGTGATAGTGTAAAACATATTTTCATATTAGCTATATTATTTTTTAAAAGCAGGAAAAATAAAGTGAGAATATTATATTTCAGTTTGCACTTAAGAGTTCACTAGCTCTCTCTCTCTGGAGGTGGACAGCATCTTTTTCACCCTTAATTCTTTATACTTGTCTTGGGTCATTGTATTGATCAGAGTAGCCATTCTTTCACAACTGATCATCATTACAACATTGTTATAACTGTGCAATGATCTCCTGGGTCTTCTTACTTCATTTTGCCTTGGTTCATATAGTTCTTCCCAGTCTTTTTCTGAATGTACTCCTCCATCATTCTTATAGCACAATAATACTCCATCACAATCATATGCCACAACTTATTCAGCCATTCCTTCAAACTCCAATTCTTTGCCACAATAAAAAGAGCTGATATCATATTTTTGTATGTATTTTTCCTTTTCCTTTTCCTTTGATCTCTTTGTGGTACAGGCCTAGTAGTGACATTACTAGATCAAAGGATATGAGCTTTATAGCCCTTTGAACATAGTTTCATATTATTCTCCAGAATGGTTGGTGCAGGTCACTACTCCACCACCAGTTAACTAGTGTATCTCCTTTTTACTCATCTTCTCCAGAAGTTTTCATTTTTGATCCTTGTGAGATGGTATCTGAGTTGTTTTAATTTGCATTTCCATAATCAATAGTGATTTTTTTCCCATGACTATAGAAAGTTTTGATTTCTTTTATATGTCCTTTTACATCCTTTTATCTATTTCTGTTAATTTAACTCAATTTTATACTCAGTATATATTTGAGAAATGAGACCTTTATCAAGTATTGTTTACCCCCCCTCATTTTCACCCTCTATTGTAAAACTTCTTTCTTGCATGCCTCTGTTATGAGAGAAAATTTTCACCATTCTACCTTTTCCTTCCCTTTTTCCCAAGTGCATCCCTCTTTCTTACCCCTTCATTTATCTTGGAGATGATTTTGACATAATTGACTCACACCCATGGCTCTGTCCATGTAAACTCCTTTTAACTGCTCTAATAATGATTAAGTTCCTAGAAATTATCATCTTTCCATAGAGAAATGTAAACAGTTCAACCTTATTGAGTCCCTTATGATTTCTCTTTTGTGTTTATTTTTTATTATAATCTGTAATTAAATCTTGAAATAATAGTTATTTAAAGACTATCATTTCCTAGAAGCTCATATCAATCAAGGCATTTGCTCTCACTGTTCCTGTGGTGCCTCAGACCAAATTTCCTCTCACTGTCTACCACTCCCTATATATGTTCTCTAATTAGAATGTAAGATTTTGAGGGCAAGGTCTACCTTTCTTTTTTTTTGTATTTACATTTCCAGTGTGCCACACAGTGCTTGACACATAATAAGTACTAAATAATACTTTTTTTCATTCATTTACTTTGATGATATTTTTATCTCAAAGTTCTGAGAGCATCAAATGAAAGGTCTGGAAGGACCTTCAGATACTATCTAAGTAGTGTCCTAATTTTCTAGAGGATTAGCCTGAGGTCTGGAAAACTGAGTCCTGGAGAAACAGAGGAGAGGATTTGGCCAAGTATATACAGCAAGTAATTGGCAGATCCAAGCCTAGAACCTAAATCTCCTCACTCCCTGCTCGTGACACTTTCTGTTATCTAGTACAGTCTGATGGAGCAAACTCTCCACGGGTTTCCTTTGTCATGCCTAAAGCCACTTTTTCTAGGTTCTTGTACGTGGAGCTTTCACTGTGCATGGCACAAATGGATTTGTAGCAGCAAGAGAGTATAAAAACAGTCCAGACAGAAATAAAATGTAAATCATTTCAATGCCACTTTATATCTTTATAAAAGCAATAATATACCATTTCATGTTGAATGCCCTATATCAAGCTTATGTTAACAGCAGTGGAATCCCCTGGGACCTCACAGCATTTGTATTTCTGGCAAAATAGACTGTCTTCTCAACACTGAGGGGGTTCTTCCTGCAGCCTGACCCTGCTGGGGAGATGTTCTTGGGGTGGCTTCCTTTATGGCTTTCTCATTGGGCTTTTCCTATATAATTCATGTTTGTGTAGTGCTTAAAAAGAAGCATGATGATGAATTTGAAGCCAGAAAACCCTGGGTTCAGATACTGTCTCTGACATTTTTCAGCTTTGTGACTTTAAATAAGTAATTCACCTCTATGAACTTTGGTTTCTTCATATGTAAAAAAAAAATGGAATAATTCCTATAGACTCTACTCCCCACAGATGTTATGAGGCTCCAAACAGATGATTTATGTCAAGTGTTTTGAAATCTTTAAAACCATGTATAAATATCTATGATTATTATTTAAGGGTTGCAAATCCCTTTCTTTTCCCTATAACTATCAATAGCAAATACCGGACATTTCCTTGCACATCAGTCTTCATGATTGAAGAATGGTAGCAGATAGGGCACAAGACTCAGACTCAGGACATGGGTGTGTGATTGCCAGATTGACAAGTCACTACTAAGCATGACCATGATGACTATGCCAATTCACCCTCTTCAGCCTTCAGTTCTCCACTTGTAAAATGGGAGTGATTAGGGTGGAATTAATAGCAATGAAGTGCAAAGACACACATTTCAGTTTGACATAGGGAGAAACTTCCTCACAATTCAAGCTATTCCCAAATAGAATGGACTTCCTTGGAAGGTAGCGGAGCATATAGTATCAAAAGGTGCATGTGGCTCCTTTTTTTTTCAGTATGTTTTCTCTCAAAAAATCAGTTTCCATGATGGGGCTGGGGGCTGAAGAGAAAGGCAGCATGTCATAGAGATATAGAGACTCCACCAAGAACTAGTGCACACATCAGGCTGCTTTTCCCTAATAATAATAACAGTAAAAATGGTACCTCATGTGTGTCTTGTGCTTTATGCTTTATGCTTTTCAAATTAATCTTAAATGTACTTCTAGGGAGGCAGGAATTTCTGGTAGGAAGGGCTAAAATTTGGAGTCATGAGATTGGGATTTTTCTTGGCTCCTCCTAATGACTAGTCATGAGACTTTAGACCTTAGTTAAGACTTCCTCTTGACTAATCATGTGACTTTATACCAGTAATTTAACTTTTGTGGGCCTTGGTTTCTTCACCTATAGAATAAGAGATTTCATTTAGGACCATAGAATTCCTATAAGGTCTCTCCTACCTCTCTAGATCCTATGATAGCACATTTTCATTTGGCCACCCAATAATTCCATTAAATGGGTAGTGAGAAGTTATCCCCATTTTATAGATGAGGAAACAAAAGCCTGTAGATTTAAAATGACTTACCCAAGTTCACACAGCTGGTTAGTGGCAGAACATAACCACAGGCCTTCTGCTTCCTAGCCTCTTCAACCTCTGCCCATTCAGCCTAAGGTTGGGGAAGCATAAGCTCCTCTACATCCTCATCTTGACTCTCACCCCAACACACCACACCACACACACACACACACACACACACACAATTTCAGCAGATTCAATTTTTAATGAAAAATGTCCACCATCATGCTCCAGTCTAGTTTTGTAGACCAAAGACCAGGAATTGCATAGTCTGGTTTAATAACATCTACAGGTGGTCTCCAATTATCTCAAGAAAAAGTTGTAAAATTCTAAAAATGAAACAAAATGCCATCCAATCTCCATGCCAACTGAAGTAAAATTTGTTTTAGCTTTTAAAACAAATTGAGTGTTTGCAACACTTTGATGTTAAAGAAAAATGTTGAGAGTCTTGAAAAAATTAAACGAACTGTAGGACACTGACACTCCTCGAAGACTGGGAGTCATTAGAGTAGATGTAAAGACAGTTGTTGGCCTTTAGCAGTTATGGTAGAAAGAAAGCCAGTGGGGCTCCTGAGGATCATGTTCAGTTGAGATTGTGTCACAGAAATGAAACTAGGCAATTTTACAGAGTACTGATGGTGAAAGAAAGTGGAACTGAGCATGTTGACTGCTTTTCTAGAGTTCTCATGGACCACTTAAGGCAGTGGTTCTCAACCTTTCTGATGCCACAACACTTTAATACCCGTATGTGGGCATATCTGCATGTGGGTAGACCTGCCTGGGGATGAATAGAGGAACGGTGTCTTGGATCCTAAGACCATCAGAAATGTGTTTTCTGTTTTTATTTTACTATTTTATTTTATTTTATTTTATTTGGAGAGCAATTGGGGTTAAGTGACTTGCCCAAGTTCACACGGCTAGGTCTTTTGTGTTAAGTGTCTGAGGCTGGGTTTGAACTCAGGTCTTCCTAACTTCAGGGCCGGTGCTCTATTCACTATGCCACCTAGCCGCCCCAGAAATATGTGTTTTCTAATGGTCTTAGGTGACCCCATTTGACCCCCAAAAGTGTCGTGACCCACAGGTTGAGAACCACTGACGTAAGAGGACCAAGATGTACACCCGATTTAGAGCTGGAAGGCAATTTAGATCTAACCCAACTCCATCATTTTCCACAGAACTGAGACTGAGAGCTAAAAGTGATTTGGCCTAGGTAAAAAAACCTACTAAATAGCTGAATTGTGACCCAGGACTTATGAATCCAAGTCTACTTCTCTTGCCACTATAGCCAAAAGGAAGTAGGAACTGAAAAGGACCTAACACTAGGTTTTCAGAGGACTTCAAGAGATCCCAGAGACAGCCTAAGAATGGGCTTTAAACTCTTCTAGACATCCTTAGGGACTTAACCCCAAACCATTGGATGAGCCACCAAATTCACTGCTGGACAAAGACACTGCCTATAATGGGGGGCATTTTAAGTTGGCTTTTAATTCACAGTTGAAGTGGAGTGAATCTCAGCTCAATTGGGGCCATGAGAGCTTTCAACCAAGTCAGTTTCTGTCCAGAGCTGGCCACAACATCTCACCTCAGCCTACCTTTCAAGTTTCCAAAGTCCTGACCCTGAACCTTAGCTTAGATACTCCTGGACCTTAACTTCCATAAATCACAACCTCTCAACAAATTTTTTGGTTCTGTTCCACTAGTCAGTAACTCAACCATATGTACTCTATAGTCTATATATGTACTCTATAGGTTATATATGTACTCTATAGGTTATATAAATTGATTCCAAGGACTGAGAGTGATTATGATTTAGGTATTCTATCACAGAGCATCATCCAGGAAACAGGACTTCTAGCAATTTCTGTAACTTCTTACGTATTCTAGGGCAGACAGAGGGAGAAACATAGTCTATTTGAGGTTCTTATGAGAGGTGATTTCGCCCTTTGCCTCTACCCTTTCAATCCATTATGGTATTAAGGACAACACAGTAAAGTAAGACGGGTGATGTTAGTTTGAACAACTTTTTGCCCATGGAAAAAATAACAAAGTTCTTTTGGAAATGAAATTACAGGTTTTAGCAGTTCCACTATGGCTATAAATGTATTTCTATGCATACCTTAATATTAGGATAACATGAAATTTGAATGGCCACTTCCGCATTTATCATGACTTACCCTGATATTTCCCATCTTCTTTTCATCTTTCCACCACCACTTTGGAGGGGGAAAAAGAGAGGGAAAAAGGATTTGGAAGAGTGTTTTCTACCTACTTACTAGTTGAGAAGGAAAATTAACCCACAGAAAGAAGAGTTGAAACCCTCCCTTGCCTTTTCCAACCCCTAAGCACTGCTTCTGGGACTTTTCTCTTTTTTAGAGCAAAGCCCTGTCAGTGTGCCATGCACTTTCAAAAGGATAATTACATCTGTATCCCCCCCAAGAGACGAGGCTGCTGTCAGCAGGGAGGAGTCTGATGTCCATGCAAATGAAACTGAGTGCTCACATCTGCATAAACACTGACAGCTCTTCAAGTAAGCCTGAGTTTCTCTGACCAAAACTTTCTTGCATCCACTTTGTCCTCAATTTAGGGGAAGAATAGGGAACGTCTTGTTAGTTTATTCAGTGATGTTGTTTTGTAGACTAATGGAAAACTACTTATCCCTTCCTCTCAGCTGCCATGACACAAGCTTATAAGTGTTTTCATAATAGTCCAGTTCATCTTTTTGCAGGTGATGTCTTCTTGTACTCACCCTTCCATTGACTTCCCTAGCACACCCATATGTGTGAAAATTACACCCCCTCCTCAGTTCATTGCATGTGAAACCCTGATGAAATTCCTGGGATCCCCAAAACGGACCAGAATGATCTAGATTCCAGTATAAATGTGGAATATTCAGTATTTTAAAGTGTTTTCTCAGTTAAAGGGAGATGTTTTTGAGATATCAGTATGTATAGTGCCACCAGGAGAGACACAAGGTATAGGGAGATGTAACTACAGCCATAGTATTTAGCTGAAGTTGAAAAGGCCACAGGAGCCAAGTGAGAACAGAGCTGGGATTAACCCCCTGAGTCAAAAGAAAGTGAAGGATCCCACTAGGATGTCACAAGAATGGGAATACAGTCACATGAGGAAAGAAGGGTAAGAATATGGGCAACTCCTTCTTTTAAAGTTGAGGGAGGAGCTGTATGGAGGAGGGATAGCAGTATGGAGGTCCCAAGGTAGAACATTGTGGAGTCCAATGTAGGAAAGATCAAGTACAAGGCTTTTGTCATTCACTTAAGAGGAACTTAGAGGAGGCAAATTTTGGCCAATTATTGTAGAAAAACTAACGTTTGTAACTGTCCACAATGTCAGTCTACTGGCTGACAGCCTCCTGCCACTGAAAGCAGACAAGTAGAGGCTGGATTACTACCTGTCAGGGCTTCTATCAATGACATTCTTGCACTGTGTGGATGATTGAAATGAATGCATTCTAAGGTCCATTCCAGCTCTAAAATTGTAGTGTTTAAAGGAAGAAACAGGTTACAAACTGTTCTCTAGGCAAGGTTGCTTAATATGCATTAACATGAGCCAATGCTGTTCATGCTCGTAAACTGAGACTAACCCAGACTCCAAGATCTCTTCACCTTGAACACTACAATGTATAGATAAACCAGTTAGCTTGTCATGCATTCTAAGAAATAGGTCATTTTCAAATAGCCAAATTGAGTTGTGTAACTTATTATACAAGTGTTGTTGAAGCCAGGGAGGAGGAAGGGATAAGAAGACCTGACCTGGGAAGGGAGAATCTACACTTTTTTTGCCACCAGCATCTTCTAAAGAATCGGAGACATGCCAAAGCTAATAAAAAAATAGTCACTGAAATGCAGGGACATTTTCAGGAAACATAATGTGGGGTTTCTACATTTCATTGACAAGTCTAGTCAACTGTGTATCTCCTCCTCTCCTCCTCTCCTCATAACCACAATCTGTAGACAGATAGACAACACCCATGCAACTAGTGTGTAGGCAGTTGTCAATGTGGAGTAGTTTGTGAGGTCTCAGAAGGTACCCCTGGCTCAAAACTGTCTCTTTCATTACCTGGATTTACAGATAGAAGGAAGCTTAGAGCTCATCTAGTTAATTCCTTTAGTTTACAAGTAAGGGACTGAGACCCAGGGAAATTGTGACTTGTAAGTTCATCCCAATAATCATAGGATCATAGATTTTAGCTTTAATGGAACTTATAAGCTGTATAGCCCAACCACTTCATGTTATAAATGAGGAAACTGAGACCCAGAAGGGCTAAATGCTTAGCCAAAGACCACAGGGATCTTATATGTCAGATCCAGGATTCTAATCTAGGTCTTTTGTTTTGTCTTCTGTTTTCTTTTCACTATTCCATTTTCATTCTACTACCTGTCACACTTAAATTGCACTTCTATAAACTCATTCCTTTGTGGTATTGATGGTGGATACCATAATCCTGTTGCCTATCTCAACGTCGCTAGCTGTCTCTAATGGTGAGCCCATACCTCTATCTCTTTTCTTCCATCTCGCCAAGTGTGCCTCATTAGAATTCTCTCTAAGTTTCTGTTTCTAATGGAAAGGGGCTTCTCCAGCCCTTAGCTCAATTGACCAACAGCAATAAACAACATATCCTGACCCCAATCACATTTTTACTACGTTACATTACAAATACCCACTTTTTCAGGTGATCTCTGATGATTTATTCTAGTCATTCCTGGGGAGAATATATTTTCTCTCCAGGGATGGCTCAGTTAAAGTTTGTAAATAGACAACTAATTTGCATAGAATGGTAATAATTAGACTTTTTAAAGCCAAATTTAAAAGATTTGAAAGATATTTATTTCCTCTCATATTACCTACCTGTCAAGGATATAGTTGGGGGATGAGTGTGGGATCTGGGAGGCACAAAGTCATAGCTATATTCAAAAGCTTGAATGGATGGACCCAGGGAAAGGGACACAAATAGAATACATGAGTTTTGCTTGACTCCCAAAGGCCAAGAATGGGTCCAATGGAGGTAAATTTAGGCTTGAGGCAAGGAAAATAATTTCTCATAATTGCAGCTAGCTAAAAGTGTAATAGACTAACTCCTGAATTAGGGGTTTTCTCTCAAAGAATCCTTCAAATGCACGGTGGGTGAACATTCTTTGGATGTCCTGTTAAGGGAATCCCTTTTACTGTTACATGAATGAGATGGTCACTGATGTCTCTTCCAGCCCTGTGACTCCATAATGATAGTTCCTCGGCTAGAGGTGATGTTATGATTTAGAACCAGAGTACCTGGATTTAAGCCTTGCTTCTGAGTCATTCTATCTATGGACAAATTAATGAACCTCTTTGTGTCTATTTCCAACTAAGGGAGTTAGACAGAATAATATCTAACGTTTCTTCTTGCTTCTGAGTCTATGATTTTAAGACCTCTCCAACTCTAACTTTTAGAATTCTATTAAAAGCAAATACCTCTGGGAGATCTAACACTTTTAGACACTATCAGCAAACAGCTTAGCACAGATTAGGTGCTAAGTATATGAGAGAAATATAGTCAGAGGTGGGGCAACTAGGTGGCACAGTGGATAGAGTGCTGGATTGGAAGTTAGGGAGATCTCAATTCAAGTTCTTCCTCAGATACTTAATGACCCCAGCAAGTCATTTAAACCACCTCCCTCAGTTTCTTTATTTGTAAATTAAGGATAATTATAACGCCAACCTCCTAGGGTTGTCATGAAGATCCAAGGAGGTAATACTTATAAAGGGTTTTGCAAATCTTAAATAACTATATAAATCTTAGCTGTTATTGTTATTAGCTATTATTAAAATAGTCCTTTAAAGTTTATAAAGTGTTTCCTACACCTTTTATCACTTGATACTCATGATAATCCTCTTACCATATGTCAGACTTATCATACCTGCATTCAAGATGAGGACACAGAAACAAAGATTTTCAAGCCCATATCCATGCTTAGATTATAAGTATGTAACATTATCAATTTAGGTGCTTGTACTTCAAACACAGTCTTTCTAAAGTCTACCAAATCCAACATTGTTTTCATTTAAACCTTTCAGAAGAGATGACTTGGCTTGGGACTGTTTGGGGATGCCAGAAGGAGGGAGAGGACTACAGAATGGGGGAGACATTGCCAGTGACCAAAACTTCTAAATTCAGCCTGGAAAAAATTCACACACCTGTATTTCCTTGGATCAATCACTTCACCTCTGTCTCTGAATCTCTCTCTCCCTCCTCCCCCTCTTTTTTTCTTTACTTCCACTCTTCTCTCCCTCCTTCCTTCCTCTCAGACATAATGTTCATCTCCATCCTCAAAGGCAAATGGAGATGGAGGTTGAAATAATCTGTGTGAACTCAGTCAGAAAAGTCACTTTCCTTTCCGTTAATCGCCTTCCTTACAAAACAAAAGGGTTGAACCTGTTATCTCTAAGCTTGTTATTGTTGTTCACTTGTTTCAGATGTATTCAACATTTTGTTACCCTATTTGGGATTTTCTTGGCAAAGATACTGGAATGGTTTGCCATTTTCTTCTCCGACTCATTTTACAGAGGAGGAACTGAAGCAAATAGGGTTAAGTGACTTGCCAAGATCTCATAGCTAGTAAGTGTCCAAGGTCACATCTGAACTCAGGAAGATGAGTCTTTCTGATTCCAGGCCTGGGACTCTACCCATTTCACCACCTAGCTGTCCTATCTCTGAGGTACCTTCCTGTAGATCCTATGAAATTGAGAATATTGACATCTTCACCCAGGGAAGTAAAACATCCCAGTGTACCCAGCTGAAGACAGTCTCTTCTTCTCAGTTATTTCATCATTGTCTACAGTTCAGAGTTGTCATTCTATGACCTATAGCCTTTAGGAAAGTGCCACTATGGAATCAACAGTGCCATTGATAATGTCTTCATTCCTCCCTTATTTAAACTGACTGGTAGGTGTGGGGTGGGAAGAAGGTCAGATTCAATTACTGAAACATATTCTAGACACTTAAGTGCTTGCAAGTTGTAAAGCCAAGCAACAGTAGATTCCCAAAAGAATGCTACTGTGAACAGCTTTTAAGATTCCAATTACACAAGTAGTGAACACTCTGTTTATTCCATTACAAATCAAGATTCAGTACAATATTCACAGTTCAATATTATATCACAATATTTAGCACAGTATTTACAGAAAGTCACAATATTTAGAACAAGGAACAAAAAAAGAATCACTTGGTTTCCCTAAGGGGGAAACCAGCTAAACACTTAAAGATTCAATCAATCAGTTCACCTGGTTTCCCTAAGAGGGAAACCAGATTAACACTTAAAGATTCAATCAACAATTCCCAATATACTGATCTTCCACCCATGAGGCAACCATTAACTTTAGTCTCCAATAAAGTCCTTAGAAAACCACACAAACTCTCTACCCCTTGATTTCCAACAAACCTCAGTTTAGTCCAAGGGGAGGCCTTTTCTTCATTTTGACTCTGGGTGGTCTCTCTAACTCCCTGGATCCTCTTCCCTGGTCCCAGCTCCCTCCTGAATACGCCAAACAATCACCTGGATTCCAGAGTAGACAGACTCTCGTCCATTCCTCAGAGATAAACAACTCCCAGGTCCTTATCCAATCCTCAGGGCAATCCCCCCCCCACACACACACACTGAAGTTCAGAGGGTTCATCACACCTCAAACCCTTCACCACTTCTCTGGCCTGGAACTCAAGGATCAGCCAGGCCACAAACAAAAAAAAGTCCTACCCTGTTCATGTTTTCAGTCAGCTTCTAGATACTAGGAGAGTAACACACTTTCTCTCTCCCTCTCTTTCTCATCTGACTTCAGTCTCCATGAATCTTCCTTCACTGAGGAGTTAATTCCAAATTCTCTTCTCTCTCGCTAAAATTCTTTTATATACAGCACTGGCGTCCTGTCTCAACCAATAGCCTTATTCCAAGTCAACAAGGGAATTCACACCTTCTTAACAATGGACAGAGTTCATACCCTCTATACTTAGCCCTAGGTTACTAGGTGCTGCTTAGCCCTAAGTATCTGATCTACTTAGCCCTAAGGATCTAATAAACTGATTACTATTACACAAGTGTAAGAGACCTTGATGATAATCTCCTCTAAACATTTCATTTTGTAGAAGGGGAAACCAAGAACCCAGAGAGGTGATTTGATTTGTTGGAAGTTTCTAGCAGTGCAGTGACACACAGGAAGCAGAAGCTGGGTCTCCTGAGTCCCTGAATTATAAAATAATTATTTAAATCATGCCTCTTTATTATTTTCAAGTACCAAGAATAACTTGAAGTAACAGCAAACAAAGTTGCCAAGTAGAGATCTCAGGAGGCCAGCTTTGATGAATATATGTGACTAATTTGTAATTCATCTATTAACTACTGGTATGCAAATGATGGTAGCAAAGTGATTTAGACCAGTTTGTTCTCTTAAGTAGGTCAAACATCACCTCCTGTCACTCTGCAGAATGAGAGGAATGGATTGGATCTTCCAGAGATGACACTCTCACCTTTTTCACAAATGTCCAGAACTGTCCCTCTGGGATCTCCATTGAGGAAGAGAATGGACCTAGAATAGATCTAGTCTTCCCACACTTCTTTTCAAATTAGGGATTACCTAGGAGTGGTTAATATCTTCTCTAGGGACGATGTCCTTAGGAGAGGTCCCATACCCCACCCCACCCCAATCCTAGGGACAAAAGTATTCTCTAAGAATTCATCCCATCATAAATTCCCAGGCTCCTGACTCCAAAATCCAGGAAGCTGATTGGTTCATTATCTGCTTTTCTAATCCTACCATTCATACACAATCTCAGTTTCCTCATCTATTTTTTAAAACAAAAGGAATAATAAATATTACCTGTGACACCCACCTTGTAACATTGTGAGGACCAAATGGTACACTATCTGAAAAGTGCTTTGCCAGCTTCAAAGCATTATAGGAACTCCAGTTTTTATTATGGTTGATATTGTTGTGTGGTTATTGTTGCTCTTGCTGCTGCTAATGGCGTTGATTGAGATGCTATTTGATAAGGTGAAATCAAAGGATTATAGATTCATAGATACAGTGCCAGAAGACATCTCAGAAGACATTCTCATCTACCCGCCTCATTTTGCAAATGACAGAACTTAGAAACAAAGATAAAGCAACTTGCCCAAGGTCAAAACCAAAGTAAGCATCAGAGATAGGATTAGAACCCAGATCCTTTAACTTAAGAGCCAGTATTTTTTCTCAGTGCTGTGACTTGTGATTTCTCACAGGAGATAGTATAATTCTTACAGCAGACAGCATAGTTTCTATGAAAGCTCCCTGCTCTTTCTCTCCCTTTTCCTCCCAGACACAAAGTTCATCTCCATCTTCTACTCCTAACCCATACATGTCAAATGGGGAGGGAGGAGAAAGTGATCTTCCCCTTCCCTCTTTTTAATATGAAACAAGACCAAACATGGAGCTACAGGACTTTGAGTTTGAATCCTACTTCTGATGCTTATGATCTGTGTGACCTTGGGCTAATCATTTAAAGTCTCTGAGTCTCAGGGGGCATACTAGATCAGAGATATCAAACATGCGGTCCATATCAGTCCCAAATATGACCCAAACCAAATTAAAATGTAATTGATAAATATTTGGTATGCATGCACACACATGCTTTACATACATATGCTGTACACACATGCATTGCTGTGTGTGCATATATATATGCATGCATGCGCATATGTGTAATATGTATATATATACATGTGTGTATGTATGTATATATATATATGTATGTATTACATACATATACATGGTTTTCTAGGCCTACAGGGATCTTTATGTGTGGTTTAATAGCTGTCATTTCTATTTGAATTTGACATCACTCTAATAGCTGACTACTGATATCCCTTCCAACTTTAGATCTAGGATCCTTTGAAACATGTAGGAAACTCCCAGTGTGGAAACATTTCCACTATCAATATAGATTCATTACTTCTCTATGATTTATAGGTTTCACTAACTGTCTCGAGTACTAAGAGGTTCAATGACTCATTCATAGTCACTCAGGGAGAGTGTGTCAGAGGTGTGACTTGAAGAAGCCCTGTCTTCCTGATTCTAAAGCTAGCCTATTTCTTACACAGTGTGGTTATTATCATTTTATCAGCATCATTATCATGATTAATTTCTTATTTTCATTTTATATTTATTGGTGTTCACAGAGATACAGTCCTAGGATAAGTCATTATCCTACTGTTCTTTCTGTGCTCTCACTGAATGCATAATGAAACAGCCCAATAGCAGAGAGGACAATGAGGATGGTGTAGATGTCTTCTTCTTGGTCTTTATGTTTTGAGAGCTTCTCGTTCTCCATAGTTTGGAGATAGTGAGCATTTTAGTAGGATTGTTGGTTTTCAGTCATTTTAGTTGTGTTCAATTGTTCATGACCCTTTTGGGGGTTTTCACAGCAAAAATATTGGAGTGGTCTCCTATTTACTTCTCTAGTTCATTTACATATGAGTAAACTGAGACAAATAGGGTGAATTGACTTCTTGATGCCTGACACATCTAGTAAGTGTCTGAGGGCAAAGTTGAATTCAGGAAGATGATCTTCCTGACACCAAGTCCAACGTTCTATCTACTATGCCACCAGTGTTCTTGTGTGTGGGGGGGGGGGGACACCATAGGCATCAGTTTTTCTGAGCTGATAGGCTAGACGATTGGGCTAAATCAAAGGAATCCAATAATCCAATGAAGATAAATATAAAGTTTTACATTAAGGGTCAGAAAATCGATTCTACAAGTATGTTATGGAAACATGGTTAGACAATAGGCTATTTTTTGAGGGGGCAGTTAGGAATTTAATAGATTTATTGAAAACTCCATATAAATCAGCAGTGTGTTGTATTGGTTAAAACAGTGAACATTTTGCTGGTTGAGTTGAGAGGTATAGCTGCTAAAAATAAGGATTTGATAGCCCCACTGTACTCTGTCCTAATCAAACTGTATCTGGAGTCTTGAGTTCAATTCTGGGTACCTTAGTTTAAAAAAGAAATTGGTAAACTGGAGAATAACCCACAGAGAGTAACGAGGATGGGAAAGAACCTTACGATTTAATGAATTAATTAACCAAAATTTAAATGAATTAATTTTATTTTTAAAATTGCTAAAATATTTACGTCAGAAAATGTGCTAAGTGATAAATATATTAATTTTTTAAAAAGAAGAAAGTCTATGTTTCTAAGGAGCTTACGCTCTTATTGGATGAGACAACTTTTATAAGAAGGTGATGCCATAGAAGAGATAGCAAAATCCAGGAATTCTTAAAGCACATTGGTGTACCTGTCTACCAGAATAGGGTGGGGAAACCTACAGGGGACTGAGTCATCAAACATTGGGAAGTAGGGAGTGGATCTAAGGTTTGATGTGGAACAGAGGTTCTAGTTTCCAGCATGGGAGCAATTGGAGGGGGCTACTTGGTGCCAGCTCTATCTGAGGCTCTCCTTTTTTGTGCTCATGTCACATGAGGTTGAAGTAACTCTTGGACACCTCTAGCCTGAAGAAGATAAGACTCTCAGTTTGTAGGTAGGGGGGAGTGGAATAGAATAGTTGCATTCCATTTTCCAAAGGACCATTATGTGGAAGATGGATTAGTTTTGTTTTGTTTGGTCCCAGAAGGCAGAACCTGGATCAATGAGCAGAAATTAACAGGAGATAGCTTTAAGGCTGAAGTCACGAAAAACTAACAGAGCCGCCCCAAAATGGAATGGCTGCCTTTACTTATTTGTAGTTACCCCTCATTTGACATAATCAAGAAGAAGCTGGATGATTCCTTCTCAGAAATATTATAGATCAAAGTCCTTTGGGGGCATAGATTGTACTAAACAGCTTCTGGGTTCCCTTCTGTCTCTCAAATTCTATGATTAGGTAATAACACACGGGTTTTATTATAGTTCATTAGTAGAATTTTCAAGGGTATTTTGGAATTTCTAGTACAGAGATTTGTCATCTGTTAGCTTATGAAGAATATTGAATTTCTGGTGTAGAATTTTGATCACTTCATCATATATTTCTAGGTATTTATTAGATACTATATTTTTGAATCCTATGGTGCATAATTTTTATGGTTTCTTCACAAAATCTTTACTGGTCGATAAGTCTAGGTTCTTTGAGGATAATTTTTTCAATAATTTCTGCTAGCAATTATTATTATTGTCAATGAATGTTATGTCATTCTTTATACCTTATTATTATTATATAATTTACCAAATCATTTCCTAGTGGTCGAGTAGATTTGCTGCAGAAACCCCACATGCCTTCAATTTCCCAGAGGAGACAAAGAATGAAAACATCACAGCTCTGAATTCTTAGCACCCACCCACATTGTGCTGTACAGGTACCAAGCAAATACAACGGCAGCAGCAGCAGCGTGTTTGGGAGGAGCAGAGCCTTCCTAGCTCAGTAGGAGCACTGGATCTGACAGAATATTCATTCTGGGGGAAGGTTGGGGGAAATGTTCTTCATCTGAATAATGAGCTGCAAAGGGTGACCTTGATAACTTCATAGTGGCAATCTAATGAACTGAAGGGATTGTTAAGAGCTTGCATCTTCCAAAACAGAATTGACAGAGATGGCAGAGGTACCTCCATAGGGGCCCATCATAATTCAACATTAGTTAAATGTACCATTAATATACCCACATAGTTAATGGAATTTATTTGGGGGTTGGAGTGGGGGGCAAGCTGGATGTTTAAATTGTTTCCATTGTGAACAGCTTCCTAAATTAAAAATTAAATGGACTTGAATATATTTAATTAGGTATATCTATTATCAATGTGAAAAGGATGACTGAAATTCACATTAGAGATCTTTTATTTAAAAGAGTACAGTATATGATCAACATGGAAAAAAAAAAGTCTGGTTGAGAAATGGAAATTTCATCTATAATCAACACCATAACACTCAGTTGGGCTTTCCTTCTATCAGCCATTCTGTGGAATGGCTTTGATTGTGACAACTGGTGACAAAGTACTGTAATATCATAGGATTTGGAATTAAGAGAGTTTTATTCAAATTCATTTAGTCCTATCACTTAACTTTATGGTTAAAAAAAAGGCTTAAGTAGATTAAATGCCTTGGCCATGGTTACACAGATAAGGAGAAGAACCAGAGTTCATTCATGCCAAATTCACACCTAATTCAAATATTTTTCTACTATACCACACTGCCTTATGCAATGGGTGTGCCTAAACACACCCCCAAGATAAGTTGGAAAAGCCACTTAACCTCTTGTGTCTCTGTCAAAGTGTAAATTCACTAGACAAAATGTAAATTTTACTTGTCCTGAGTCTTCATTGACGATAAATTTGCTCTATGACAAGCTCAAATTCATGTCTAGTCCACATAGCTTTGAGCTTGTCTTTAAGAGAAAAGAGGTAGGGCACAGGACAAACTATTCCCTATTGAGGAGCATACCAGATGTAGGCACATGAGGAACAGGGAGAAGAGAGAGCTCCCTAAACTAGAATACACAAGAAAGTCCAGAGAGCTACTATTGAGAGAGATGGTAGGGCAAAACAAAACAAAGCAAAGAGGGGCAGATGGAGACACAGTATAGGGAACAACTCACAGACTTTTCCTGGTACTACTGTGAGTCAGATGGACTGTTTAGGTTCCAAGGAATGGTGGAAATCCATTAGAGAGAATGATTGCTGTATTCCCAAGAAAGCTCTTTCTTTTCCCATATTGGAGAGGGCAACCCTCCAGGAGGGAAAGTTGTTCTGACTCTATAAGTAAAAGTGCTTTGTATTGTTGTTTGGTATAAACAAAGCTATCACATGATGTATTAGTCTGGGGATTTTTAGAAGACCAAAGGAGCCATAGGGAGATAGAAGTAAAATTTTAATGTTCTCAGGATAGACTTTTAGTGGGGCTACCTGTCAATGAGTATTTTGTTGTTTGTGTTTCAGTCATGTCTGACTCTTCATGACCCCATTTGATGTTTCCTTGGCAAAGATACTGGAGTGGTTTGCCATTTCTTTCTCCACATCATTTGACAGCTGAGAAAACTAAGTCAAGCAGGTTTAAGTGACTTGCCCAAGGTCACACAGCTAGTAAGTGTCCGAGGTCAGATTTGAACTCAGAAAGATGAGACCACCTAACTCCAGGCCCAGCATTCTATCCCCTGTGTCACCTAGTTGCCCCCAACAAATATCACTCTTAAGAAACATCACCCTGCCCCTACCACAGTGAACCCATGTGGGCCTAGAACTGTAGTTCTGAGGAAAAGGTTCAACAAAGATTCATCTAACTTGCAGCACTGTCTTTTTTTTTTTAATTATGCTATTCCTTACAATACTCTTAAAAGAAGAAAGTAGAGCATATACTCTTATCTCTGTTTCGCAGACTAGAGTACCAAGGGGTTAACCTGGTTTGTTCTCAGAACCAGAATTTATCAGGAACAGCAAATTGAAGTTCTCATTGAAATTTTAGCTACAATCATCCCTAGCACAAGAGATCTGCCACAATGCAGTCTTGCTATGCTCTGTGATTGGTACATGCCCAATGGGCAGAAAGGGCCTGAGATGACCTTCTCCCACCTAGGGCCAAGGAGATACCTAATATGGAGATTTCTAGCCAATACCCTCAAAGATGGAAATTAACTTTTGCTGGTACCTGGATGACTATATGTTATACCTATTGTCCTACCTGGGAGAAGGTTAGTTACTATCTGTGGGTATGAAGTGCAGGAATAAGGGAACTGGGAGGGTGGAGATGGGCATAAGAATTACAGGAAAACCCAAGCCAATAAATAAAGTGGAACTACAAGCAAGGAACAGGGCTGATTCCAGACCTAACAGATTAAATAGAGAGGTAAAGTTTAAAATACAGCACTGCACATTTGCAAATCAGATCATAAGAGCCAGCAGTGAACCTTTAAACTTCTCATTTGTATATTCCTTGTAGAAATTAGTAAACTCCTAAAGCAATGACAGTATCCTAAGAAGGTCCAAGTACTATATTCAGGAAACAAATCAAGATAGAAGGGAAAATATCTGTTGTCTTTTGTAGGCAACTGTAGTACATGGTCTGTTGAGGTACTGGGTACAAGTAAGCAGAGCCGGACACCAGTGAGATGAGTACTGGGTTTTCTTTGCCTTTGGCACTGTCCTTTCAGTAACATGAATGTATTGTTGGTGTTGAGTCATTTTCAGTTGTGTCTGACCCTTCATGAACCCATTTGGGGTTTGCTTGGCAAAGATACCAGAATGATTGGCCATTTTTTTCTCCAACTTACTTTACAGATGAGGAAACTGAGGCAAACATGATTAAGTTGCACAGCTGGTAAGTGTCTGAGCTTGAATTTGAAATCAAGTTCTTCCTGACTCCAGGCCTAGCAACTATCTCCTATGTCACCTCACTGCCCATGAATTTATCAAGTATCTGCTATGTTCAATATACTATGCTAAGCCAGGGATCCAAATACAACGGGGAACAATCCCTGCCTTCAAGGAGCTAAAATGTTAATAAAATAGATAACATGTGCATATAGAAATATATACTAAGTGAACACAATATAGTTTAGGGAATACAATATAGTTTATACAAAAATCTTTATGTACAAGGTAGTTCTTGAAATGAAGGAAGGAGGAGCCAAGGCAGGGAGTTTACTTGGGCATGGGAGACAGTCAGGGCAAAAATTATTTGAGTATCATGCATGAGAGACAGAAAGTAGACATTATGCCTGTTTCATAAAGGAGAATTGAAATTGAATAGTGTAAGGAGCCTGGAAAAGTAGGAAAGGATGGGGTTGTGAGGAGCTTTCAATCCCAAATGGAGGTATATCTGTTTTGACCCCAGAAGTAATGGGGAGCCACTAGAGAGATTTTTCAGAGGGGGCATGACATGTGTGGACCTATATTTTAGAAAAATCTCTTTGTTAACTTTGCAAAAGATGGATGAGAGTAGAGAGAAGCTTGAGATACAAAGACCAAAGAAGATGCTATTATTATATTCCAGGTAAAATTTCACAATTTATCTATAACTTATGGTCTTAGAAGGTTGTCTGGGGCCTCTGGGAAGTTGTGACTTGCCTTTGGTCATACAGCTAGTGCTTTTTGCCAGAGGCATGACTTGAACCTAGGTATTTCTGAATGCAGGATAAGTCTTCTACCCCTCATCTGTGCCATGTTGTCTCTCTCCAGGGGTTTCTTAAAGGAAAAAAAAGAGGGGGGTGTTATGGCTTCATTTTTGCCTTTGTTATCTCCAGCATCTATCATGGTTTCTGGCACATAGTAAATTTTTGATAGATGATTGTTGGGTGATTTTTGGCATGCAACAGCCCTCATCAAAGGCCATCTTGAAGCTCCTGGCTTCAAGAAGTTGCCTCGATATAACTCTCTTTGATAAGATTTGTCCTTTCTTTTCTATTCTTGCATATTTTTCCATCCTTTTGATGATTACCTACCATAATTGCTACCAATACACCAAGGAGTAGCATATAAGAACAATTGGAACAGTTCTTCAGGCAGCTACTCAGAGATATCTGGGATCCAGGGTAAGGGAAAAAAAAATGGGAAAGATACATATGGTGTAGCCGTTGGTGCACAGGCTGCCCCAGGAAGAGGTCTGAGTGGTCACTGTAGTTCATCTAAGCCAAGGGACATGAGAAGGGATAGGATCCAGAAGGAACCATTCATGTCAGCACAATGCTGGGATTCTAGCCCTGCCCCACCACATAGTGAAGCACTTGGATATTCATGGTAGATAATGAGGAAGCAGATCAAGTTAGCAAGCAGCATCCCAGAATTCCAAGATATGGCCAGAATCAAAAAGGGCGTCCAACGTCAGAATAAAATTCCAAGATCTAAATGACAGTATGTCAGTCATATCTGAAGGACAGAAAAACGTGAGTGTTCAGGAAATCAGTGATGATGGTGGTGGTGATGGTGATGATGATGAGAAGTGAGAGAAAGAGGAGGAGAAGAAATAGATACATAGTATCTTAAATGATCCTCACAAGGCTAGGTGCAATAGTCATTGCCACTTTTTATGTCGATTAAGAAATGAAGTGACTCCAAACTGGAATTTGAACCTATCTTCCTGACTTCTAGCCCAATTCTCTATCCCATATACCACATGTTTATCATTTGTGGTCTGGAATGGAAGGAGGATGAAGAAATGAAGGAAAGAACTGGGAATGGGGAGAATGGCCCATATAGAATACATGTATCATAGAAACATAGAGACAGTGTAAGACGGCTCTAAAAGCATACGAGGTGGGTTCAAATCCCACCTCTGACACTTAGTACCTGTGTGACTTTGGGCAAATCACTTAACCACCTAAGCATCAATTTCTTCATCTATTAAATAAAGAGATCAGATCATATGACCTCTGAGACCCCTTCCAACTCTAGAGACATGATCAGAGAGGCATGAGACCAGGTAGTACAAAGTCCAATAAGAAAACAGAATACAGGAATCCAGACACCAGAGAGCAGAGGTTTAAAGTCCACCCCAGCAGTGAACAACCAGGATCTCTGTGACAGGTACCAGAGTAAAGGAAGACTTGTAGTCAAAAGGCTTAGCAAAACTGTCAACAATCAGGAAATCCACAGGAATAGAGTAAGTGGAGAAGGAGCTAGAATCCTGAGGAAAGGCCCTCCATACTGAAGCTGCTGCATATACCAGCCTCTGCTGCCTTTATTCCTTTCAAGCCCTGCAAACTTCCAATCCTTAGGCATCCTGGCCTGGAGATAAGGTGGTATTGAATCAAAGGAGGAAAACTGGCTGAGATTAAAGGAATAAGGAAGAGTTTGTTTTCTTGTAGAGATTTTTCCCTGAGAATTCCCTTGCTCTGGTCTAAGGTACTGATAGGAATCCCAGGTCCAAATGGCTCCTCTGGTGTCAGTCCCTAGTCCTCTCTCAACCTTCCACTTCTGGGCCTGCTCTTCTTCCTCATATCTGGCCTTATTGCTATATCACAGAGTAGGCAAGTTACAAATGTGCCAGGAAGCCCCTGGTAGATTGGAAGCCAAGAGATTACTTCTGTTCCCTCCTTGCCTAGACATTTATTCTTTTTTATAGCTTGGGAGCTGCCAGGCCAGGATACCTCCTTCCTCCAGCCTGAAACCAGAGACTCTCTCATTTAGAATAAGTCAGAAAGAGAGGGACTTCCAAGCTAGGTTAATAGAAAAACAAGTACCCTTCATAACATTCAGAAGAGCCAGGACTAGAAGGAAAATGGTAAGAAAGTTCAAATTTCTTTAATTCAAGTGAGTTTATGTTCAACCAGAATATAAACTTTTGGAAATCAAGAATAAAAAAAAAATCTTGTCTTTGTATACTGACTGCCTAACTTGGTACATTGTACATCATAGGCACTTAATAACTGTTCATTAGATTTGACTGGATCAGGTTAGAGATGCTCCTGACAACTTGCATTTTGAAATGCAAAATAAAACGTTGAAAATGACTTGTAAATTATCATTCAATTAGTAAACACATTAGTAAGTTAGTCTGTGGGGTGCCAGGCACAGAGCTAGCCTCTTGAGATAGTTATGATAGCTGGCGTTTCTGCTGTACTTTAAGGTTTGCAAAGTACTTTCCATATATTTTCTCAGTGGTGCCTCAAAGACCCTCAGAGGCAGATATTTTTTATCCCATTTACACATAAGAGGAAAATGGAATCTGAGAAAAGTAAAGTGAATTACCTGGGGTCACAAAACTATTCAGTATCTGAGGTAGGATTTGAACTCAGGTCTTCCAGATCCAAGTTCAACACTCTACCTGCTGTGATGCCTAGCTTCCTGTAAAGACAGATGGAAGAGAAAGACAAAAATGAAACTGTCCTCACTCTTGGGGAGCTTACATTCTACTGTGGAGATAATATGTACATACAAAAATCCATACAGAACGAAGGTACCATTTTGGACAAGGGTAGATCAGTAAAGGCTTCCTACACATTGCTGGTATAGTGGGCAGAAGGTCAGACTTGGGGTCAGAAAGATCTTCCCTAGATCTATCCCTTACCACTCTTCCAAACAAATTTGTTTTAAAAAGTTTGTGTTTTAAAATTAAAACTATCTTCCCCAAGCATATGTTACTGTGTTTATCCCAAGGGCTAGAATTCTTAGTTATGATTATTCCTTGGAACTTTCCTTGCTAAAATCTTGAAAACCAAGAGAAATTTGGGTGAAGCAGCAAGAGGCAATTTCTGGCATTTTTGTAGTTTTTAAATTAGATCTAATCAATAGGTGAGGACTACCAATTAAAGCACTGGAAAAAAAGGTGCTTAGAAGTTGAAATCTTTGAATTCTTCACTGGCCACAAGAGAGTGGAAGTGGTCTAGGGAAAGGACAGATCTTAGATACAGAAGACCTGGGTATGAGCCCCAACTCTTGCCCTTAACTGGCTGTGACCCTGGGCAATGCACTTTACCATTCTAGGTCTCATTCTCATTTTCTGTTAAATGGGTATAATGGTCCCTATACTGCCCGTCTCCCAGGCTCATGGTGAGGGAAGTGTTTTGCAAATCTTCAAGTGATATAAAAAATGAGTTACTATTATTACAAGTCACTGGAAATGCCAGAATCCAGTTGAGAAAAAGAAAGACTGATAGTATTCTATTCTAGCATGGGAATACCTTCGCTATCCTAGGGAACACTACTTCCTTTCAGATACTTCAAGGATTCCTAATAATAGCTCACATTTATATCTGTATGGATGAAGATATATAGATATCCACAAGTGTCCCAGGTGGCGAGGTGGTCCAGTGAATAGAGAGCTGGGCCTGGAGTCAAGAAAATTCATCTTCCTGAGTTCAAATCTGGCCTCAGATACTTCCTAGCTGTGTGACCCTGGGCAAGTCACCTAACTCTGTTTGCCTCGGTTTCCTAATCTGTAAATGAGTTAGAGAAGGAAATAGTAAACCATTCTAGTGTATTTACCAAGAAAAGCCCAAACGGGATTATGAAGAGCTGTGCACGATTGAAAAACTACTGAAAATCTCACACTATATCTCTAGATATAAATATAAACTCTGTATCTATAGCTATACATACACATATAACCATAAGTTTTCAAAATGCTTTATATATGTTACCCCATTTGCTCCTCATCACAACCCTAGGAGGTCGGTGCTGTTTTTATCACCATGGTTTTAGGTGAAGAAAATGAGATGAGTTAAGTGGCTTGCCCACAGTCACACAGCTAATTAGGGTCTCAAGCTGGATTTGAACTCAGGTCTTCCTGACTATAAGCCCACCAGTCTAACTGCTAGTATATTTTGGTCTACAGGAATCTTTTTTCCATTGATCAGATGGTAACACTGCTCCCCCACCTTCTCAAATTTCTAATAGATCATCTTTATGATTAGCTCCCACCCAAACAGACAAATACAAAGACATCACCATGCATCCATTATCTGGGTAATGAAACTCTTGAGTTGGGCTGGTCTCAGAGAACATATGCACAAGCCTTGCTCTGGTCCACACCCTTTTCTGCTAATTCAACACAAAAAGGAGCTGTGATTTTATTAACATGGAAAAATCTCTTCATCTATACAGATTGCCACCCACTTATAATTTATAATCTTACAAAGTATAGAGTCTTGCAGATATCACAAAAGTACTAAGTGTCAGAGGTGAGAACTGACTCTAAGATCTTCCTGGCTCCATATCCCTAGCCCAAAGAACCAGAAATTTAGGGGTAGAGAGGACCTTAGAGGTTAACTAATCCAAATCCTTCATCTTAAAAGAGATGAGCAATGACCTAGTAAATGACCAAGCCTGGATTCAGTCAGGTCTTGTAACTACAAGTTCAGGGTGCATTTCATATCATTATGCTTTCTACCAGCTAGACAGCTCTAGCTCCCCTGCTTTAAAAAGAGAAGAAAGAAAGAAAGAAAAGAAAGAAAAGAGAGAAAAGAAAAGAAGAGAAAAAAAGAAAAGAAAAGAAAAGAAAAGGAAAATCCAAAATATATTATCATAAAACCATAAAATCCTAGAGTTGGACAGGGCCTTAGGATCTTCAAAAACCCAGCCCCCTCATTTTACAGACAAGGAAATTTAACAAGCTAAACTCCAGTTGCCCATGAAATAAGCAAAGAAAAATTGGTTTTTTAAAATAATAATAATAATAATAAATGTAAGTAGGAAATAAGCTTCCTGATGGATAAATTTCAGACCTGATTTGGGGGAGAAGAAGGTGCTAAACTGGGAAAATACTAATCCTTTTTCATGTTTGGTTAAATATTACAAAGACTTATGCAAATCAGATTTGGGAAAGGAAACTGCCTAATCTCTGTTTTGTTTGAATTTCTCTGGCACATGCTGCCTTTCCTTCTAATTCACTTGGCAGGCATCTATAGAGGAGAGCAGTGTTCCATGCCCTGAGTGAGGCCTAGTAGGGCTGTCAGTCTAGAAAGGATGAAGGCTGAAGGCTGAGAGCAGGACTGATTGGAGTCTTATGAAACCCTGATTTTTAGCAACAAATTCTTTTAAGTCTAGAACTGAAAATCATTCTTCTTCCCCCTCCCAGTCTTCCAAAGTCTACCCCCTCCCTCCGTTCCCCAAGCTGAAAAGATCTAAATTTAGGACAAGCAACAACTTTACTCAGCGGCTAAGACCTGATATGACTATATTGCTTTAAAGTTTGTTAAATTCTTTACATTTAGCATCTCATTTAGTCATCATGACAATCCTGGGAGGTACCTATTCACCACAGCTTTTTTTCTTACCCCTTTACAGATTAGAATTCTGAGTCCTGGAGGGCTTAACAGACTTCTTTATGGTTACATAATGAGTATTAGCAAGGAGTTTGTCCTTGGAGGCAGCTAACAGAATTTTTGGTTTGGAGTCTGGACAAGCTGAGTTCAAATGTGATCCCAGGCATTTTGTGTGACTCTGTAGAAGTCACTTGACCCCTGTCTGTCTCAGTTCCCTCAGCAGTAAAACAGGGATGACAGCAGCACCCACCCCCCAGTCTGTTTTAAGAACCAGATAAGATATTTGTAAAGTGCTGAGCACTGTGCCTCACACATAGTAGGCGCACAGTCAGTCTCATTTCCTTCTTTCTTTGGTCTGTACTCAAATACATCCTAGTGTTCCAGTGTCTCTCCTTAGCATGCTTGTTGCTAGGAATTAAAATGTTTGAGTGGTACTTGGAAGGATTGTCAAGACCCTGGTGTAATGGCCACTAACCTTGTCAGAAAGAACACAGACAACCTGGGTTATCCCTAGAGTAGCAGTTCTCAACCTGTGGGCTACAACCCCTTTGGGAGTCGAATGGGGTCACCTAAGGCCGTCAGAAAACACATATTTGCAATGGTCTTAGGAACCGAGACATGGCTCCTCTATCCATCTCCAGGTGCACATGCAGATACGCCCACAAACTAGTATTAAAGGGTCACAGTGTTAGGAAGGTTGAGAGCCACTGCCCTAGAGGATACTGACCACTATAATAAGAGGATGGGCCATGGTGCCCTATAGGGAGCAGTAGGGGGAATTGGAAAAGAGGCAACTAATATGGGACCTGAGAGTGACCTCTAAACATCTCAAGGATTCTTAAGGTCAAAGGGGATTAAATCATTCTTGTTGGCCTTTGAGAGCAGAACTAGGAAGAGTGAGAAGTTGCAGAATCAGATTTAGGTTTGATATTTACAGAAATTCACTGATAGCTTGTTGTTCAGGAGTTCAATTGTGTCTGACTCTTCATGACCCCGTCTGGGGTTTTCTTGGCAAAAATACTGGAGTGGTTTTTCCATTTCCATCTCCAGCTCATTTGATAGATGAGAAAACTGAGGCAAACAGGGTGAAGTGACTTGCCCAGGGTCACACAATTAGTCAATATCTGAGGACATATTTGAACTCAACTTGTCCCAACTCCAAGCCTAGAGCACTATTCACTGCACCATCAGTGATGATTGCTTAGTCATCTGATAATGAAATGAACTTCCTCAGGAGCTGGTGTGCTACACCAGAGTTTTTTTTTTAAGTATTTTCTTTTCAATTTTTAACCACTCATTTCCTCTTCACCATTCCCAACCCACTGAAAAGAAAAATAGAGAAGAAGATTGGCCGCATACCAAAATGTGTGGCCTATTCTGCATCTGGAGACCCTCATTCCTCTGTCCCTCACTACAGATGTGAAGGTAGGGGGTGAAAGGCCTATTCTTGAGGTTTTTATTGCTATTCAGGTATGGCTTGGATCGAATGGCCCCTGAGGTCCTTTCTACCTGAGATGTTGGATCCTTTGGTGAGAAAAATGGCCACCAGTCTGCCCTTCTTTGGTCAAAGATCATAGATTGAGAAAAGGAAGGAATGAAAGAGACTGTCTAGTCTAACCCTCAAATTTTAAAAATTTAAAAACTGATACCCCAAGGAACTGGACAACATCAGGCAGTCACCTTCAGAGTCTGACCCGTGCATGCCTGGATGCTGCCTGGATGCTGGCTCTGGTCTACCTTGGAGCCAGGTTGCCTACAGGTTCAAGTTTATGCCATCCTTCAGCTGCAGCTGCAGGCCCTATGTACATTGCCTCCTTCAATTCCTTAATCAAGCTCTATTGCCCCTTTGCTCTCTATTTTTATCAACACTACCTATTGTATAACTTAGAGCTGAGAATTAGACATTCCCTACTCCCCTCCAACAGCCATTAGGAGTGAGCTTAGGCAATGTCCAACCTGGTTAGTGCTGCCCTCTGGTGGTCTCAGTGAAGCCTTCAGGCGTTCAGCAATAGAGTGCTATTCTGGCTAGCCCAGCCTGGAGCTTGAGTAAGGCTTGGGTGACAATAAAACGCAATAATTAATATAGTAAAAATGTCTCAAAGAAGGGCTTAAAGTCCTAGATGGATTAAGAAACAATTATATACTATTAAAGGAAGTCGAAGCACTTAGAGGGAGGGGGATAGCTAAAATTATTTTAATTCTAAGTCTTCTGATCCTATGAATATTTATTGAGTTCATACTATGGGCTCAGCATACAGTAGTAAGTAAAAATGCTCAGAGTCCAAAAGCGGAAAAAGGATTGCCAACAGATGGTGGAAACTCTCCTGTTTTCAAATGAAACGGTCTTGATTCGATCCACCAAACAATGGAAATCTATGAATATGATTGAATATTATGCAGTAAGAAGTGAAAAATATGAAAACTTCAGAGAAAGACGGAAGGTTTGTATGACCTGATGCAGAATGAAACGACCAAATATGGTAACTCTGACAATGTCAACGAAAAGGTCACTAAAAGGAAGCTGACCAGAGACAATGTTATGGAGCAGTATGGGGCAGAGGTCAGAGCGCTGGACACGGAGGCAGGAAAACATGCCTTGGATACTTCCTAGCTGTGTGATCCTGAGAAAGTAAACGGCTTACTCAGGAACTCCACTACCTCATTTGTAAAATGTGGTTAAGCTTAGTCATTTCTAGTGTCTTCCAGGTCGAAGTACATAACCTTATGACCTTATCATACTAGAGAGACAAGGAACTGCTGAGACAAGATGATATAAATGTTGCATGTGTGTGTGTGTGGGGGGGTGTATTTAATGTAGTCACTTCATTGGATGTTTCTGCATAATTGTTTTTATTTGTGGCAAAGTACATGGAGGAAGAATTCATCTGAAGGAAAGAAATATTCCTCCTCAAAATGACTGCTATGTAAAAACAAAAATCATTAAGAAAAAGTATTGTGTCCTCAAGAAGTATTGGCTTTTCCCTTCTGTGTAGACCTTCAAAGACCATTTGTCTGATATATTATAGCAGGAATGGCTTTCAGACTAGATGGCTCTGAAGTCCCTTCCAATTCTGTGATTCTGTCTCAAAGAAAAGAGAGATATTGGCCTAACAACCCATGCAGTAGAAAGGAAATGGACAAAGAATAGTTATTGCCCGTGATGTGCAGTTGGGTGGGCAGCCTATTGAGTGAGTTCATCATTACATCTGTCTGGGACAGACTCTGCAGAAGGACAATGAATGGGGCCCACACTTGAACAAGAGGAAGTGAGTGGGCTGGATTGAATTTAGGAAATTGCAGAGGGTTTTAAATGATCCCAAGCTGTTCCCTCACATACAGAAGGAAAAATTTTAAAAACCAACACTAATGTCTTACAGTACCATGATTTGTGACTAATAGAAATTGTAGGTGACTGAAATGTCAGTGGAAGAATACACAGAGGGCCTAGGTCAGTTGCTGAATATTGTCAGGAATAACTCACACAACAAGTGGCTTAAGGAATATCATCAGGGAGACGGAGGAAGAGAAAAGAAGATGGGCTGGTTGTGCAGTGAATTGAGGGATAGCAACAGATGGGCAGCCTGGACATTGAGCTGATACCCACGGAATATTAAACAACTATAAAAAAGAATCTATATATGTTCTCTGTGGTGGGTTTGTAGCAAGACGAAAACTGAAAAATGTTAAAGACAAAGGATTCCTACTAAGGGGGATGCTCTTGGCATGGTCAGAAATTTTTATGGCTCCAATTTGTTGAAAGTTCTTTGGAGTTGCTATGGCTTTTATGAAAAGAAGTTCACATCTCCATCAAGTTCATAGTAATTTCTAAAAGGAAAGGATTTAGGATATGTTTGTAGCAGAGTCATTGGTCACCCATAAAACTGAATTGACTTGTCAAAGGTCATACAAGAAGGAAGTAGAAGAACCAAAATTGGAGCCCAGATACCCAAACTCCAAATCTGTCAATCTTTCCATCATGGAATTCAGTTCTACATGCAATTAATGTTTTATCCATGCAAGGCACTTGGCACTAAGGATAAAAAGCCAAATTTTTTTTTAAGTCTATGTCCTAGACAGGCTTACATTCTACCAGGAGAAAGTAGTGAAAGTAACAAGAAAGGGCTCTTTCCCACCCTCAACTCCCTCACCCACCCACCATTTCTGATGACCTGACCTTGCCCTAAGCAAGGCATGACACATCTACTTTCAGTAACTTGGTAGTAAATCCTATAGGACCCTGGAAAAGGTGGGGTTTTTTTTTCCAAGCTAGAGATTCTCCAGTTTCATCAGTTTTCACCTTTCTTTCTTTCTCCTTTCTCTTTGTTGAATGTTCTCCTTTTGGACTTTTCCCAAGTCCTAGCCTCATGGACTCCCATAAAAAAACTCAACTGTGCCCTAGATATAATTGGTTCCACTTTACCTCCTTATTTTCAGATTACATGCACATCGTAGAGAAGGGGCTTTGAGACCTGAAGATCTGTGAATTTGTTTGATTTTTAGATTATTTTATTTCAATATAATTGTTCTCCTTTGAAATCCTTTGTATTATGAGTTTAAAAACACTATTCTTAGAAAGTGTCCATAGTCAATGTTTTAGATAGTGCCTTATTTTAAGTGTCTACTCTCTTCTAGGAGGCAGCTAGGTGGTTCAGTGGGTAAAGCACTGAGCCTGGAGTAAGGAAGACCTGAGTTCAAATTCAGCCTCAGATACATACTGGCTGTGTGACCTTGGGCAAGTCATTTAACTTCTGTTTGCCTTAATCCACTGAAAAGGAAATACCAAACCATTCCCATATCTTTGTCAATAAAAACTCCTGGAAAATATTGCCATGATGTGGTCCACAAGGTCACGAGGAGTTGGATGTAAGTGAGCAAACAACTGAATAACAACAATGTTCTAGGCACTGTGCTAAGGTCCAGAGATATGAAGAAAAAATAAAAGACAGACCCTGTTCTCAAGAAGTTCACAGTCTAATGAACCATGGTCTTCTGCAGATTGTCAAAGGGGTCCATGTCACAAACAAGGTTAAGATCCCCTGAAATAATGAAAGGCTCTCCTGATTCTATTTGTTAGTGTCCAATTCCTCTTCCAACCACTTTATATGTGCTTCTCTTCTCCCAGATAGAATGTAATCCCAAGGGTAGGAACCAATTTTTTTAATCTTTTTTTTTACTCCCCATAATCTAGCATAATATTTTGCATGTAATTGGAACTTAATAAGCACACTTTGACTCCTGTTTCATTAGATGAGGGCACATATGAGGAAACTGAGGCCCAGGTCACACAGCTACCTAATGTAGAGGTCTAACTCTAGATTGAGGGCCACTTTTGACTCTCTTAATCTCTAAGGTTCCTTTCATCTCTAGATTCTATCATTTTATATATAATTAGCAGGCTAGATGGAGAGGACTGGGGAGGATGGATACATGTAGGGAGAAAGAAGGCTGATATACCAAGAAACTTAAAGCTAAAATGTTAGGAATCATGGTCAATTAATGATACAAAGACCAAAAAAATAGTCTTCACTCTTTCAAGATACATATATTCTACTGGGGTGGGGAGGATACAATGTGTGTGTGTGTGTGTGTATATACACATGTGTATACCCCTTATGTATACACACACACACACACACACATATATAAAGTAGTGGAATTTATCTTTCATTTTTGAAAAGGACCAGTGGTGTCACAGTGTGATATCTTGACTCACATGTGAATTGTATTTAAGTGAGGCATAGTTGCACAAAGTTGTCAGCCTCTTTCTTCCAGGGTCATCAAAGTCCAGTGGCAGGACAAAAGTCAGGACAACGGACAATGGCCCAAGATGCAGTAGATAAGCTCTTCTGACCCACAGCACCTACCATAGCCAACTTCATGGCTGTTTGAACAAATTTTTCTAATCCATCCTTTCCACCAGGGTGAGTATTTAGATGCTTGAAGTAGATGTCACCCTAGCCCATCAATGGGTTTGAGGCCTATTGGTTACTCTTAAGCTGGTTTAGACCATCTGCTGAGCTGGTTTTACTGGGGTGTGGCCACTGCACATACTACAGCTTCTTGGAATCACAAATGAGAGTGGGGTAAAGGTAGACATGAAAGATGGATGAAAAACCCTGGAAATGACTTAGCAAACCCTCATACCAGAGGTGCTACTCCTCCTCGAACACTCCATACAGCCCTAGGTTGCACAGTGGATAAAGTATGGGGTCTGGAGTCATGAAGACTCATCATCACGTCTTCAAATATGGCCATAGACAGTAGCTGTATGACCCTGGGCAAGTCACTTAATACTATGTGCCTGTTTCCTTATTTATAAAAATGAGCTGGAAAAGAAAATGACAAACTATTCCAATATCTTTGACAAGAAAATAACAAATGAGGTCATGAAGAGTCAGCCCTGACTGAATAGATAAGTTATATCATAAGGAAATGTAAAATAGATACCAATTAACACCCAAAAAAACCCCAACCAAAGACAAAGAACTAGTCATACATCCTTTGCCTGAAGACCTTCAAGGAGAAGAAACCACCGCATCTTGAGGTGGAGAAGATCCATGATTAAATATCATCTCATATTTCTGCACCTGGGTGGCCCACTTCCTCTTGATCTCAAAACTTCTAGGAAAGGTGAGCCAGGAAGGCAGGGGTTGATTTAGAACATGAAGGCACCTCAGACTCAGCCTAGCCTTCCAAACCAATAGGCTACTCAAAGTAGAAACCAAGTACTAAGGAAGTGATCATGTTCATACTTGGAAGCTCCTTCCCTGAGGCCCTGATCAGTGGTTGTTTCAGTCACCCCCTACATCTAGGTCCAGTTCTAGCTACCTTCTTCATTAGCCACACAGCTTCTATTCTCTTCTACTTTCCAAGTCTGAGGCCATAATTAACTTAGGTACATTAACTCTGTTCCTGGAAAGAGAAGGTCTGCTTACTCTGGTATAGATCTATTCATTATCTTGGTAACCCTCCAAACCAAAACAATTGCTCCCTAGTTACGATTCCATTATACATGTTATGACTCCTTAAGAGAATTTAAGTTTATTGAAGACAAAGACTGTCTTCAGTTGTTGTATTTGTATCCCTGGTGCTTAACGTATAGTCAGTTGTTAATGAGTATTTTTTAAAATTTATTCAGAATCTCATTTCACAGAAGAGGGAACTGAGGCCCAGGGAAGTAAAGTGCTTTTCCTAAGTGTCCAAGGAAGGACCTGAACCTAAGGCCTCTCAGTCCTGATTTAGAGCTATTTCCACTGTAACATCCTCCCTCCTACAGTAGGCATTTAATAAGTGTTTGTTGAATTCAACTGTTGAATGGCCAAAAACTCCTGTTTCTTTCCAGGAAGAGTAAGGGACAAAAAGGAACAAAAGGGAAAAAAATAGAAGTAGGTAATAAGAGGAAATTAGAAATGCCTGTGGAATTCAGCAGCAGCCAGCCTGAGAAATCATTTCCATCTGGCAGACTTAGATAGAAGATGATTAGGTTTAGTCATGCTGTTAGACCGATAATGAGGAGGATGGTGGGTGGAATCCCATTGATTGTATTGGGCTAACTTAACTGGCTATTCAGCTACTGCCTGCAGGTTACACTGAAGGACGGTGTGTTGAGCAGGAAAATCCATTGACTACTTAACTGCTGCCTGCAGGTTGCCATGAGGGAGCTTGTATTGCCTTGAATTGCAACTAGAAGTAGACATCTCCATGGCACGACTAGTAGGGGTGGCCTGCAGAAATGCTGAAGAGGTCTGCCATACAACTTCTAAAACAGAGTAAGTAGTGGTAGGACTCCATAACTCTTGCCTTTAGAGTGAGTGGTTTCCATTCCAAGTACCTAGAAAACAGTGATTTTGAGAAAGCAGTAGTCTCTGTTCTTCCATTTAAATGGGGAAGTCCAAGTTGGGAGTCGGAGAAGAGACTGGGAACTAAAAATTTAGGATTCAAAACCAGTTCTCAGATTTGCTCTTTCCCTGGGTAATAGGGGGCAAAGTTAGAGGATCAAGAGATGATGCATAGATTGTTGTACGCAGAGAAGGTAGAACAAGTGTTTTTTTTGCAATAGCTAAAGTGTGTGTATGTGTGTGTGTGAGAGAGAGAGAGAGAGACAGAGAGACAGAGAGACAGAGAGACAGAGAGAGAGAGAGAGAGGGAGAGAGAGAGAGAGTGAAGTAGAGAGTTGGACTTGGAATCAAGAAGATATGGATTCAAGTCTTGTCTCTGACATACTCTCTGCCACTTTATAAGAAGGTTAATGAAGGCCACTCATTACCCACCAGGGAGCCACTGATGGCCTTTTTTAGTAACTTGAGTGACAAGAAGAAATCCAGTTTAAAGAAGATTGGTAAACCACCTCCTTCCAACTTCAAGCAGTCAGAACCCCACATATTTCACCCTGAGGGTGATAGACAAAACCTAGAAAGAAAAGTCAAATGAATAATACATTTTTTGCTACAGTTTTTCCAAGGTAAGGTCCTTCTCTAGAAGCCTTCTAAAATAGGTACACTACGCTTTCATTTTATGAGACCAATAGGAGTCATGTACTCTTCAGGTATACCCCATTTTAAGAAGCTCAATTATATAAAAAATCTTATAAAATCATAGAAACTTAAAATACCAAAGCTGGAATGAGTCTTAGAAGCAAAACTGTCCAAATCAATTGAGAGCTTGCCCACTTGGTCATTTTTGACAATATCTTATTTAGCAACTGACAAAATTCTAGTTATTTGGGTTGAGAGGGACTCAGTATAATGCTTCACCCAGTTTAGAATGGAAGTCCAATAAGTTACATTGATTGAGTTGAGTAGGTAACTTTCTATTTCTAATAGGACCAAATCCCAAACCCTGTACCCCCCAACCTTGATTCAAAACTGAATCTATACTTGGAAAGGAGTTAGAAGAATAACACTTTCACTCACCTTCAGCTATGGCATCACGATTCAGTGCAAGAAAAGCTGGATTTGGGGGCAGAAATCTTGGGTTCAGATCCTATCAATTACTATATGTGTGACCTTGAGCAAGTTACAACTTCACTTGGTCTCAGTTTAATCACCTATAAAATAAGGATTTGACTATATGCTTTCAAATGTCTCTTTCTAGCTTTAAATTCATGACTATATTTCTTGAAATCCTCAGAGAAAGAGTTGAAGAGCATATCTCAGGGCTAGGATGTCACCTGGTTTGATATAAAGGCTTCAAGAAATGATTTCTGAAAAAAAAAGGAAGACCTATATAAACTGAGGCAAAGTGAAGGTAGAAGAACCAGGAGATTCTTTGCACAGTAAAAGCAATGCTGAAATGGTGATCAACTATGAAAGATTTGGCTACTATCCATGATGAAAAAATGCTATCCACCTCCAAAGAAAGAAATGATGAACCCTGAGTGCAAATGGAAATATAATTTTCTCACTTTCTTTACTTTTCTTGTTTTTTTTAAATATGACTGATATGGTAATACATCTTGTATGATTTCACATGTAAAAAAAAAAGCAATGTCTTCTAATCTTTCTTCCCCTTGACCTTACACAATGTCTTTCTAATTGGACAAGACACAGAAGCTTTTTTATTTTGCTTCTACTCTTCTTTCCTTCCTTTTTCTTGGTGGACAATAGAGGAAGCGGTTCTGTCCCATTCTTTCCTCTCTTTTACTAGCTAACATTTGCATAGCACTTAAAATTTTGTGAAAGTACTTGAGAGGTACTAACTAATATGTTCTTTACGCCAACCCTGTGAGGAAGATTTATTATTATCCTCATTTTACAGGAGAGTAACCCAAGGCTGAGAGAACTTAAGTGACTTGGGTCATACAGATGGTATTTATCTGAGGCAAGATTCAGAATCAAAAGTCTAATGGCAGCCCTTTTTTCCTTCCTGGTTAGCTGAACAGTCTTGATTTGGGGAATTCACTTTCCTCTTTCTCTTACATCCGGTGAAATTGCATCTTTCAGCTGGGCTGCTCTCCTCTGTGCTGGCTACAGGCAGTGGGAGGCCTCCTAGGTCTAGAATAGGGATTGCCTGTCAGTCTACTCCTAGCTTCTGTTCAGGAATGTCTCTTGTAGATTTGCTATGAGTGGTTTTTTTTTTTTTTACTATTTCAAGAGCAGGAAGAGGAGAGGAGAAGTGAAGGGAATCAAAGAGCTTACATTCCATTGGGGGTGGTACTAGCGGTCTGGATTAGGACACAGAAAAACAATTATAATGAAATTTACCATTTCTTTAGTTCTATAAGGTTTGCAAAGAGTATTACAAATATTATCCCATTTGGTTTTAATTCTCATCATAGTCTTGCAAAGTAGGTGTTACTGATACCCTGTTTAAAATGTGAGCAAACTGAGACCAAGAGAGGTTACTTGGGTTGTTCAGGTTCACAATGCTAGTAAGTATCGATGTTAGAAATTGAACTCACATTTTCCTGACTTCAAGTACAGCATTTTATCCACTGTATCACCTAGCTGCCTCAACATATACAAAGTAAACTGAAGTAGGTTCCAGGATGTTGTACTTACGTAAATGCTATGGAATCATGGGACTGTCATCTACTAATTCATTCAATATTTGTTGGACACCTACTGTGTGTAGTAGAGGCAGCTAGATGACATGGATAGAGTGCTGGGGCTTGAATCAGGAACACCTGAGTCCAAATCTGGTCTCAGACACTTACTGCTTGTGTGACAAGTCACTACACTCTGCCTCCTTCGGTTTCCTCATCTGTAAAGTGGGCTACAGATGGAAATGGCAAACCATTCCAATAGCTTTGCCAAGAAAACCCCAAGTGGGGCTATGAAGAGTAGGATATATTTTTTTTTTAAAGAGACTCAGCAATAACTCCATTGTGTGCAAACCCTGGCTCTAATTCCTACAGGGCAGAGATCTTTGCTCTTTCATTGCATTTCTCACTAGCACCCTGGACAGGTGCAGAGCAATGGCGAAATTTGTAATTAACTAACTGAATGAGGAACAGACTGACATCAGGCAGACCCGAGCTAGCCAAGCCCTCCTGGCCCTTTGCATCTATTATTATATTCTAGGACCTCTTTCCACCTGTCATGGCTCTAGGCACGTTATAAGATGACTTAATTCCAGAAGACCCCCCTTGACATTCTGGGCTTCATCCACATTCATATTTAATAGAGATCTTTGTGAATATCATTAATGCAATTATTATCTTGGCATGAATACATCTCTGTCACATTTTCACGGATGCCACTCTGGCTCCTTAAGAGCCCTTCTGAGGCTTAGCTACAGCAGGACCCAGAATTTGCCCAGGGTTGAATGGGACATGAGTGGCTCTTTTCATTATGCTTCTGGCTCATGGAAAAGTCTGGGACAGGGAGGGAGGGAGGAGCAGAGATTGAAGCCAGAGGTTAACTGGTCTCACTTTTAAAATAACTGAGCACTGATTAAATCGCTCAGAAGCATTGCAAATACTACAGTGCACCATCTTCAGTGACCACAGCTGTTCTACTGTGTCCATGGTTCTGATGGATAAGCCCCCAAATGACTCCTTGGGGAAGGTACAATGCTTGGACCACTTATTACTATCAAGTAATTTAGTGGTCTCTGCTGAAATGACCAGAGGGACTAAAAGCTGGTGACCGTCCAGAGTTCCTATCCTACACACCAACCTTGCATAAACTTTGGTGAGGGTCATGGTAGAGGACGTGCAGAGTAAAGTCCCATAGCTATCACCCTCAAAATATCCCCATGGGGAACATCCAAAATTTGATCATAGATATTTCAGTGAATAAATCAGCAGATGTGAGATAGAGGATGTAGTGTTACCATTAATCTAATTTTAAAAAAATCTCTATTGTGTTTTCTGGTCTGGATTAGCTCAGGAAGTTAGAGAATTCATCTCCCATGCAGGGAAAACAAAGTGAGGGTGTTCCCACACCTGTAGCTCCAGAGTGTTCTGCTCACAAAGCCTTATGGAGCCAAGAGAAGGGAACCACACTGAGAATTCTGCTAAAAGATTTCCCAGATGATGCCAAGTGTGCAGAACAGGTCCACAGTATGGAAAGCAACCTGCCTGTCCAAATGATACTGTTTCTCCCTGTTCCTCTAGCTCTTCCCCTCCATGCATCCCCACCCCCACCCCACCAGCTATTTTGGAGGAGGAAACTCAGTCGAAGATAAGTGTAGACAGAATGGTTTTAAGTCAATCTGAATATTTTTAAATTGAGGAGGGGGAGAAGAAAGTCCTGGAGAACCACAGTTGAGATAATAAAATTTAGAGATGGAAATGGTTTTAGGGTCATAGACTTATAGTTGGGATAAAGAAAACTTTAATATCATCTGGTCTAATCCCTCTCATTTTAATGATGGGGAAATG
>CM053593.1:359218769-359243760 GCA_028646575.1 Pseudocheirus occidentalis
AGAGAGAGAGAGAGAGAGAGAGAGAGAGAGAGAGAGAGAGAGAGAGAGAGAGAGAGAATCTGAACCCAGGTCCCCCTTCTCCTGGTTCAATGTTCTTCCAACTATACCATTCTGTTTCTCTAGGCTTGTTGCTTTTTTTTTTTCCAATTTTCCCCTTTTCAATTCATCCTTCCCCTCCTTATCTCACCAGAGGCTCATGAAATCGAACTCAATTAAACAAGCATTTACTATGGAAAGACTGACACAAAATGATGCAAAGCAAGATCAGCAGAACCAGAGCAGACAGTATCAACAACAATCTGAGAAAGAAAATCAAGTCAAAAGACAGGAGATGACAATGATCATATGGTGACGACAGGTCCTGAAATGGGCTACAGCAATTAGGGAAATTTGTATGGAAAAGATGAGGTTTGAGCTGAGTCTGAACAGATGAGCTGGCTTTGGATAAGCCAGGGGGCAGGTGAGAGGGCCCTCCATGTCAGGGGAATAGCAGCAGCCAAAGGGCAGAGATAAGAATGAACATGCTATTTGTGTGTATTCAGAATGTGGAGGCAGGGATATGGAGGATACCCATCTAGATTTATATGCAGTGGTGGGAGACAGATCACCTCATGCCCTTGAGCTCATATCCAGTGCTATCCTCTTGTCTCACAGCGTGAGGGTAAGCAGGATGACAAGGCCCCATCAGGGGCTTGATGAGGCAGGGAGAAGATGAGGGAGGTGAGGAACTTAACTCAGCTCTTTTCTTGGGCAAACAGCTTGTAATTGCTGCCACTGCAAACATCATCCATCCTCTCCCATACCAGCACACAACCCTGGAAGCTATGTTTCCCTTACTTTTACTAGATGTCATCTCTAGTTAAATGACCCAAACGAAAGTACTCAAAGATAGGATCCAGTAAGGGACAGAGAGAAGGAGAGTTTCTTTCTAAACCTTCTGGTTATAGCAGATAGGTCAGTACATTTTCTGGGGCTAGTGAATTTGTGAACTCTTCCTCATTTTTACGTTGCCTGGAACTTGGCAGTCTAGATTTCACCTGATTTCTCACTGTCACAGCTAGTTCCTGCTATGAAATGGAACATTCTGAACAAGAGCTGGGCATGGGCCCAGATCTAAATGATGATTCTGGATTCACTGGTAGCATCTATATTGAGGAATCACCCACAGAAACTGCCCCCACCACACGCAAAAGAGGTAACTGTGCTCATATAGAATTATAGTTTGAAGCCAGAAGGAACCACAGAGGTCACTGGGAGTTGAATTCTGCATTTGATAGATAGATCAATCAAGTGCTTAATATATGCCATGCATTATGTCATTGTGCTAGTGGCATACATAAAAACCAAGAAGCCAAACCATGACCTCAAGGAGCTTATAGTTCCATGGGAGAAGAAAACACACAAAAGGGAACTGGAAGAGGGGTACACAGCCAGTTGCATTGTGTACAGGAAGTTTTCTGGAGACCTAGAACCAAGTAAAGGTAAGGCCAATGATGGTCTATCAGAGTCCAAGGTGGTTCCAAGAGTTGGGTCCAATTTTCTGGTGTGAAGGAGATAGAAATCATAGGAGTGCAGTCAAGTGGAGTGGTCATGAGTAGACATGTCCAAGTCAAGAGAGGTTGAGTCATTTGCCCAGAGTCACACTAAATGTCATGGTTGATCTACTGTACAATCTAGATGAAGAAACCCTGATATGGGAATGTCATATAACTGGTTAGTGGCAGAGCTGGGATTCAAACCCGGGTCTCCCAATCATAATTCTTCAAACACCATAATGGATGGAATCATATGATGGAATCAATCATGTTGTAAGAAATGATGACGGGGGTGGTCTTTGAGAAACCTGGAAGAACTTGTATGAACTGATGTAGAATGAAGTGAATAAAACCAGCAGAAAATTTTACATATAGTTACAATACTAAAAACAAACAAACAAACAAAAAACAACTTTGATTGATGTAGGAACTATGATCAACACAATGATCAACAAAATTCTATAAGGCTCATGATAGAGCATACCACCCACCTTTTGAGAGAGACCTAGTAGACTCAATACAAATTGATGCTATTTTTTGTACATTGTCAATATTAGAATTTGTTTTGCTTGACTATACAAGTTTGTAACAGGTTTTGTTTACCTTCCTTTCCAAATAGTGGAGCACTGGGGGTGGACTGAGGTAGGAGGGAGATAGGAACCAGAAAATAAAATAAAATTGAATTTTAAAAATACACATAATGATATCACAAAGTATCCATCATAGTACCATACATGTCATGCTAAAAGTATCATTAGAGACCATCTAATGTGTAATCACACTCTTTTTTCCAGATAAGGAACTATGACCCAGAGAAATGACTTACCTAATTAAGGTCACTGAGTCAGTAAGCAGCAGAGCTAGGATTCAAACTCAGACAGTGTGGTATGGTGGAAGAGTCCCTGGCTCTTGAGTCAGAGACCTTGAATTTAAATCCCACCTCTAAGGCATACATATGTATGTGACATGGGTCAATTATGTCACCTTCCTGGCCTTCAGTTTCCAATATGTTAAATACTCAGAATGTAAAATAAAGGAGATAAGCTTGATAGTCCCTTATCAGTTTTCTCATCTATAAAATGAGGAAGCTCACATGGCCCTTTCCAGGGTTAGGTCCATGATCCAAGTTTATACACACAAACACTATTTTCCCTTAACTTATTAGGAACTGTAGAATCATCCAAGAATCATCCAAGGGTTTCTTCATCTAGATTGTGCAGTAGATAAACCATGACATTTAGTGTGACTCTGGGCAAATGACTCAACCTCTCTTGACTTGGACATGTCTACTCATGACCTCTCCACTTGACTGCACTCCTGATTTCTCTCTCCTTCACACCAGAAAATTGAACCCAACTCTTGGAACCACCTTGGACTCTGATAGGCCATGCATCATTGGCCTTACCTTTACTTGGTGCTAGGTCTCCAGAAAACTTCCTGTACACAATGCAACGGGCTGTGTATCCCTCTTCCAGTTCCCTTTTGTGTGTTTTCTTCTCCCATTGAACTGTAAGCTCCTTGAGGTCATGGTTTGGCTTCTTGGTTTTTATGTATGCCACTAGCACAATGGCATAATGCCTGGCGTATATTAAGCACTTGATTGATCTATCTATCAAATGCAGAATTCAACTCCCAGTGACCTCTGTGGTTCCTTCTGGCTTCAAACTTCCCATGCACCTCATCCCAAGCATAGAGCCATTGAACAAAGAGCTCTGTAGAAACCAAAGGCTACCTCTAGCCAGAGAACAAGTACCTGATAGAGAGATAATCAGTTAGGTGCTGTTTGTAATGATGAATTACTAGCCCTGGTTTGCTTAAGAGTATTTTCCTATTGTTCAGTCATTTCAGTCATGTTTGATTCCTCTTGAACCCATTCAATGTTTTCTTGATGGAGATACTGGAGTGGTTTGTCATTTCCTTCTTCAGTTCATTTTATAGATGGTGAAACTGAGACAAACAAGATTAAGTGACTTGCCCAGGGTCATTCCACTAGTAAGTCTGAGACTTGATCTGTACTTAGGTCTTCCTGATTCCAGGCTTGATGCTTTATATTTACCATTGCACCCAACTGCCTACTTAAAGGTGTAGAGTGCACAGAAGACTTTTTGTCAATAGAAGGAAACCTCCTCTCATGCCCTCCCTACTATTGCCTCCATCCTGAGGATGGAATGAATGTCCCTCACTCTCTTTTTCTTTTCTATCTCCTTCCCTCAGGGCTTACAGGAGAAAGTGGGAAATGGACTGTGGGGAAGGTGTATTTTTTTATTCCTCATTGGGGGAAGCAGCGTCTGTGATGCTATGTGAAAGATCACACACAGATGGATTGTCCCTTCTGAAGCTTGAGAATTGTTCCATGCAGCCTTGCTGGATGAGGAAAGAGGATGGAAGGCTGAAGGGGATGAAGACTTATTCCCAGACAAGCTCTAAGCCTAGATGGAAGACAAACTACCCTAGCCAGAGAGAAGCAGTACTGTGTGAAAGAGACTTCTTTTCATTTCACAAGGCCTGAATTGAAATCCAGCATCTGCTACCTGCCTCTGCACCATCTCAGCTTCACTTTCCCTCTCTGGCCTCAGTTTCATCTTCTGTAAAATGAGAAAATGACAGATTTGAGCTCCATGGTTCCTAAGATTCCTTCTAGCTCTATGATTTTGGGTCTGATCTCTTTTTTCCCTCTTTGTCATCCAACAACTGCTCTTTCTCAGCACTAAATGTAGCCAGGATGGTGCAAAAGCCACAACATTGAACTTGGAGGTTAGGTTTTCAGATTTTAATTTTTTTTCTTTTAACTTGTGTTACACATCAAACAAAATGAACATTTCTTTATAACAAGTAGAGCAGAAAAAACATGCAATGTGAAATTGAGAATCTCTGTTATATATTGCATATCTTCTTTTTCAGTATTTAATAAATGCAAATTGTAACTTTCAAAGCTGTCCTGTTTATCAGTGATACTTCTGGCCTTCATTCTGTTCTCCCATTTGCATTAAAAACTATCCAACAACATTTTTTCTTCCTTTTCATGGCAACCTTTCCCATAGCCCCCCTCCCTCACAGCTTCCCTGTATTAGAGAGAGGGGGGAGGAGAGAGAGACGGAAAGCGAGAGTGAGAGCGAGACAAAGAGAGAGAGACAGAGACAGAGACAGAGACAGACAGAGACAGACAGAGACAGACAGAGACAGACAGAGACAGACAGAGACAGACAGAGACAGACAGAGACAGAGAGACGGGAGTGGGGGGAGAATCCCTAGTAATGAAAATATAGTAAAACAATAACAAATCCCCATGTTGACCAAGTAGGATCTGAGTTCAAATCCCAGATATACTACTTACAATTTGTGTGACCTTGGGCAAATCTCTAAATCTTTCTGGGCCTCAGTTTTCTCATCTTTAAAATTAAAGGGAATGGACAAGGTGGCATCCAAGATGCCCTTTAGCTGTGGGTCAAGGATCTTATGACTCTGGGAATTCACCAATATTGTTGTAGTAGAAAGAACTTTGATTTTGAGACTAGAGGGGTCCTGTTCAAGTGTAGTGCTTAACACTTCCTACCTATGAAAACAATAAGTCAACCGCATTCCCTGTGCCTCAATTTCCTTCTGTAAAATGAAGGGATTTTCCAGATGTTCTTTAAATACTTTCTAGTTCTAAATCTTAGAATTCTACTGTCCTTCATAGGAAGAAGAGGAAAGGGTGGTGAAGGAGAAGGAGGGAGAAGGGAAAGATGATCTTTGGGAGGGAGAGTTAAAGCCGAGAGAGGGACTCAGTCCTCAAAAGATATTTTCTGACTTTTCCCCTCCATTATGATGTGCCATGTGCAAAGAAAACATGCTGAGAGCCAGTTTTGTTCAAAATAATATGTAATTCTAAGCAACTGATATTCTGTATTCCACTGTAGTTCTTAAATTAATAAAAAAGAAATCTAGTTAGCATTCTCTCTCACTCTCTCTTCATGTGTATATGTGTGTGTCCGTTTCTCTCTCATGCTTTCCTTTTCTCTCTCCTTTCCTTCCTCTCTCTCTCCACCTCTCTCTTTCTATCTCCCCATCTCCCTCTTCCTCTCTCTTTTTCTTTCTTCCTTTTTCTTTCTTTGTCTCTCTCTCCTGCTTTCTTTTTTACCCTTCCTTTTCTCTTTCCTTCCCTCCTTCCTTCCTTCCTTCCTCTCTCTGTCACTGTCTGTCTGACTGTCTTTTCTCTCTCTCTCTCTCTCTCTCTCTCTCTCTCTCTCTCTCTCTCTCTCTCTCTTTCACTGTCCCTCTCCTTTTACTTTGAATATCATTTGAATAAACTTTATTTTTCTTTTTTCCTTCTTTTAATCATGACTGCTGACTATAAGGAATCCAGTCCTAATTGCAGAATTCCATGGGGCTGGGATTGAGCCTGCACCAGAGAAGGGGCAACTGCAGGGCAATTTAAAGAGAGTACTGCTCTTTCTAGGGACATCAGTCCAACTATTTCACCAGACCTGAATTTACAGACCACTAGTTCAGAACGATGTTATTAATGAATGAAATCTATCCATGCTATGCAGGAATGTTCTCCCTAACCCTCCCTGCTCAGGATCGATGTGTTCTGCCCTCAACCGCCACCACTACCTACATTGGTTTTGCTGATGCTGCTTCCCCTCTTCCTTCTTGGAATGACTTTCCTTTTCTCCTATATTACGTCAAGTCATATGGCTGACTTAAAGTGAACAAGAAAGACTCAGTGTCACTATGATGCCTTTTTTTGTCCATCCCCTATGGAGGCAGTAGGTTGCATTGGAAAAGAAATGATTCTTAAAGCAAAAAAAAATCTCAGCTTAAATCCTGACTGCCATTTTCTGCCCAAGTGACCTTGGACTTGTCACCTCAGTTCTTGAGATGGAGGGGAATATGGAAACCACTCCAGTATCTCTGCCAAGAAAACCCCAAATGGGGTCATGAAGAGTCAGACATGACCAAAACAACACAATAATGACAAAATACTCCCTTATACATACATAGCCCCATTAAAAGTCTATCCTGAGAATATTAACTTTTACTTCTATCCCCCTAAGGAATGAAGGAATGAAGGAAAGAAGGAAGGATGGAAGGAAGAAAAAGCCCAATATAGCAAATATAATTATAAAGAAAGTAACTGATTTTTAAATATTGCTAAGATGAGACCTAGCTCATAATTATAGAATAATATAATCCAAGAATTTTTAAAAATAGCACTTGGAAATTTACCATGCCTTTTTGTGGGGGAGGGAGAGACTGACACCAATACAATGTTAGATCCAAGTCTAGGGTCTTAGATGCCATCTAGTCTGACTTCCTCATTTTACACGAGAGGAATTTGAGACCTAGAGAAGTAAAGTAATGTGGTCAAGGTAACTAAGCTAATCAGTAAATCTGCCATTATAGAATCCAGACCTCGTACCTTCTAATCCATTGACAGATCACTAGTCATAACCCATATACATCTCAGGAAAGGGAAGACCATTCTTCACAAAGCTCAGGACCAAATTCTTTTTTTCAGGTAAACGTTTTGTAAAAATGCTGCTTGTCTGCAAAGACTTGGGAAGAACCAGATATTGCTGTAGTCTGTGCCTACCTTAGCAATCCTTTTTATTGCCCTAATTCTGCTGGGATCTGGCTCCCTGTGAACAGCTTCTTCTTTAAGTCCCTCGACTAAGACCTGATCCATTATTACGATGTTAATTAGAAGCAGCTGAGCTTAGGTTGCTGGGTTATACTCTGAGGATGAGCAATGCAAATTGCATTAACCTGAGAGGTGAAATTGATTCTCTTGATCCCTCATCCCTTTGCAGCATGTGGGAGTGGGGGAGAGAGGTGCTCTTTATGACAAAGGTGATCTGATGAGAGGCTTACTTGATATTTCAAAACTCTGCAGGGTATATGAACAGGCAGTTTTCAGAAGAAGAAATCAAAGCTCTCTACATCCATATGAAACAATGCTCTAAGTCATTATTGATTAGAGAAATGCAAATTAAAACAACTCTGGGATACCACCTCATACCTATCAGATTGGTTAATATGGCAGAAAAAAAGGAAATGACAAATGTTGGAGGGAAATATGGAAAATTTGGAACACTGACGCACAGTTGGTGGAGTTATGAACTGACCCAACATTCTAAAGAGCAATTTGGAACTATGCCCAAAGGGCTATAAAACTGTGCCTACCCTTTGACCCAGTAATAGCACTACCAGTTCTGTATTCCAAAGAGATTTTTTTGAAAATAGGAAAAGTGTCTATATGTACAAAAATATTTAGAGTAGCTCTTTTTTGTGGTGACAAAGGATTGGAAATTGAAGAGAAACCCATCAACTGGGAATGACTGAACAAATTGTGATATAGGAATGTGATGGAATACTATTGTGCTATAAGAAATAATGAGCAAGATGCTTTCAGAAAAAATCTGGGAAGACTTACATGATTGATGTCAAGTGAAAAGAACAGAACCAGAAGAGCATTGTACACAATAATAGCAAAACGATATGATGATGAACTGTGAATGACTTAGCTTATCTGAGCCAAACAATGATCTAAGACAATTCCAAAGAACTTATAAATGAAAAATTCAGTCCACTTCCAGAGAAAGAACTGATGGACCCTGAGCACATATTGAAGCTTTTTTCCCTTTACTTTGTTATTCTTGACTGTTTTGGGTCTGTGTTTTCTTTTTCAACATGGCTAATATGGAAATGTTTCACAGGACTGCACATGTATAATCTGTATCAAACTGCCTTCTCAAGGAGGGTAGAGGAGAGGGAGGGAGAGAATTTGGAATTCACAATTTAAAAAATGGTTTTTTTTTGCTTTCATGTAATTGAGAAAAAATTTAAAACATAAGAATAAAACAAAAGTATGCCAGAGCCCTGAATTTCTGTCATATTCCCAGAGGAATATGGGCATTAATGGAGTCAGTTTTCTCAGGAAACCACCTACCCTTCCCTACCAGGAGAAGAATCATAGAAGCTTAGAGTTGGAAAAGACCTTAGCAATAATTTAGTCCAATGTCTTCCTTCAAGCCTGAGTCACAAGTCCCATGGGCTACCATTTGTCTGCTAGAATTTGGGTGAACACCATTTATTTCTGAGTCTCACTTCTCTGATCTGTAAAACAGGGATTTTCTTTTTTTTTTAAGTTTGCCAGATGGAATCTGCCCCTTGTCATTTCTTATGGCAGAACAGTATTCCATCATATTCACTTACTGTATTTTGTTCAGCCACTCCACAATCAGCGGGCACCACACAAGACTGGCTATTCAATGTTTCTTCTTTTTACTATTTACTCCCCCTTTTCACCATAAAGTGTCATGGCTCTAGGCTAGAGGTGTCCTCATAGGCCAAGGAATCATAGGGTCATGGATTTAGAGGTAGAAGCCAGTTCAGAAGATGTTGAGTCTAACTACCTCATTTTTCAGATGAGGAAATAATCAATAAGGAGTCAAGTCACTTGCTTAAGGTCTCTCTCTCTCTCTCTCTCTCTCACACACACACACACACACACACACACACACACACACACACACACACACATACACACTCATACCATATTACCTTCTCCAGGTTAACCAGCAGTATCAGTTCCTTTGACCAATCCTTATACAACATGAGCTCCAGACCTGTACTATCCTTGTTGCCTCCCTCTGAAAAGTTGCAAGGTAATCAGGAAGGCAGTACAGCACAGTAAAAAAGAGTCCTGGTTCTGGATTTGGAGAACTTTGGCTCAAATCCCTACTTCAACACCTGATCTTGGTCAAGTCATTTAAACTACATTGGCCTCAGTTTCCCCATCTGTAAAATGAGTGGATTGTCTAGTTGACCTCCTTCTAGCTCTGTATCAACTATCATTTGATCAATATCTATCTTAAAATGTTACACTTAGCTAAACAAAACACTTCAGTTGAGGTCTGACCATAGCAGAATGTGGCAAACTCTTCCTCCTACACCATGGATACTACATTCCCTTTCATTGTTCCAACTTTCTTTCCTGCCATATCACAGATGGACTGCTGTCCAGTCTCATCACAACCCCCCCTTTTTGTAAAGTGAAGTTGATTTTTATGAACCCAAGAGAGTTTAAATTTATCCCTATGATATTTCTTATCATTTTATTTGCCTTGATGTTTTAGCTAATAAAATTATTTTTGAATCCTGACTCATCATCTAGTACATTAATATGTCTGTCCTATCTTTTCATCATCTGCAGTCTCATAAATATGTCATCTATGACTTTATCCAAATCACAGATATAAAAATTAAACAACACAGGGCCAAGCAAAGAGATCCCTTAGGTACTGCATTAGAGAATCCCTTCCACCCTGACACTGAGCCTTTACCTTGGCCATTCAATCAGTTACAGATCCATCTAGCTGTAGCAGTGTTTTTCTATATTGCTTACTAGCATAGTATGAGAGTTTTGTTAAATGCCTTGATAAAAATCTAGGTAAACCATAGCTACAGCATTCTTCTACTCTAACCATCTAGTAGGTCTGTCAAAAAAAAAAGGAAATGAGATTAGTCTGGCAAGACCCATTCTTGATAAAGCCTTCAGGTGTCAGCTCTTTCAGGAGGATTTGCCTTTTAATAACAGTAAATATTTCTTTAGCCTTTATCGCTACAAAAAAACTTCTGTATTCTTTATTTAATTTAATCCTTCCAGGAACTGTACATCTACAGCAGTACAAGCATTATTATTCCTATTTTATAGGCCCGGATAGTTCAGTGCAACTTAATTTCACTAATATTATATAAGGTCTCCTATGTATAAAGTATTAAGTGAAACAATGAAGTTCTACATATAAAATATGGCACATAAAGCTATATGCTTTAAAGCAGCAGGTGTTATACTGAGGCTGGGGTGGGATGCAACATATACACAGTTAAGTATAAGGTAAGGTAGGGAGACAACTGTGAACCTTATCATTGACTAAAATAATTGTTGGCAGTGCTGTGATATAACAGGAATATTGATTTACTCTTTGTGGAATTGGCAAGCAATTTGAAACAATATCCCAAGCGTATCCCTGCACAAAGTGTTAATACTACTAGTCTTATACCCCTAAAAGATCAACACAGAGGAAAAGACCCATGTGTATAAAAATATTTACAACAACACTTTTTTATTGCAGCAAAGAACTGAAAACAGAATGAGTCCCCGTTGGTTTGGGAATGACTGGACCAACAAGAGTATTTTCACGTTATGGAATATGTTTGCATCATAAGAAATGACAAACGTGATGAGTTCAGGGAAACTAGGAGAGACTTGTCTAGACTGATGGATGTGGAATGAAAAGAGCAGAACCAAGAGACTCATTTTATGCAATGACTACAATAGGTAAAGGAAAATAATGAAACAACTTCAGAACTCTGATGACTTCTGAAAAACCTATAATGATACATGTCTTTTGCCTCTTGACAGAAAGGTGTAAAAGGAGGCACATTTTTAGACCTGGCTAATGTGTTCATATTTCTGCTTGACTGTCCCTATGTGTTATAAAGAGGGCTTCTGTTGGGAGGTGAGTGGGTGAAGAGTTAGTGTACAGTGAAAAAGATGTTTTAAAAAAAGAAAAATCAATAAAGCATTTATACACAAGGGAAAAAAGCAACTTAGAAGAGGATGAGACCAGGGCAGGTATTTTACTACCTTGTTAAACTTAATATACATTAAAAAAAAAAAACAGATGCTCACTGTATATAACAGATGTTCCCAGTTTCATATCCATTCCTGTTTTCAATTCATTGTCTATTACAATGTTTGTGTTTGTTTATGATTGTTAAACTCATATTAAAAATACAATTAAATTTAAAAATGCACCTGAGGAGGGATTGACTGCCTTCAGTTTTAGAGCTCAGGGAGGGCTCCACAGATGAAGTACTATTTGAGCTGAGACTTGAAAACAAAAAAAGACTTCTGCAAGGTCCAGAAGAGAGTGCATTGCAGGCATTGGAAATAGCTTGTCCAAATACTTGGAGGCAGGGGATGATGTATTGAGTTCAGGGAATAGCTAACAGTCTTGCTCTGGATAAAGCTGTTTATTTAGCAATTAAGAGGCAATAGTCATTTTCTGAAATTTCTCCTTGAGAGTCCAATCAAACATCTGCTGAACTCTCTCTCTGTCTCTCTCTCTCTATCTCTCTCTCTCTGTCTCTCTGTCTCTGTCTCTGTCTCTGTCTCTCTCTCTGTCTCTCTCTCTGTGTTCGTGTGTGTGTGTGTGTGTGCGTGTGCACTTATGAGTGTGTTTGGGTGAATAGTAGCAGGGTCCTTCCCTTCTGAAGATAAAGGGATGACCAATGAGGTAATGTATGAAAGAATTGAATGACCAAGGCAAGGAGGGGCTTGATGATCCCACAGAAATGGCTCGTTAATGATCTGTAACTCTTTTTCCAATTGGCCTCTAGATTGGAATAATCTCATTATGTGAGCTACTGAACCTTGTTAGTTGATCTGGAAGAAAAAAAATGTTACAGAAATGTGTTCCCTTTTCATAAAACCCATTTGTAATTAAGCACTCTGTGTACTTTACACACACCGCTCTATTAAGGCTTCCAAAACCTAGCTGCCTTTTCTATGGTTTCTTTATTTGTGTGCTTTTAGTTCTAGTGCTGGTTTTAAAATAGTGTTTCACAGTAACTATTAAAAAGGACATACCCATTAACTCCCTTCATTAGTTCATTCGTTCATTCAAATAAACAAGTATTTTTAACAACAACTACTCTGTGCCAGGAACTGTGCAGGGCACTGTGGTTAATACATCTAGAACTGAAAGGAATTTTATAGATCATCTCCTCAAACTCCTTCATTTTACAGATAAGTAAAATTCATTGTCATAATTCAAGAAAGGTCTACCAATGCAGTTAAGCTCTTCTACAATTCATAGTCTTAAAGACATATCTGCCAATGGCTGTCCATGTCTGTGTCTACATTTATATCACCTAGCAATTTATATCTGAGTGCAGCTATATCAATAACTTATTTATAGCTTTATTGATAAATTGTCTACCCCTATGTTAAACCTACAGATTGTCTATACTTATCTATGTCGATATGACTATACCTATACTTATATCTATCTATTGTTATAACTAGATCTGTATATATCTATATCTGATTCCATATCGATACCTGTGTCTCTTTTGTTACTGAGTTATCTTCAGTTGTATCCAGCTCTTTGTGGCCCCAATTTGGGGTTTTCTTGGCAAGGGATACCGAAATAGTTTGCCATTTCCTTCTCTAGGTCATTTTACAGATGAGAAACTGAGGCAAAGACGGTTAAGTGACTTGCCCAAAGTCACACAGCTAGTAAGTGTCTGAGGCTGGATTTGAACATAGGTCCTCCTGACTCCAGGCTCACTTCTATCTAAATCTGAAGAATTAAAGAGGAATAGAAATGCCCTGGTGTGGCTGTGAACATATAATGCAACATATAATCAATGAAACTTATAATGAAGAATAGGAGCAAAAGAAGTCATCATGGAATTCTATAATAGGAAGGAAAGGTAAATTGATTATATGACCAGGATGAAGAATAGCAAGTGGACAGTGTGAGGACACTACTGAAGAACGATTCCATCATGTTGGATAGATCCCCTGTGAGGAACTCATGGAAAGACATGGGCTAGAAACCCTTGGGATGTTCAAGCATAGATAGGCTACAATTTGCGTCACCGGAGGCAATTCCAAATTTGACCATGTCATAAATTCATTTGAAAAAAATGGTTTTTAATATATCTATATCTATATCTATAGGTATTTTCAAATTCAGTTTGACCAAGTGCTTTTTTTTTCTTTCCCACCATGTCACTCCCACAAATGAGCAATATGCAACCATCTCAAGGAGAGCAATACCTAGTCTTTCTTATGCATCTTATGCCCTGCAATTCACATATCAGAAGTACCCTCAGTGCCTCTGGCCTCTTCCTCTGATAGAGCCATGGCTCCTCCCAAGAAACTCCATTTAAGAAGAAGGGTACCTACATCAGACATATCTTATTTCTCTCCAGGCTTCTACATTCCAGACTTTCTCTGTCTTGCAGTATAGGGTTTACGTACCAGCCCACACTAGGTGATAGCAGAAGACACAATTTTTATAGGCCAAGACAAAAAGAAGCCTTTTCTCATAAACCGCTCTTTTTAAAATTGTGATTTATGGTACCTTTATCTCATCCTGGAGGTCCTTGAAGCTATGTGACCCTGATTGTTCTTATCTAGTGTAGTAAAATATATTTTTACTTGTTTTCCCTTTCTATTTGATAAACACTCTGTTCTTGATTTATACTTGAGTTCAAACTTTATATACTATGAGGTAATTTCTTTAACTTTCTGGAAGCTTCCCCACAAGCAACCTTTAAATCCTAGGTTTCTTATGTCAGTACAAAAATACTTGGGTCAATAGGAAGGGACTTCTTTATTGGGTAACTTTCCTCCAAGCAACTGTATCATCATCATCATAGTAATAATATTAACAGTAATTACACTATTTAAACATCACTTCAAATTGTGCCAAGTGCCTTACAAACATCTCCTTTAATCATCACATTCATCTGAGGAGAGAGGTGCTGTTATCGCTGCCATTTTTGAGAAGAAACTGAGGCAGACAGAATGTAAGTGACTTGGCCAGAGTCATATAGATAGTACATGTTTAAGAGTGGATTTGAAATCAGGTCTTCCTGACACTAGGTCTCAGGCTTTAACCACTGAGCAAACCTAACGGCCTTTTGCCATTTCTAGTGGATCAAATCACTAAACATATCGAGTGATTTCATTCATTTGCTTCAAAACAAGATATGGCTCACTAGGTAGAGACTGGAGGAGGGGCATATTCATACATGAAGGTGATATTTTAAGACATAGACTGTATATTCGAGATGTTACTTATTAGAGAAGCAGCACTGTTATACAGAATCTGGAAACTTGGGTTCAAATCCCTGCTTTGTGTGTTGTTTTTAATTACCTTTGTAGCCTCAGACAAAGTCACTTCACCTTCCTGACTCAATTGCCTCATCTGTAAAATGAAAGGTTTGGATTTCCTTTAAGTTTCCATCCAGCTCTAAATCTATGTCACTTGGTTCAAAACCAAATGTGTTATCTTTCTACTAAACCCTTTCCCCTTTTTATTTACTTTCTCTCTCAGCAGCACAACCATTCACCCTGGCTCCAATGTTCCTGACCCTGAGGTTATGTTTGATCATTCCCTCTCTTTCTTTTCTCACTCCAATCAGCGACCAAATTCTATCCATTCCACCTCTGAAACATCTCTCTCATTTGGACTCCCGTCTCTTTCCCCTGATGCTTCCCTGCTTCAGGCCCTCGTTACCACCCACTGGCACAATTGCCCTGGCTTCCTAACCTCCTGCCTCCATTTTCTCTCAGCTCTCATCTTCCATGAATGTCCCTACTGCAACCATCTTCATAAGCATGGCAAGCCTCAGTTCAAAATCCTTCAGATGACACCTTTGGCCTCCCGGTTAAAGATTAAAATTGTTTCCCTGGCATTCAAAACCATCTGTAATCTAGCATCATCCTACCTATCCAGCTTCATCTTCAATTATCCCCAACACACACAAATACACACACACACACACACACACACACACACACGCACTCAGACAAACAGACCTATGAAATACCAGCCGAACACTTCAAACACTCTCTCGCTCTCTGCTTTTTTTTTCCACACTATTCCCTGGCTTCCCTCTCCTCTTATTCTCTTTTGAATCTCTTTATCCTTTAAAGCTTAACTTAAATATCACCTCCTGCATGGAGTTTTTCTAGATCCAGTGGCCACTAACTCACCCTCAGGGGTCATACGCTATTCTCCCCCTCCCCATTCCCTTATACTCATCATGCAGAGGTGAGTATTATAGGTACTTGGCTTTTGCCCTTATTCTTTTGTGAAACAGTAGAGTTGATGAAGCCAAGGTTTATGTCTTATGTAAACTTTATCTCCCTGCCTGTTCCTATCACAGTCCTCTGCCCACAGGGTTAGGGATAGGAACTAGACCTCTAATTTCATTAGAAACTCACTCTACCTGTACAGATTAGCACCTTCTCTGCCATTTATACCCTTAGACCGTAGAATAGAATACTAGGAGGCTAAGTGACTTACTTGGGACCTATAGCCAATACCTGACTGAGATGGGGTAGAAAGCAAATCTTCCTGGCTTTGATGCCAGCCTTCTTCCCTCCTTTCCACCTGACCTCTAATACATATAATTGTTGTTGTTCAGTCATACAGTCATGTCTGACTCAATGTGATCCTGTGGACTTTTTCGATGATGAGTGGTTTGCCATTTCCTTCTCCAGCCATACACAGCAGAGCCTCAATATATGGATGCTGAATAACTGAAGAAACAAATAAGTAAATACATGAGAGTTTAGCTGAGACAGTGAGTGCAACAGGATTGAATGTAAATGCTTCACCAAACAGATCCGACCAGATGATGCCATTGTAGAACTTGTCCAAGTGCTTTCTCTCTCCGGGTCTTAAATTCCTCCTCTATAAACAGTGGGATTTACAGAGATTATCTTTAAGTTCCCTCCAGCTCACATATTTAATATATCTTGTTATACAGGGACATCAGTGGCTAAGCTTTATTGAGGAGTCAAAATCACTTTGGAAAAGAATTTGGAATTAAGCTAAAAAAACTGATAAAAATGCTTCTTCCATTAGACCCAATGATTATATCAGTGGCATATACCCCAAAGAAGTCATAGACAGAAAGAAAGGTCCTATCTACACTAAACTAGTGATAACAGCTTTTGTCAAGTTAAGTCAATACACATTTATTAAGCTGATCCTGTAGGCAACACATACTATTATGTCCTACAGATGCAAATATGAACCCAAACAAAAAAGACATCTTCATCTTCGAACTCATAACTCGAATTCTAGAAGATGACATGCTCAATGGAAGATGGAAAAGTGTGGCAAATGGGAGGCAGGGAAAAGGGGGAAGGAGGGGAAGAGTGAGGAGTGGAGCCTGGAGAGGAATGAAGACATGGCTGGCCTGGACACTTTCCTTAAAATGGAACTTCTGGGAGGAACCAGGCAATCAGGAGAAGGGTGTGCAGGGGCGGAGGGTGAGAAGTCCAAGGGCAGAGTAAGCTTCTAGGGGGAGGAGGTTTCTGTGACATAGTAGAGAAAATCAAAAGAATCACTGCGGCTAGGTGGCGCAGTGAATAGAGCACCGGCCCTGGAGTCAGGAGTACCTGAGTTCAAATCCGGCCTCAGACACTTAACACAAAAAACTAGCCGTGTGACCTTGGGCAAGTCACTTAACCCCAACTGCCCTCCAAAAAGCAAAAAAAAAAAAAAGAATCAATGGATGGAGGTAAAAAGGCTCAAAGGAGAAAATCATATTTGAAGTACTTTGAAAATCTTTCAATACTTAAAATTGATCTGTGATCACGAGGGTATGGGGAACTCCCTCCATCAGTGCAGATCATGAATGATTGACTTTGTCCATTTCCTTATGCAGTTCTCCTCCATTCCTTTCTGTATATCACTGAGAGAATTTCTTTCCAATGGTCCAATGAGCTTCTAGTTTTCTTAATGTATTTTCAATATCAATGCAATCTTGGGGCCATCCATCTTCTATAAACTGTCTTTCCCCACATAATCACTCCTCCATGTAGGGCTCCACTTATACATGTTCTCGTAAGTATCTTCTGAATTACTTTTTTTTTTAAATAATAAAATGTATATTATGACTTACTAGTATAGATTAAATTCAGGCTGTTTATAAGCCTTACCATTTGTAAAGGTGAGTGGCTTTAAGGTTAATGTCTTGTTTTGTTTTCCATTTCCCATTTAGTCTCCTGTCATTTGAATCTCCCTACTTGTAGTTCTTTGGGCAGCTAGGTGACTAGTGGAAGGGGCACCAGGCTTGGAGTCAAGAAAGACCTGAGTTCTTATAATATCCAAGTATTCATATATTGTCCACATTAGAAGATAAATTAATAAGATCAAAGAAAGTTCATGTCTTTGCCTTTATAGTCCAATGCTTAGCCCATTAGAAAGTATCTAACAAATAACTTACTTGGCCAACTAACTCTTGAGATCACGGTCCATGGCCATACTGGTAAAATGCTGATGGTCAACTATACAGTCTGAGATAACAGAGAATGTTGTACTCTCCCAAGTACAATCTGGTCCACTCTCCTTATTCAAATCTGGGTCAAAGTCAGGGTCTGTTCAAGAGGAGGTACAAGGGAAAGAGCAGTGGACTTGAAAATATTTAGTAACTATAGTTACTCACTTTTCTGGGTCTCAGTTTCATCACCTATAAGATGATGAGGTTGTACTAGACGGCCTCAAAGTTCCTTTCCATCTCTAAAACTATGATTTCATCTGTTAATAGGCTAATTTAGTGTCTTCGTCATCCAACATCCAATTGGCAGATAGCTCTTCTCCTACTAAACAGTAGTAGCACCTCCTAGTTGCATAGGCAGTAAGCACCCTTCATCAACCTTGTATTCTCTGTGTGGATGGCTATTTTGAGGGATTAGGTATAATGGAAGATGCTCTGTAATAATAAAAGGCTCAATGCCATTTGCATAATATCTTTTGCCAATAGGAATACATTTAGAACGTCTTCATCAGCCATTTCCCTTCATTAGACAGGTAGGGAACTATGAGAATGGAGAACTGCACATACAGATTGACTCAGTTACTATGTTGTTAAATTTTGCTGAGTTACTTTTTTTCTTTTCTTTTTTGTTTTTTAACTCTTTGTTACAGAGCATGGCTCACTGGGTGGGGCAGAGTGAGACAAAGATAATTGGTAGATAATAGATTAGACAGATAGACAGACAGACAGATAGATAGATGCATAGATACATAGATAGATAGATAGACAGATCAATAGGGTGAGTGAGCATTTATTAAGTACTTACTATTTGTCAGGTATTGTGGTAAGCACAGAGGATGCATGTAAAAGAAAGCAAGTCAGGCCCCACCCTCAAGAAGCAAGAAGTCAAGCCATAAAAAAAGGTGATGAGAAGAGGGGGAGGGGGAAAGAGTATGGCACAGAGATTGCAAAAAAGTGTCCTAGTGGCCTGGATCCTGGATAGCGGAGACAAAAAGCTGGCCTATCAGAACTTGAGGGTGGGGGAAAGCCAGCAGTGGAGTAGGAGTTTCCTGTAGAGTGGAGATAGTTGAAGAGTGAGGCCATGACTGGGAGACTGTATGAAATGGTGTAAATTGGAGATATTTTTGGAAATAAAGGAGAGGCAGAAACAAAAGACATCAATAAAGATTAACTTCACAAAAAGAAAGAAAGAGTTCTTTTTAAAGCCCCTATTCATCAGTAGGGAATCCCTTTTTGATTTGACCTTTGTACAGGATATTCTCGGTGACAGTTCCCAGCACCTTTGGTGAGCCCGTCATCTTGTTTGATGCTTTGCTTCATGTTGAGTGAAAGCTCTGCCACATATCCTCAAGCTGCAATGGCTTTGAGTCCAGTCCCAGCAACAGACCAAGTCTAACATGGGAGGACCAGCCTATGTGGGAGAAGAAAGGGCACTAGGTGATGAATTTTTAATTCTCTGCCACAGAGAAAAATGCAAAATAGCCCTCAATCCTAATAGCTTCGGCTTCTACAGAGATGCTGGGAAAGGGAAAGGAAAAGGGGACCAAGGGCAGAGAATCACTCTGCTTTTTGAGAGTTTGCAAAAATTGACATAACCCTCATTATTTTCAAAGTAAACCTTAGAGCACCATGTAAATGTCAGCTATTGTTAATTGATAATTATTCAGTAGATAGGCAGGAACAGGGCATCCAGCAAAGGAACTCTCCCCCTTCTTCTTCCAATCCCATGGCCAGTCACCTGCTGTTCCTTTAATTCCAATCTGTTTGGAAGGACCAAGCACATTCTGATTAAAGATGGTTTTCTGGGACTCTCTTCAAAGCAGAAAAATAGAAAAGGAGGGGAATTGTGTGGGGGAAAGCTTTTGTCTGTACATTTTTCTTCCTCACAGTGTGCATGTGGGGAAATAGGCAAGTAAACAGGGCAGTTTGTAGAAGGAAGGACACCTACAGTGCCTTCTAATTCCAAGAGAATGCTTTAATGCTAGGAGTGCATTGTGGTTTTATTGAAGCCAACATTTTTTCCTACTATGCCAACTAAAACTCCTCTGCAGCTTCTTCCTATGAAGTTCTTATGCATGTTTTATCATAAGAGCTCCCTTTTGTACAGACTCAGAGGGAAGCAGAGAATGGTAGAACAGGAGGGGGACCTCAGGGATAATCTGGTCCAACTCCCTATTTATAGAAAAGGAAACTGAGGTTCAGAGATCCTTGGCTCATCCCAGAAGAGATTTTCAAGGCCATCTAGTTCAACCCCCTTTATTTTGTAAAGAAACTGAGGCCCATAGAAGGAAAATGTCTTAAGTAGCCTGTGCACACCAGTGAATTGGTCATTTTTCTTTAGGGCATAAAGGACCATCTTCTATGTCTGAAGGCCGTCTTAATGCTGGGGATTTTTCACTCATTATTTTGTTTGAATCCAGGATCTCAGGTCCCCTTGATCACCAACCTAGAGGCAGGCCAGTTTAGTCAAATCTCTATCATTTTACAGCAGAAGAAATTGTCCTTCATTCTTGAAGAGGACCAATGGTAAAGAAATTTAATGATTTGTCCAAGGCCACACAGTTACTATGATTCAAGGGAAAAATTTAAACTCAGACCCTCTGAATCCAAAGCCATTCTACTCTTTCCAGTGCACTATGTGCTATGTATAGCTCTCTAGTTTACAAGCAAAATGGCATCTTTGCAACAATTCTATGAGAGGGGAAGCATATGGATTTTATGTTTCTACCATCCAAGGACTTATTATTTAGTGGTCAGCCTTCTTTTCTTCTTCCAATGATCAGTTTGTTCTGGGACTGCACAAACAAGTTTTCCCAGACTGATAGAACCTACCAGAGCTTGTGTCTTGTTAGTTTACCTTAAAGAACTCCAAGTCGCTTCTATTCTCAGATAAGCCATCAGATTAGGTCTCTGGAGAATAATTATCCTCCCCCTTTTTACAAATAGGGAAACCAAGACCCAAAGGCATAAAGTAACTTGCCCAAGGTCACCCTGTTAATAGATTTGATAGTTGGAACTCACACCCAGGCCTTTAGAGGAGATAAACCTGAATAATGGAAAATCATTGAATGTGTTTATATGTCCATCTTGTCTCCTCAGTTAGAATGTAAGTTCCTTGAGGGCAGGAGTGGTTTCATTTTTGTCTGAGGGGAAGAAGAGAAATAACCAACTGCTGTTGTTCTACCTGGCAGTCCATCCCTCCATCCTTCTCTCTACTTGAGGTATCCAGTGCCCACCTGCTCTCTCTCACTCCCTTCCTGTCCATCTTTCTTATGATTTCAGTCAGTTCTATCTCATAAAGTCCTATATTGAGGAACTGTGGCTATGTCTTTCTTGTTTCACTGTGTTCCCTCACCCAGGATTCTGCACATTTTAAGTCATATGGAATGGAAGACTTGGTCCTCTGTTAACGCATCATAGGACCATAGATTGAGAACTAAAAGGAACCATAGTAATGACCAAGTCCAGCTCCTACATTTTATATAGGAGGTAATGGAGGCACGGAGAGGTTAAAGGAATAGTTCCAAAGCTAGGAAGTGTTCAGATTGAGGATACAAATCACTAGGATGGGGGGAGGTGCAAGGATTTCCAAATTCAGCCATTCTACAACTTTCAGCTGAGACCCAGATCAGGGAAGTAACTTGCATAAAGGCACACAGCTAGTAAATAAGAAACTGGCATTTGAACCCATGTTTCCTGGCTTCAGTCTTCCCTCTCTTCCTCTCCCCCCACCACTGGAAAAGTTATATGGGGCGTGTACTGGGGCCTTGTTTCACCCCTAATATTTCCAGATCCCATCTTGGGTTTGTGTCTTAGTCACTGCCACCTTCTCCAGGGGACAAATTCACATCACTATCCCTAGTGGTGAGAGCCTTAGAGGTGAGCCTCACCCAAAGCAGAAAAAAACACCTCTTTCCTATTTGTCCTAATTTCAGTTGTCATTAGTTCCCACCCCATGGTCATTTTTTTAAATTGCTAAATGCCCTCATTTTAAAGGAAGAATATGTAGTTTTGAACATTTTGGGATAATTTAAGTTATTTTTAAAAGCTGAGATTTTCAAGAAGAAAACGTCATTTTGCAATTTGTGACTAATTACTTAATAATGATTAAAAGTGAAAACAAGAGCTTTCAATCACAAATTGTAGTATAATAAACAAACCATCAGGTTTCTCATCAGAAGAGTCCTCTCTGCTACTTATTATGTGAACTTGGGCAAGCAAGTTATTTTCCCTTTCTGGGTTTCAGAAAGGTCTTTCACCTCTGTAAAATGAGGTGGGGTGGGACTAGATGATCTCTAACAATCCTTTCTTCCATTTAAATCTATAATTCACAAATCTTGGTTATTTGCTGAAACATACGCTGATTTTTCTACATGTTCCCCTGAAACAAATTGATGGAGGGAAAGGGGTGCAAAATTTTTTTCTGCCACAGTCAAGAGTTTGAGAACATTGCTCTGACCCTATTGAAACATTGGTTCCCAAAGGATTCTTTGCTTGGCTTAAACTCAAGGTGGAAACATAAAGACAATTTCACTTCTATACTGGCTGTAATTAGGCACTAATCTTCAACCTATGACTACCAACAATCAATTCTACTATAAGTGGGCTCTGTTTTGAAAGAAGGAAAAACAGTTTCTAAAAATTCACATTACATAGCAGAAATATTGGTGCAGATGAAAGAAGGAAGGGAAAACCAAAGATTTTTCAAATGGTTTCAGGAATCTTTGGAAAAAAAGACACAAAACAAAACAAAAAAACAAATAGGAAAAAAAAAACTAAGTGTGCAATGAGGGGGAAAGTTTTGGATTTAGAATCAGAAAATCTGGATTCAAATTCTCTCTCTGCTATTTTTACATTTAATTTTGACTTTTCCCAACTACATATAAACACATTTAACATTCTTTTTAAAAGAAATTCAATTCCAAATTTTTTCGCTCCTTGCCTCAAGCAATTTAATATAGACTATTCATGCACAGTTATAAAAAATATTTCCATATTAGTCATGTTGCAAAAGAAAACATAGACAAAAAAGAATAATAAAGTTTGGAAATTATGCTTCAATCTGTATTCAGACATCTCAGTTATTTCTTTGGAGGTGGATAGCATTTTTATCGTAAGCCCTTAAGAACTGTCTTAGAAATTGTATGTCTCAGTTGATCATCCTACAATATTGCTGTTAATATGTACAGTGTTTTCTGGTTCTGTTCATTTCACTTTGCATTGGTTCACGTAAGTCTTACCAGATTTTTCTGAAGCTATTCTACTTATCACTTCTTGTAACAAAATACTATTCCATCATAATTATATACCACAACATCTTCAGCCATTTCCCAACTGATGAGCATCACATCAATTTCCACTTCTTTGCCACCACTAAAAGAGCTGCTATAAGTATTTTTTATGTACGCTGGTCCTTTTGTTCTTTTTCTTTGATCTCTTTGTGGTACAGACCTAGTAATGGTATTGCTGGGTTAAAGGGTAGGTACAATTTTATACCTTTGCGCATAGCTTGAAATTGCTTTCTAGAATGGCCAGATCAGTTCAAAACTCTGCCGATAGTGCATTAGTATTCCAATTTTCCCAAATCCCCTACAGTATTTGTCATTTTCTTTTTCTGTAATATTAGTCAATATAATAGGTATGATGTGGTACCTCAGAGGTTTTTTAATTTGCATTGCTCAAATCAATAGTGATTTAGAGCACTTTTTCATATAACTCTAGACGGTTTTGATTTCTTCATCTGAAAACTGCCTGTTCATTTCCTTTGACCATTTATCAATTGGGGAATGGCTTAGATTTTTATAAATTTGATTCAGTTCTCTCTATATATGAAAAGTGAGGTCTTTATCAAAGGAACTTGATACGTTTTTTTTTTAGTTTCCTGTTTTCCTTCTAATCTTGGCCACATTGCTTTTGTTTATGTAAAACCTTTTAAATTTGATGTAATCAAAGTGATCCATTTCACATCTCAGAATGCTCTCTATTTCTTGTTTTAATCATAAATGCATCCCTTATTCAGGGCAGAATCTTCCATGTTCCCCTGATTTGTTTATGATACCACCCTTTACATCTAAATCATGTACGCCCAGTTTGACTTCTCTTGGTATACACTGGGAGACGTTGGTCTCTACTTACTTTCTGACAAACCCTTTGCTAGTTTTCCTGACAATTTTTTGTCAAATAGTAAATTCTTGTCCCCAAATTTGGGATTTTTTGATTTGTCAAGCAATAGATTACTACTATGGTCATTTATTACTGTGTATTGTATATCTAATCTATTCTACTGATCTGTCACTCTATTTCTTAGTCAGTACCAGATTATTTTCACTATTACTTCTCTATAATGCAGTATGAAATCTGGTACTACTAAGCCACCTTCCTTCATGCTTTTTTCATTAATTCCCTTGATATTCTTTTTTTTAATTGACATGTTTATTTACTTTTAGTTTATAAGATTCAGTTATAGAATCACTTGAATTTCAGATTTTATCCCCTCCCTTCTCCCCTTTTCCCCCGTGGTGGCGTACAATCATGTATGGGATCTGTAAACACTTTCACATTGTACAATAGTCTGGTTGTATAGAAGCTTTGTTACCAATTGAGTGAATAATGGGGAAAAAAAGAAACAAAACCAAACATGGAAAAGAAAATTGGCATGTGTTGCTTCAGTCTCCATATAAACTCTGGTCTTTCTAGGTGTTTCTCTGACTGTAGGTATCTCCTTCCATTCTGAGACTTGTAGAGTTGTCTTTTAACTGTGCGTTGCTGAGAAGAGTTCAGTTTATCAAGGTTGGTCATCATACATATGATGTATCTGTGACTGTGTACAATTTTTTCCTGGTTCTGCTCTTCTCATTTAGCATCAATTCATATAAGCCTCTCCAGGTAAATATGAAGTCCATCTCCTTCCCATTTCTTATAGCACAATAGTATTCCATTACATTCATGTACCATAACTTGTTCAGCCATTCCCCTATTGATGGGCATCCCCTGAGTTTCCAGTTTTTTGCCACCACAAAGAGAGATGCAATAAATATTTTTGTACTTATGGGTCCTTTTCCCACTTCTATGATCTCTTTGGGAAACAACCCCAAAAGTGCTTTTACTGGGTGAAAAGGTATGTAACTATTTATAGCCCTTTGGGCATAGTTCCAGATTGCCCTCCAGAATGGTTGTATCAATTCACAGCTCCACCAACAATGCATTAGAGTTCCAATTTTTCCACATCCTCTCCAGCACTTGTCATTTTCTTGTTTTGTCATCTTAGCCAATCTAAGTGATGAGATGTGGTACCTCAAAGTACTTTTGATTTGCCTGTCTCCAATCAATAGTGATTTAGAGCATTTTTCCATATGCTTAAAAATATCTTTAAT
>CM053593.1:359244260-359267244 GCA_028646575.1 Pseudocheirus occidentalis
TGACCTTCAGTTTCTTCATCTGTAAAATGGGTATATTAATGCACTATTTGCCCCCATAAGGTCATCCTGAAGAAAAGAGCTTTGTAAAGTTCCATATAAATCTGAGTGATTATTATGATAGATGTGTATTATTGCTATATTTTTGCTTAGTAGACGTCTTCTAGACTGTAAGCTTCATGAGAGCAGAACCCATCTCTGATCTAAGTAGCATCATGACCTAAGCATCATCTTCCCCAGCAGCTGGCATAGCACTCTGTATACAGCAGGTGCCTAATAAGTTTTGTTTGATAAGGTACAAATGGGTGATTCCCATAACTGTCTGGCTCCAGTTGATCACAGGATCACAGATTTAGAGCTGGAACTTATTTTGGAAGCCATCAGTCCCAATCCCTTAAGATAGATGAGGAAACTGAGACCAGAGCAGTTAGGTGATTTGTTCCAGGTCACACAGTTAATGAATATCTGAGGCAGGATCAGAACCCAGGTCATCCTGACCCCAAGTACAGTGTCCTAGTAATATCCTCTAGGATAGAGGAGTATGAATATGGAAAGACTTAATTGCCCCCATTTCCATTTCATATATGTCACCCAACACGTATTTATGGAGCATGTATTCTTATACTTACCCAGAGTACTCGAGAGTGAGCTAACACCACCTCTGTTAACCTTTAACAGGATTCATTTCTCAAAGGATCACAAGGACCAGTGTATTCTCTGTGTATTAGTAACTGGGAAGATGATCACATGGGAGTCCTTTTTAGCTGTTAAGAACTCTTGCTAGGAATCATGTCAGCAAATGAAAGGAACAGCAAAGTCAAGATGCAGAAAAAGACACATTTTGGGACGTGGCCAATATGGGATTTTTTTTTGCTTTGTGTCTATTTGTTACAAGGGCTTTGTTTTTTTGATGGGGGAGGCAAGAGAGGAACAAGGAGATTTGGGAGACAGGATTTTCCCACCCCACTTCCCCAAATGAGAAAAGAACAGAAGGAAAACCAGAAGGAATCACATGTAAGCAGGACAGTTTTGAAAGTTACATGTTGAATTTATTATATACTGATAAAGAAAAGCAAGCTGTTCATAGTAGAGACTCACAGTTTCATGTATAATTCTCTGCTGTTCTAAACTGCACATGGAAATGTTCATTTTTTTAATGGTGAAGTTCAGAATTAAAAGAAAGGAAAATAAGAGGCAAAGGACTCCCTCAACAAAACAACAGGAACCCTTAAGGGATCTTATAAGAGCAAAAACAGTGAATTGTATTGCAGAGTCCCTCCATGTACAAATATACACACAAACACACATGCACGTGTGCACATACACATGTATACACAGCAAGAGTAGAGCATCTGTGATACCCTCCACACCCAGATACAATCACAGATTTGTAGTTAGAAAAGATATTAGAGTTCTTTTAGTCTACCTCTTCATGTTTTCAGATGGGGAAACTGAGGCAATTGTCTGCCCTAGCTCAGAAAGCTAGTGACACAGGAGAGATATACTCACCATTCCTCAAACAGAACCCAAGACGTCATGCATCTTGGTCTTTGCTCAAACTATATTCCCTACATGGAATGCCCTGCCCCCATATCTCTGCCTACTGGAATTCTACCCATTCTTCAAAGTCTAATGAGGCTTGTGAGATGGCATCATGGAAGTTTCTCTATCTATCATGGTTCCATCATCACCAAGACTTCTCCTGTCATACCCAGAGCCATTCAGTGACTGTTTAGCCAGAAGAACAAAACAAAACAAAAAGACAGTGCCTCCATCAAGAGTTACTGGGACCCCATTCTTACCACCAGAAAGACTGACATGACAATCCTCATCATCATAGACACTGCTGTAGGCTTACCCCATTCTAGAAAGCATGGCAGCAATGCATAGCTGTGTAGACTATAAAGGAAGAAGACACTGACGGGAACTCAGGAGGAATTCAAACACTGCCAGCTGCGCCTGTCATGTATGAAACTTCCTTGTCAAATCCCTCACTTTCAAAATGGTCTTAGAAATGCTGCTGCAGAGCTCCTGCCAATCAGTCAGTCAGTCAACTACACTTTTAAAGTCCCTTCTGTCACCTGAGTCTTAGATTATGTGCTTGGGCACTATGTGAGGATTTCACTGGGATAAGAGTAAGGAGGGAATATTGAGAAGATAGCTTGTCTGAGAGGAGATTGATGGGAGGTCCAGAAGGGACAAATGTACCAAGGATTGGCACTGGGGCACAGAACCCTTCTAAATTCCTTACCACCACCACCACCACCACCACCACTCCAAAAAATTTACAAAATTTGTATTCAGCGTAATTGATAGTTTCAGTTCTCTGCAGTGGCTTTCCCCCATGATGATGGAGAACTTCCAAACCTCCACTGGCCCATCTTCTTCTGACTCCTCTTCTCTCCTTTATTTCACAAGATTTAAAATTGGAAGGGATCTCAGGAATCATGACAGCAATGTGAAATGAAAGGAAGTCTAGATTAACGGTCACAAATTGTTGCTCTTTGGTGGTTTCAGTTGTGTCTGACTGTTCATGATTCCTTCTGGGGTTTTCTTGGCAAAGATACTGTCATTTCCTTCTCCACCTCATTTTACAGATGACGTAGTGAAGCAGAGTTAAGTGACTTGTCCAGGGTCACTCATCTAGTAAGTGTCTAAAGTCAGATTTGGACTCAGGAGGACGAGTCTTCCTGACTCTAGGCCAGGCATTCTATCTACCTCCACCTACCTACCCAGTCAGATCTGGGTTCAAATTCAGACCTGTGTGACCATTGGCAACCTGACCTCTCTGAAACTTAGTATCCTCATCTGCAAAATGGAGGGGTAGTGGGGTGTCCGATGAAATTATGTCTAAGGTCCCTTCTGCTCCTAGGTCTTTGATCCTATTGTCTCCCACTGGGGACCTTACCTTGTTTGTGCCATGGTCCCCTCTGCCGGTCTGGTGAAGCCTGTAAGCCCCTTCTCAGAATAAAGTTTTTAAGCACATAATTAAGAAAATTAAGTATATGATTTAGGATTACATAGGATTACAAAAGGAAAACTCAGACATACATGTCTATGTATGTATATATTATGTATTTATATATGTGTGTATATATGTATATAATAACAGAGAGAGAGAGAGAGAGAGAGAAAGTAATCAGAACATTAAAAAAAGCTCAGAGACCCCAGAAAAAGAGATCTTACTCAAGATCTGGGAGACAGTTACAAATTGAACAATGTTAATGCAAAGAACAATAACAATTGGAAATCAATGTTTCAAAATGATTAGGAAGAAAATTGGTCTCAAAGAAAAGATATGAGAAGACAGCTCCCCCACCCCCATCTTTTGTAGAGGTGTAGGGGGGCATAAAGTGTGGAACCTTGGACATTGCAGTGTTGGTTTTTTTTTCAATATAGCAACTAGTTTTGCTGATTTTCTTTTCTCCCTCATTTAAATTACTATTATGTTTTTTGGCAAAGGATGGTTCATTGGGAGGGAGAGTGAAGAGATATAGGGTGACCTAGTCATTTAAACACAAAAGAGATCAACAAAAGTCTATTTTTAAAAAGAAAGTTGAAAAGTCATAATTCATACCCAGGTCTTTTGAATTCAAGTCATGCATTGTTTTTCTGCCATGTTATTGACCCCTCCCACATGGAACTTCACCAGATATCAAGCTCTTCATTCTGGTTCCCAGACATTTAAAAGAAAATCAATCTTACAAAGGAGGAACATGGGGAGAACTGAGTTTTAAATATTCGTCTTAGTTCAATAATTGAATAGCCATCCTTGGAGGGTTTCCCTGTATGTTTATAGTGGGAGCAATTAAATTCTAAATAAATAACAGTTATTAAATGAGCAAATATAGGTCTGATGCTAGGCAGAGGCTAGCTTTCTATCATCCTCACCTGAATCATTTGCCTATTTAGATCAGAGGAGAAACTGGGACAGAAGGGCTAATAACCAGACTGTTTCTGACACATCTTTATGCCTATTTAAATAGGGAAAGGTCTAGGGCTCAATTAAAGGGGAGAAAGCAGCAAGGTGATTCAGGATATTTTTAAATTCCTCCTCGCCCCACAAACGTAAAGATCTATTTCAGTATTTCTCTCTGGGACATTAAAGCTCAAGAAATAACACAACTGAGCTACCTTTCCACCCCACACTGGCAATCCTCAAAAGGAGGACTCCCAGGCTAGAGTTTAATCTGGATAGATGGCTAGGCAATTTTTCTAAAAATCACCAGTTAGCATAATTAGAAGACTGTACTTTGAGCATTCCAAAACATTTATCTCTCCCACTGCTGGAGTGTTTGCAGAATCCATTTATCTCTCATGGTCAGTGGGAACAAGGAAGCAGGAGGGGGAAGAAGGGGTTTTGTGGATGAAATGAATTTTCTGTCAGTGGAAACAGATTTCTGTCTTGGTTACTGCTGCACTGTTGGGGGGAGAGGGATCACTCTTCTCCCTGAGGCTAACACCAAGTGGTCTTCCCATCACCTGCAATTTCCTGGTGCATTGGGGAAATCAAGGTAGTTATGTCAAGGCAAGCATTGATTGGTTAAGCACCTTCTATAGCCAAGTGTGTCATTTATCACCTCCTCTGTCCCTCAGTCCATTCACCTATCCGTACATACATACATATGTGATATGTGTGTGTACATTTTAGTCATTTTTCGATCATGTCTGGCTCTTTGTGACTCCATTTGGGATTTTCTTGGCAAATAAACTGTAGTGGCTTTGCCTGTCCTCCAGTTCATTTGACATATGAGGAAACTGAGGCAAACAGAGTTCAGTGACTTGACCAAGGTCACACAACTAGTGCATGCCAGAGGCCAGATTTGAACTCAGGTCTTCTTGACTCCAGGCCCAGTGCTCTGTGCACCATGGCGCCACCTAACTGTCTCCTGTGTACAGTGTGTGCATGCATGTGTACTTACATGCATACACACATGTATGTACATGTATTTGTACATGTGCATGTATTGTGTATGTACACATTGTATATGTACATATTGTAAATATGTGTGCCTGATAGAACTCTGTATATCTATATGAATGCACACATACATGTATAGGACATGTGTGCACATATATACACCCACACATATAGATGTATATATGGACATAAGTTTCCCAAGAAAAGTCAAGGAAATGGTGCATTTGATAAAATAGGACCCTGAGAGTCAGAAAGCCTGAATTGGAATTTTGACTCTGCCCTTTGCTAGATGTGTAATATTGGGCTTTGGTCATTCTCCCAGGGATGTTATAAGACTTCACATCATGGAACAAGACCCTCTCTGGAAAAAAAAAGAGGTTTGGGGTTGCCCAATATTCAATGAAGAAAGATGAAGAGAGTGGTTCATTGACCCATGCATGAGTCCCTATGCAAGGCACATAGTAGGAGGTTACTAAATGATTATTGACCAACTGTTCCTCACATGTATGGTAGCCTTTCCCCATGTGTGCCTTCATGCATGGTTTCACATTTCTAGAACATCTTCTCTCCTTACCACCATCATAAAGAATCCCTCTCTTACTTTAATATGTACCTTAATCATCATTTTCTGCCTGAAGTCTTTCCTCATATGCTTCCAAATTCAGAGAATAAAAAGAGAGGTAAAAGACATCCCAAACCCTCAAGGAGCTTACAGTCTAGTAGGTGAGACAGCATGCCAACAACTATGTACAAACAAACTACATACAGAATAAATAGGAAATAATTCACAGAGGGAAGTAACTTGAATTAAGAAGGATTGGGGAAGGCTTCCTGTGAAGGGGCGATTATATTGGAGACTTTGGGGAAGCTGAGAGGTAGAGATGAGGAGAAAGAGCATTCCAGGCACAGAGGACAGTCAGAAAAAATGCCTGGAGCCAAGAAATGGGAGTGTCTTATTCTAGGAACAACGTGGAGGCCAATGTCACTGAATTAAAGTGGGGGTAAGAATTGAGAAGAACAGAAAGGGGGACATTGAAGTCTTTGAACAGCAGATTTTAAATTTATTCCTGGAGATTATAGCATTTAGAAATGTTGCAAAGATAGAATAGATGGTCCTTGGTAAGAGACTAGATGGATATAAGAGGAGAGAGTGAATAGTTAAGAATGTCTTCTCATTTGCGAGCTTAGAGGACTGGGAGGATAATTGTGCCCTCAACAGTAATAGGAAAGCTTGGAAGCGGGAAGAATTGTGGGAGGAATGATAATGAGTGTCCTTTTGGACACACTGAGTTTAAGATGTCCATGAGACATCCATTTTGGAATATCTAGGCAGTTGGAGATCCAAGGCTAGAGATGAGCAGAAAGCTTAGGTCCGGATAAGTAGATTTGAGAACTATTAGCATAGAGATAGTAATTGAATCCACGGCAGTCAGTGAGATAGCCAAGTGAAGTAAAGATGGAGAAGAGGAAAGGGACCAGCACATGGTCAAACCATAATTAGTAGCCATGACCTAAACGTAGGAGACTAAGGAGCCATCAGTCAAGTAGGAAGGGGACCAGGAGCAAGGAGAGTCCTAAAAGTCTAGAGAAGAGAAACAAGGGGGAGGAAGTGAACATGAATGATCAAGGCTGTAGAGAGGTCAGGAAGGATGAGGATGAAAAAAAAAGCCATTGGAGTAGGTCCATTGGTCTGGATCTGAGCAGGAGGGAGACGAACCTGGAAAGCGAGGTTGGGGCAAGCCAGACAAGAGACAGCAAGGCATAGCAGGTGGGCAGCTGGTCTCCAGTCAGGTGGCCTAGTTTCAAATCCCACTCCTGATTCATACTGACTGTGTGGTCCTAGGCAAGATATCTATTTATCGTCTCATTGCCTGAAGCAACTCTCCAAGACTATACAAGGCACAGACCAGCATTGGAAGAGATGCCAATGAAATACATACACAGACACATACACACATGTATGCACACACATATATAACCATTCCTATATATGTGTGTATACACATGTTATATACATATATGTATTTATTACACACACACACACACACACATACACATATTGAGCACCATTCAAGGTCCAGGGGATTTAAGGATAAAACAAAACAGTAACTTTCTTCAGGTAGCTTACATTTGATAAGATCGCTCCTTTGTAGTTTTGCAGTGACATGGGAGTGATATTGGGCGAGTCCCTGTCCTCTCAGGGGCTCCAATTTCCTCATCTATAAGATGAATGTGGTAGAGTGGGCATGGGGGTAGGAAGTGGTACAGCTAGAATGTGGATAGATAACCTCTAAGGCCTTTTTCTGCTCTAAGTTCCATAATCTGATCCCCTGTTTGCCGAGACATCATTTTCTCCCCACTGATCAGATGCTGAAAATCTGTCCTTTAGCAGAGGACTGGTATAAGCTTGTTTCAGGTATAAATGTCTTAGACTAGCTGGGTACTGAGACACAGGGTGACCTTTCAGTAGCTCCCACAGCACAGCCCTGAGGATTATTTCCTTCACTTATCAGAAATAAACAGACAAAGAAATAAATCAAATTCTCCAATGGGGGGCATGCGACAACAACAACAACAAAACTAATTATTCTCACTTCCCAGAACCAGAAAGAGGATTCTTGTTATGGGGATGAACAATCTTGACAACTTCGATGCCATTTTTTTTTTTGCTCTCTGTCAAGACTCACTGAACACAAACATATCCCTGCTAATTAACAAATCACCTTGTGAATATTTCGATGAGGGACACTTCCTTACTTTGGTGAGTCAGTGCAGGGTTGGCAAGCCACTGTGACAGAGGTAATTGGACTCCTTTCATTGTTCACTTTTTTCCAGGGCCTGAATTTTTTGCCTACAAATAGGCTACATCTTTCTCTTTTTAGAGTATTTGCTCCTTCCTTCTTTCCTTGCCATGACACCCAGGAAGGAAGACTATCTTCTCTTCTTGTCTTTTCTCCCCTTAGAAGGTCATTTGACTTCTGTGGAACTCAGTTTCCTCATCTGCAAAGTGAATAACAGCATGGCTCAGTGGAAAGACAGCAGGCTTTGGAGTTGGCAACCCAGATCGGAAGGCCACTTTGTCATTTGCTGCCTGTGTGATGGTCAGCAATTAATTCACTTTTGATTCTCTGGGTCTCTGTTTCTTCTTCTGTAAAACAGATTAAATTGGTATAGTTGGACTACGTGACTTCTAAGATCCCTTTCTTCTCTAAATCTGTGATTGGGATAGTCTAGGCTACATCCTTGGGTCACCTACCCCTGCCAACTACTCCCTAAGAGAAGATGCAGAGAACAGGCAGGCTCTACAAGAACAGGGAGCAGACGCTAGACTGGCCATTTGTACTGAAGCCATGGTAGTCCATTGCAAATGGTAATAATAATAATAATAATAATAACAATAATGCAGGGATCTTTGACCTTTTCTACATCATGGGCCTCCCCTCCCCCCCGGCTGTCTGGTGATGCCTGTGGAGCCCTTCTCAGAGCAAGTCTTTTAGATGCATAAAATAAAATGCATAGGATGAAAAAGAAACCCATTTTATTAAAATGCAGTCATCAAAATATATTTTTAAGTTCACATTCAAACAAAAAAATAAATCAAATTTTCTGGTGGTGGACATGCAGCAACAGCAACAATTATTCTCACTTCCCAGAACCAGAAAGAGGATTTTTGTTAGGGGTTAAGAATTCTTGTTTCAAGATTGATGTTTCCTTACGCTGTGTTTCCTTCAGTTCCTGTATCCCCACCCTCTCTCTGCCTTCAATTTTCAGCTGCTTTCTGACATCCCCTCCTCTCCAAGAAACTTTTCTGATACCCTGCATCCATATTTTTATGTTCTCTGCCCCTTTCCAGTCCTCTTTTCTCTTTCACATGAATCATTTCTTAGTTCTTCCCACTTCCCCAAGCTGGGCAAAGGCTATGAATACTGAGAAAGATGACGTGATGAAAGGTTGTAATCCTGCGGTGTCTGAAGATGAATCACCTGTGGTGTGAATGAAGCCTCTGGCTGGTCCTGCTTCATCCAGAGCACTGAGTTCTCTGGGAGCATCACAGAAGCCCAGAGGTGTAAATGTAGTCACATGGAATCCTGGAGGTCATACACAACAATGGGCCTCAGGCTCCCATCTCAACTCCCATACTACCTTCTCTTGGCAGGAATATGCAAGATGTGCATGTGCCAACTTACAGCTTGAGCAAATCCTGTTGTCAGACATGCTAAGCACCAATTAGCATCCAAAGTATAGTTATCTAAATAAAATGCTGTTTAATAAGGGAGAAATCAATATGATTACACACTGAGCCAGAGCCTCATTGGGCATATTCATTTACAAATGATCACATAACAAGAATGCTGGGCATAGATCTGAAGGAATGGCACCAACCATATTTCTATAAAAAAAGAAATCTATCAACTAAAACATATAAACCATAGTAACATGATGCTAAAACTGCCACCAGGCCACATCAGCAGCAATAATGTGGTTATTAGTCATCTTATTCATTAGGTCAGATATCAGAACAATCACATATCTGTCTATGTTGTTGTCTATCCTTCCATGTTTATATTATGATTCCATTCACAATGGACTCTGGGAAACAGCACCGTACAGTAGAAAACAGCCCTCTGGATCTCATTTTCTCATCTCTACAGTAGACAAGGAGGCCTGGACTAGCTGACCTCTAACGTACCTTTCCCCTCACATTCTACAATTCAAGTCAGCATTTGTTTTGTTTTAGGCTTTAGGCCTTGTGCAAATTGGCAACATCTTGATTTTTTGTCTAATATCAACATTAGCTGGGTAATCCTGAACAATTCATTACTAATTCATTCCATTTCTTATAGAGTCAGGGAGAATCTTAGAGTAAATCCAGTTTAATTCACTCATTTTACAGAGGAGAAAACTGAGAGTCATTGGGGTTAAATGACTTGCCCCCAGCCACATAGCTTTTCTTCCCTCTTTCTTCCCATTCTCACCCTCTTGGGAATGTAAAAAAAAAAGATAGGAATGTTTACAAACATTTGTTACTGCTGCTCAGTTATTTTCAATAATGTCCAATTCTTCATGACCCAATTGGGGTTTTCTTGGCAAAGATACTGGAGGGGTTTGCCATTTCCTTCTCCAGCTCATTTTACAAATGAGGAAACTGAGGCAAACAGGGTAAAGTGACTCACCCAGGGTCACAACTATCTGTGATCAGATTTGAAATCAGTAAGATGAATCTTCCTGATTCCAGGGCAAGCACTCTACCCACTGTGCCACCTAGCTGTCCATTTATGTACATAGGACATAGCTAATGGGCACAGCTAACCCTACATATATTAGAAATTGGTTTTCAGATGGAGATCAAAAATGGTAGGCTCTTTTGGGAGAGAATTTTCTCCTTGGAACTATGGTGAATCTCTGCTCCCCAACTCATGGTCCTAAAGTGGAAGGTTACAGGGAAGGGACATAAAAATGGTGTCATTTGTATCAGAGGTAATGAGGTTCATTGCAGAAAAGTGTTCTTACACTTTTTTTTCACCTTACAGATTCTCCTAAGTCAGTGAACTTAGGATTGACTGACATATTGAAGGTGTGTGATCAAAAATTGTTTACTAGTTTGTGATAAAAAGTTTGGAAAGTAATTTTGTCTGTGTGGGACCTTTCTTTATGCCTTTTTCCTCAGGATATCTGCCCCGTCCTTATACTGCTGGATCAAATAGCACATACAATTTAGTGACTCTAATATAATTCTAACTTGCTTTCCAGAATGAATGAGCCAATTTACAATTCCATTGACAGGGTATTGTTGTTACTGTTCTGTTGTTTCAGTCATGGCTGACTCCTTGTGACTGCAATTGGCGTTTTCTTGGCAAAGATACTGGAGTGGCTTGCCGGTTTCTTCTCTGGCTCATTTTGCAGATGAGGAACTAAGGCCAACAACATTAAATTACTTGTCCAGATTTGAACTCAGGAAGATGAGTCTTCCTGACTCTATGCCTGACACTTTATCTACTGCACCAACTAGATGCCCAAACACTGCATTAATGTGACTACATTTCCCAGTCCTACCAACATTTACTGGTCTTTTATAATTTTTTGTCCTATTCTGCTGAATATCGAAGCTCTGAGTTATTTTCATTTATTTTCCTCATAAATGATTTGTCCCATTTTTTCATATGTTTGTTGATAATTGAAGTTTCTTCTTTTGAAAACTATCTGTTCATTCCTTTAAACACTTAACTCTTGAGAATACATGAGGGAAACCGGGATTCAGAAGGTTAATTGGGACATTAATCAAAGAAAAGGCAGGCAATCTCAGATGAGGGTGGATCAACTATGTGGAACACTGCTAAGTTCATAGAGAGGAAGATGAAAAGTTTGACTCAAGTCCCCAAAGAGATTTTGATCAATAGTGTCTGTGAAACTTGAAACCATATGGGATAAAGGGAAAGGATAGGAGCCACATGGACTCTGAGAACTCAAATGAAAGTGAAATTTGAGAAAGGGGTCAGATCCATGTGAACAGGGCAGTATCACATCCATGTTAACTAGGTGGGTTCAATTCCTGTAGGCCAGATGGGCTCAGATCTAGGCATGTCTGAAAGAACTTCAGTTGCTCTAGAAAAGGAATCATGTCTCTTAGACAGGACAGCTAGCCTGGACTGCTTCTAGGGGGAAGAAGAAAGTTGATGCCAGGGTAGACACTTTCTCCCCACTGGCTGCAGGGTCCTATCCTTGGAGTTTCTCTTTTCCTCCTCTATTCTGTTGAAAGAAATGTTACTAGGCAGGCTGATTTATTTGGGGCATATGCCCAATAACGGAATGGCAGTTTCAAAGGAGATGGACAGTTTAGTCATATAGTTCTAAATCAAAAGTACAAATATTTGGAAAAGCCTCCAGGTCTGTCTACAATGTATCTAACCAAGTGTGTGAGATACACCTTTATCAGGAGGAAATTGAAATGGAAAGACATGAAGTGGCTTGCTCCAGGTCACACAATGAATGTCATGATGAGAGCAAAACATTCTGCCTGACTGAGAAAAGTACTCTTCAGGTTCGTGCTTATTTTTGGTGTGGATTTTACAAAGTTTCAAGGTTCCAATTCTTTGTAAGCTTTTAGAAGCTCTCCTTAAACTTAGCCAATACTTAAATAATACTTAATATTTAAACAAACTTACATAATAGCTAGAATTTATATAGTGCTATAAGATTTGCAAAGCATTTTGCAAATTGTCCCATTTGATCTTGATGAAAACCTCTGGAAAACAGTGCTATTATTATTGCCATTTTAGAAATGAGGAAGCCAAGGCAGAAAAAGGTCAATGACTTGACTAGGGTCATATAGCTACTAATTGTCTGAGACTGGATTTGAACTCAGGTCTTCCCAACTCTAAGTCTGATACTCTGTCCAATCTAGCTACCAAATTCCTGATGGAACCAAGTTAGTGTCCACACCATTCCTGGCTGCCTAGCAGATGTTATGTGACTTTTGCCCACTCAGTTTGGTGGCTGTAGCTGGAATACTTGTTGAGAGAATGCTTTCCAAATATTGCCCCTCTCCTGGAAGATGTCATCTTTCTTCATGATTTTTCTCTTGAGATATTTGGATTATTTCCTCCCAACTTTTTCAGTCCACGAGACATCTATTTGCTAGGACACACCAGGGACAGATTCCTCCCCCTCCATCCATCTCTCTATCCATCTTTGACATTCTTGTCCACGTCATTTAAAAATATTCTATTCCATACAACACGCATTTGTGTAATGGATTGACCATGTCAGTGATCAGGACTAACAGATGATGTGGCTGTCAGTTACCCAGGATCATAGCTTTACTGTTATCTCTTGGGCTCTTGTGTCTAGGAGTATCAGCCATGATATATCACTCATGGTTCCATTTCCATCAACCAGCCACACCCATTCCTTCCACATCCAAATGTTATTTCACTCACTCATTTCAAGGTCACAGATAAACAGCAGTTTAATTATCGCAGATGAAAGCAGAGTGAAATATCAAGACATATCTAACAAGAAATCATTAGTCACTTGTATCATAAAATATGACATTCCAAACACTTTCCCGCTCCAAACTCATGACAAAACTTACTCTCAGAATGGCGCATACTCATCCCCTCCTCTCTTCCATCTCCTACACTATGAGAGGCAGACAGACAAGTCGACTGAATTTGGCAAACCTTTATTAAGCACCTCCTTTTTGGGAGGTATATGGTAAATCCTAAACATATCTAGACAAAAAGAAAAAATCCCTCACCCTCAAGGAGCTTAGATTCACTGGGACAATAAAAAAACATCCATTTGCTTAATAAAACTCTCCTCTATGCAAAGAACAGGAAGAGGGGAATACAACAATCAGCCATGTTAATTAATTCATAAGCAATTATTGCCTCAAAGTACTATTTCACTCTCACTTGTCAAGGTAGTGGGTCCAGCCAATATAATTTGCACCTACGAGGTATATTCCTCACTAATTGAATGAATGAAGCATTTACTAAGTGGTTAGTTAGTGCAAAGCACTGTACACAAATTGGAAAGGAAGGCAGCCTCTGCTCTCAACGGACTCCAGTTCTGAGGGAAAAAACAAGACTCATGGAAGGTTTTAGCTTGAAGTCAGATGGAAGGATCTCATGGTCTTTGGGGTGTAGCAGCAAAGCAGATGGACATGTCTCTAATGTTATTTCTGAAAAATCATATCAGGTTCTCATGTTGGATATTTGAGAGAGCCAAGGACTTTGGTAGTAAGAACCTTGTTTTCTAGATCTCCAGTAACTTTGGCTGTAGCACCTGTAGAAACAGCTGCATGGTATAAAGCTAAGTGCAAACAGCTTTCCAGAGGACTGCTGCTGTGAAGAGCTTTCAAGGTTCACAGTATAGTGAACTCTCTATTTATTCAGTAACAAACTAAGACAAAACATTCACAGAAATCAAAGTACAACATTCAGAATGTTCTGGCATAACAGCTTATCACTAAAATGGCCACATAGTTTTCACCAAAGTGGTCACATAATTTTAAGCAAAAGATAACATTTATTTATTAAGTCCTTAATTCAATCACCCTTAAGGAGGCAAGCCTCCTTAATTGATACAAAGTAGCAAGGTCAAAGTCCTCCACCCCTAGGTCACATTACCTTAATCTCTTCAATCAAAAAGTCTTTCTTCTTGATTGCAGATTAGTTTCCAATTATCCTTAATTAGTAAGTCCTTAACTCAGTTATCTAAATGTAAAGGTCAAAGTTCTCTACAACAAGTAAATCATGATCTTCTCAGTTTAGATTAAATACACAAGGAGAAGTTTTTTCATCTTAACTGGAGGCAGGCTCTCAACTTCCATTGTTCCTCTTCCATGGATCTAGCTCCTATCTGAATCCATCCAATTTTCACCTGGGTTCAAAGGCAGACAGCTTTCTATTCTTTGTCCAGATTCTTGTGCAGTTCCTGTTCCACATTGAAGCTCATAGTGTCTGCTCCACCTCAAGTCCTTCACATTTTCTGTTCCTGGGAAGACAAAGCTTAACAAAGCCACAATAACATTCACACACATTACAGGCACCCTCATCAATTCACTTTCTGCCTGTGAAATCAACATAGACCCAACAACAAGGTATAAGGAATCAACGCAAATCATCAGTATCATCCCAGGACATCTGAAATCATCAGCAAGACCATCCTCCAGAATTTCTGTAAACATACAACAAGAAAATCCTCTTTCAGGGCTTCTGAACCAGAAGTGAGGTTCCAGGGCTTCCATAACAACAGCACCATCCTCTATCAGCAAAGGAATCTGATAAAGTAGTATCAAAATAGAAAGACACCTGTCAGTACAAAAGTACTGACACTGTAGCCATGCCTCCTCCCAGTTTTCCTCTCTTCTCATTTCTCAGTTCTTCTCAGTTCTCTTCTCTCTCTCTCCAGCAGTAGCAGTCCAGCCTCCAGATGCTCACTCCCAGAAGTTCTGGCATCTCTCAACTTGGGCTTTTCCTTATATATGGTATTAGCTCCTCTCTCTTCTGCCCCTTCCTGTTATGTCAACAAGTCCATCCCACTGTGGAATTCACAAGTTCTCTACTTGAATCATGAACTTGAAACTAAGTGCTAAATATCTGTCTGATTACAAATACAAGGGGCAGGGAAGATCTTCAGATTCCCATTACCATTACACACATCTACAGGACTTGCCTCCCAGGCTCATGGTGCAGGGCCCCACCTGAAAGCAGTGACCCTCCTTTTGCTATTGTGTCCAAGATCCTGGGATATATCCATCAGGGTCTGAGGGAAGATAGTAGTCAAGGTGCTGATGGTAGTTTGACTTACCTGACACTTACACACTCAGGGTGCCCTTTTCAGTGAAGTTTGGATTCAGTCAAGTAGTCCCACTTGAGGACCTAGAAGGTCCTATGTAACCTGAAGGCCCCAGGTTCCCCACTCCTGTTGGGCACTGAGGATCCAACTACAAAAATAAGACTGTCTCCACTCTCCAGGAGCTTATATCTAGCTATGTAGTGACTTATCATACTCAATACTTATCCTGGTTCTGGTCAAAGGTCATCCATATGATTCCTTCATTTACTCAACAAACACTTTATGAGCAGCAAATTTGCATAAGACTCAATGCTGAGCATTGAAAGAATACAGTGTTGTGTAGGCTATGGTCTTTGCTTTCCAAGAATTTTCTTTTTCATTATAATAATACTTTTGCTAATTACATGTAAAAAACATTTTACCATCCTTTCTTTTTTAAAATTTTGAGTTTCAAATTCCCTCCCTTCCTCTTTCCTTTTACCCTTCACTAATAGAGTAAAGTGTGTGATCATTCAAAACATATTTCCATATTACTCATGTAAAAGAATAGACAGATCAAAAAAGAAAAAGGAAAAAATAGATAAAGTGAAAAATAGTGTGCTTCAATCTGCATTCAGACTCCATAAATTCTTTCTTTGGATGTAGATAAAATTTTTTATCATGAGTCCTTTGGAATTTTCTTGGATCCTTATATTGCTAAGAAGAGGTAAGCCATTCACAGTTGAAGGCTGGGCAGTTGGGGTTAAGTGACTTGCCCAAGATCACATGGCTAGTAAGCATTAAGTGTCTGAGGCTGGATTTGACCTCAGGTCCTCCTGACCCCAGGGCCGGTGCTCTATTTACTGCACCAGCTAGCCACTCCAATGGTCTCCTGAGTCTGCTCATTTCACTCTGCATCAGTTTGTATAAATATTTTCAGGTTTTTCTGAGGGCATCCTGCTCATCATTTCTTATAGCACAATAGTAGTCCATCATAATCAAATATCAAAACTTCTATGGCCATTCCACAATTAATGGGCATCCCCTCAATTCCCAATTCTTTGCTACCACAAAAAGAGCTGATATAAATACTTTTGTACAAATGGGTTCTTTCTCCTTTAAAAAAAATCTCTTTGGGATACAGAACTAGAGGTGGTATTGCTGGATCAAAGTATATGCAGTTTGATAGCCCTTTGAGCATAGTTCAAAATTGCTCTCCAGAGTGAGTAGAACAGCTCACAACTCCACCAAGAGTACTTAGTAGTGTCCCAATTTTCCCAAAATCCCTCCAACATTTATCATTTTTCCCTTTCTGTCATATTAGCCAAATAGATAGAATTTTCAATCTAATAATCTAATTCTAACTTGTGTTTTCTCCTGGGATATGATTTCAAATAATTTAAGTGAATCTATATAAGATGGGACACATTCATATTTTTTTCCTATGCCACAATCTTTTAAGTTAGGTGGTCTTTTATTTTTTCTTTAAATGAGAGGTTTGTAATAAGTTGCCTAAGATATAAGTGAATTCCTAACTCTGGTTGTGACATCCTTCAAAATCTAACTTCAAAATACTGCCCCCAGGCCGACAGCTAAGAAAAGCCCAGCTTGTTCCATGGAATGTGGTTAAATTTTATTTTGATCCCTCCTGGTGCTAACATATCACACATCATCCCTCAGACTTAAATAGCTCCAGTGCTCTAGCCCCCCAGGTAGTACTAACCGTAAGTTTTATACTTTCTTACCAAGGCAGTAAACTGGAAAAGGGTAGGATGAAACAATTCACAACACCTAAATGAGACAACTGAGACAGCATAGTGTATTATATTAGGTCAGGAAGGTATAGGTTCAAATCCTGCCTCAGACACTTACTGGTTGAGTGACCATGGGCAAGTCATTTGCCTTCCCTGGGCCACCATTTCCTCATTTGTAAAACCAGGTAGTTGGACTTGATAGCTCCTGAGACTCTTTCCAGGTCTAAATCTATGATCCCATAGATTTCTCATTTGCATTTATCTATGCCACAGAAGCTGCTAACTTATGGTGACCTTTCTTGATTGTAAATGTAAATTGAAATTAAGCCCTGAGAGCACTCAAGCAGTCCCTTAACCTAGAAATGTTGACAGTGCTGGGTCCCAACAAGGGTAGGCAAATCCATCAGGCACTTGAGGATGACAAAATTAAGGCACTGCTATTATTAATACCTTCCACCCAGAGCTGGGAGTGGGGGATGGGGACTCCTAAAAGAACATCACAGTGGCCCAGAGTGAAACTGAACCTCGGCTGGCAACCCAGACCTAACCAAGCATTAATTCCCATTTACAACTTATACCTCAATTGGTGATCCAGGCTTTGCTACAAACCTCTAGTGAAGAGAAATCCAGTGCTTCCCAAAACAGCATTTTCAAGCAATTCTGTTAGAAAGTTCTTTGCACTTTCTTCCTACCGCCTGATATCAGGGCAAAATTAGTCACTTTTTGATCTCCAGTGACTGATCTGTTCCCTGGGATCAAGCATAAAAAAAAATCAAGTCCCTCTTTCATCATAACACCTTTAAAAAAATCAGATACAGTTATCATATACTCCCTAAGTCTACTCTTCTCCAAGATCAGCACCCCCAGTTCCTTCATCTTAATGTTCCAATGCCAAAATCTCAAGACCTTTCACCATCCCTCAAATCCTTCTCCGGATCTTCCCATGACTATTAGTGACCTTCCTGAAATGTGGCATCCAGAACTGAACACTGCACTCTAAATGTGGTCTGGTGAGAGGAGAGCACAGAGGAATGATTCTCCCTTAACTTGGGAGGCTTGCTATGCCTACTTCGGGGTAGCTTGACATCCCCTTGTTGTTTCTGCTACCGACACACATTGGTATTTCAAACCATCTCAACTCCCAACTCATTTTCAGACAAATTGCTCTCTAGCTATTCACTTCTCATCTTGTACTTAGGAAGCTAACTTTTTAAAAACAACACATTAGACTTTACATATAGGACTACTAAATTGTCTTATTTTACTAATGCTAGTGTTCTTGCCTGTGAACAGTTTTTGAAGTTCACCCTTGTCAGGGGCTTAGGTGGTACAGAAGATAGAGATCTGGGCCTGGACTCAGGAGGAACTGAGTTCAAATTCTGACTTGCTAGCCGTGTGACCCTGGACAAATCAATTAACCTCTCTGATGCCTCAGTTTACTCAACTGGAAAATGGGGGTAATAATAGCACCTACCCAATAGTGTTGTTGTGAGAAGCAAATAAGATAACATTGTATAGCACATGGTACAATATAGTTATCATTATGTTATTGTAATTATATATCTTATAATTGTAACATAATACATAGCACTATAACTGAATTTTATATATTTTAATATGATATAGCATATTGATATATGATATAATATATGATGATATGATTATGTGGAAATATTATATAATTGTGACATTATTATAACAATAGCTAACATTTATGTGGTGCTTACTACATGCCGGGCATTGTCCTAGCAGAGGTTTAACCAATGTTTGTGCCCTTCCCTCTTCTTATCATCCATTATGCCAGCAATATCTCCCAGCTTTGAATTACCTCTGAACTCACTAAGCTTTTATCCAAATAACTGGAAAAATTGGATAGGGTCAGCATAGATCCCTGACGCACTCCACCGGATACCTCCTTCCAAGTCAGCATTGAAATCTTGTTGTCTTCGCTTTGGACTTGGCTGTTTAACTCATTCTAAAGTTTTGCATGCTTTGCTAAGATTTGAAATAGTGAATCTCAGCTTCAAGGATTCTGCTCATTGCATTGCAGCACGGGCACACAACAGGTGTTTAACCAATGATGTGCAGGTAAATGTTTAACAACTGACTCTCCAATAAAAAAAAATCCCATGCACGACACACTTTTAAGTGGAATCTGCTTAATTCACATTTTCTCCATCATTTTCTTAGGTCTAGGCAATTCACAAAATAATGAATCTAGGCCTAATTTGTAGCATTTGCCAATATCCAAGATGCAAATGCTCTTGCTGAAATTTTAACAGTTGCTCAAGGATACCACAACTAGAAATGTTTATTGATTCATTGATTTCATGCAAATTCAAAATAAGAGGGATTGTGATTAGCAATCGAGCTTTTGCTTTTTCCTGGAATTTTCATCAATAAACAGTGTCTACACAGGAACACAGGATCCTAGATCTTGAGCTAGAAAAGATATCGGGGGAAGCTAGTCCAACGTCCTTGTTTTACACAAGAGAAAATATGGCTTAAGCTGTGGAGTGACTTGTCAAGCGCACAGAGTGTGAGAGGTAGTATTCACACCCAGGACGCTTGATTCCAGAATCAGCAAGCTTTCCACTGTGCCACACTACCTTCCTGGTTGGATCTGAAAGGGGCTTTGGAAACCATATAAATCACCAATTCAAAGTGCATTGCTGTTGTTCAGTCATTTCTGTCCTGTCCAACTCTTCATGATGCTTTTTGGGGGTTGCATGGCAAAGATACTGGAGTGGTTTGCTATGTCCTTCTCTAGCTCATTTTATAGATGAGGAAACTGAGGCAAATAGGGTTAAGGGAATTGTTCAGGGTCACAAGTGTCTGAGGTCAGATTTGAACTCAGGTCCTCCTGACTCCAAGTCCAGCACTCTCTCCACTGTGCCACCTAGCTGCCCCCTAGCCCAAGGTTACACAGCTATCAAATGAAAGAGCTGAGATTCAAACCTATGTGCTCAGGCTCCATTTGTTCCTTTCCCTTTCCTTTATGATGCAGAGGGGACTCATACTTCTTGAGACCAGATGACCTCAGATGTCCCTTCTGGCTCTAATATTTTATGATTCACCATCTTAGTTACTGCTATTAATGTCTGGTGCTTGCCATATGAAATGGATGTAGAACCAATATGACCCAAAGAAAGAGCAAAAGATTTCTCCTCAGAGGACCTGCGTTCAAATCCTAATGTGATGATTATTAAAAGTGTGACCTTATGGAAGACACATTCCCCTGCTAGGCCTCAGTTTCTCCATTAATAAAATGAAGCGATTGGTCTAGACCCTAGAGGACCTCTGAGGTCCTTTCTAATTCCAGCCCCATTATCCTATAATTAACTCTCTTATGGTTCTGGCAATTTTCTGTGCCCAAAGGGGAGAGGTGAAGCTTCTGCTCACATTGAGTAGAGGATTTCGGAGTAGTAGAAGCAACTCTCTCCAGTTTTTGCCTTTCTCTTGTTCTATGCCCGGGTATTGACTGAGCTGACTACATGCAAAAGGATCAACAATATTGGGGTGGGTCTTGTAGGAAGAAAAGGATACCCACGGTCCCTTTAAATTATGCTTTGAATTTCTTTAAGCCGTAGACAGGATTGGAGGACATGGAGTTGGGGCCTGGGGCATTTACAAGGGCTGTTTCATTTCAGTTTCTCTGTTTTTACTGACTAATTGACTGCCTCTTGCCTCCAGAAGGCTCTAGGGGCAGCATGGGGACTCCAGAGAGGCCACTTCCTGTTAGTTGTCTTCACACAATGGTGTGAACTTCCTTGAGAGTAGCATTGACATGGGTCCAAGTCAAATTTATCCAGCTGTTTGATCAGTTCCATAAAGTGGGCACTCACTGCTAACAGAAAATCCTTCATGTGGAGTGAGCAGATGAATGGGAAAAAAGCAAACAAACCTTTAGTCATACTGAGAACACTGGTGCCATATGGATTATTAGAAACACTTTTCCTAATGATATGTTGCAAGTTAGAACAAACTGTCAAGTACCTTCCTGCTTTCAGTCAAGTCAACAAGCATTTCACTGCTTATTATGTGCCAGGCACTGATGTTCATCCTACATTCAATCAAATGTGCATTCATTAGATGTCTGCTTTGTGCCAGGGACTATGATAGATATTGGCAATACAAAGTCAAAAAGAAAGCAAGAAAGAGGTCCTGCCTTCAAAGTGTTTACTTTCTACTAAAAAAAAATTAAAAGTAGGTGAATAAGCTTGTACTTGGATCCCCAGTACCTAGAGCAATGCCTAGCTCACAGCAGGTATTCAATAAATGTTTATTGATTGATAAATAAGTATAGACAGAGTCAGGAAGACCTGGGTTGATGTCTTGATCTTTACACATCTGACAGTGCAACCCCAGGAAAGTCATTTAATTTTTCATGATTCTGGGCAAATCTCCAAGACAGTAAACTGAAGACAAGTTGCCAATGTATCCTGGATAATGGAATTTCCATGCCAAGAGTTTTCTGTACCAAAGATTATATGTCTAGGCCATATATAAAGTACAAAAATATATATAGCAATTTTTGTAAGTGGTGGCAAAGAATTGAAAGTTGAGAGAGTCCCCATCAATTGGGAAATGGCTGAACAAATTGTTGTACGTGATTTTGGTGGAATACTATTGTGCTATAAGAAATAACAAACCACATGGTTTCAAAAAAATCTGGGAAGACTTAGATGAACTGATGCAAAGTAAAGTGAGCAGAACCAGGAGAACAATGTACACAGTAACATCAATATTGTAACAACCATCTATGAAATATTTAGCTACTCTGATCAATATAGTGATCCATAACAATTTTAAAGGACTCATAATGAAAAAGATGCTATCCAGTTCTAGGGAAAGAATGAACAAACCATTGAAGTGTATGTGTGTGTATGTGTGTATATATGTGTATGTATATAATACATATATACATTTAAACTCACATATACATATATGTGTATACATATATATTTACTTTATTTTCTTTGTATATTTTTTCTTTGCAAAATCTCTGATATGGAAATATGGTTTCCATGACTTCACATGTATAAAATGGGTCTTATATTTGCCTTCTCAATGAGTAGGAAAAGGACTAAAAGGAGGGAAAGAATTTGTAACTTCAAATTTAAAAATTCTTTTAAAAAAGAGGCAGAATTTTAAATAAAGGAATATCATCTTGCCAGCTGTGCACAGGATGGATGGCTCAAAGAAGAAAGGTTGGATGCAGGGAGCCCAATTAGGAAGCTATTCCAATAACCTGAGCAAAAGGTGATGGATGAGGGCCTGAGTCACCTATCCCCTGACATCAGTTGGAGCTTCACCCGATCCTCCCTCTTTGAACTAGTCTTGTAGACAGATCTACAGAAGCCTCAGTATCTTTCTCTGTCATTCGAACATGACATAGCGAGCTCCCTCATTACTTTGAGGTCCTATAACTTGGGGAGTTATGACAAGCTGGGCAGGAACCAGGCTAACATTGACCTTTGCTGACCAATCATTTCTTTTAAGCAGAGCATAAATTCACGGTGATACTGAGACTACAGCAGAACTAAGGTGGTGAGGGGAGAAAAACACTCTGCTTTCCAGTTCCCTCAGGGAATCTGGGATATTGTCATGAGCAATAGATAGAGAAGTAGGAGACTTGGTTTCTAGTTCTTTCCTACGTAACCTTGGACAAGTGACTTCTATTTATGTGACTTTTCTCCTCTATACAATGCAGGAATTAAAGTAGGAGATTTTTTTTTGTAGTTTAGTTTTTATTTCATAATCATAAACTTAACTCTGTTGTCTAGCCAGACTTGTGGAAAGAAAAAGGAAATGACATCCAAAGAGAACTGCAGCAAGTGAGAGCACAAGGATTACAGGGTGTAAGAGCAGATGGAGTTTGGGGGTGCTCTCTCCAGCTACTGAGGAATGATTTGATGGTTAAGACAAAAAAGAAAACAAACTTATGAGAGCTGTCCACAGTCAGCAATAGTGATCTTCTTGCTGGTCTTGCCATCCCGAGACTCGAAACACTCCATGGCTTCCACAATGT
>CM053593.1:359273298-359284971 GCA_028646575.1 Pseudocheirus occidentalis
AGAGAGAGAGAGAGAGAGAGAATAACACTTTAAAAACCCTAAAAATATTTATTGTTGTAATTCTATCAATATTGTTATTAACCACCAACCAAGGTTCCCAAACTTCTAATACAGGAGATAGGTTTTCTCTCAATAATCTAAAAATATCTCAATAAGTCTCTTTTGGAATCCAAGGCAAAGGTTGGCCAGGGTTAGAATTGAGTCTCCCAACAGAATGAGGTTAAAGTCATTGGGAAGCTAGAAGCAACCATGCCTTAAAATCCTCCTTCTTCGGGCTGTCCAATCTCTAATCCTTCCCTATGAGCTGCCAAATTTCCTGCCTCCTCTCCTGGAAATGCCCAGCCATGGAGACGTGGAAAAGGAATGGATCCGGGATTTCACTGCTAAAGTTTAAACCTCAGCAACTCCAGCAGGGACATCCATTCTGAATGGGAGACAAAGGCTTGAGCTGGCTTTGTATCTAACTGAGCTGGTTAAGCTGCACATTAGCAGGAGATAAAGCTTCTTACTCAATAACTAGAGTTTTGCTGAGCTAGGATGATAAATCTATTCTTAATACATTAATAATAAAAGTGATTTTTTTTGCTGTTGCTTCCTCTCCCACCGCCCTCCTCAATTATTTTCCATGTTGAACACCACCATCTAGTGGAAGATAGAAGACATAACATCCTATAGATGTATCCTGTATAGATCCTGTGTAGAGGAACTAGGTGGCTCAGTGCATAGAGCATCGGGCTTGGAGTCAGGAAGACTCACCTCCCTGAATTCAAATCTGACCTCAGCCACTTACTAGCTGTGTGACCCTGGGGGAGTCACTTAGCCCTGTTTACCTCAGTTTCCTCATCTGTAAAATGAGCTGGAGAAGAAAATGGCAAAGAAATCCAGTATCTTTTCTGAGAAAACCCCCAATGGGATCAGAAAGAGTCAGACAGGACTGAACAATAAAGAAGGCATCTTTTTTTCTAAAGAAACATACTTGAATTTAGCCATCTGAATCAGTCTCATCCCCAACAAAGCAGGCTCCCTTGGAAACCACCATACTTAGGCTAATGATCATGTTGCCGTGGTTCAAATGTACATGGAATTCTCCTTAGGAGATGCCTTAAATCTCCTTGATGATGACAAATCTCACTCCTTCAGAGTATGGATTTGATGTTTTGACAGTGTTCAAAGGCTATTTCGAAACCAAATCTAGGGCCAGAAGTGGAATGGTCTGGCTGAAGTCAAGGATTTGTGCAGGAATCTAGTTGGAGAGGGATAAACTATACATAGAATCTCCAGAGGATGGCAATGAGGATGATGAAGGTGCTCAAAACCATGCCATATGAGGATAAGGTGAAAGAATGGGGAATACTGAGTATTGAGAAGAGAAAATTTTGGAGGAGTCAGAACTATCTTTGAATATTTGAAGGGTTTTCATTAGGAAGAGGGATTAACCTTCTTTACAACCTGACTAATATTTAATGTGAAGATATTTGTAGATCCTGTATTTGATTGCATGCTGCCATGGGAGGAGGGAGAGAAAATTTGGAACTCAAGGGATTGTGGAACTAAATGTTGTAAACTAAAAGTAAATAAATATTTTTTTTAAGAGGAAAGGGACTAAATTTGTTCTACTTAGCCACACACTGCAGAATTAGGATCAGGGAATGAAAGCTGCAGAAAGGAAGATCTAGGTTTGATAGGAGGCCAACATTCTGAGCTGCCCCAAAAAGTACAGGCTTGTCCTGGAAGGTAGCATGCTCCTCCTCACACGAAGTCCTCAAGTAAGGAGTACAAGATCATTTGTTGGGGATGCTGCAGGGGGAAGCTCTGTTCAGGTACAGGAACAAGATGATGTCTGAGTTCACCTTCCAATTCTTGGATTCCATAATTCTATGAGGCAAGGTTAGAACTGGGTTTATAAAGGTCCTTGAATACCAGGATAAGTGGTTTGCACTTGAACCTGAAAGGAATTGTATTCTCTGACAATTTTCAACATAGGGTTGGCATCTACAAAGTGGAGATTTAGTATTATGATAGGAAAGAATTAAGGTAGGGAGAGCAGATAGGAGGCGTAAGGGTTAGAAGTAACAAAGAAATCCAAGGGTAGGACACTTTGTTTAAAGCAGAAAAAACTAGAACAGTAAAAATATAAAAGAAAATAGTTACAAAGGAAGACTCAACAAATTTTGAAAGATGATTGAATGTGGAGACAAAAGAGAGGATGATTGGACCGGAAGCATGGGACAGGAGATTGAGCGCTGGCCCTTGTATCAAAGGACCTCAGTTCAAATCCTGCTTACAATGCTCATTACCTGTGCGATTTTTACAGTTATTTAACCTTCCTGGGCCTCACTTTGTTTTTTTGTTTGTTTGTTTGTTTTTGCTTTTTGGAAGGGGGAAGGTAGCGTAATTGAGGTTCAGTGACTTGCCCAAGGTCACACAGCTAGTTTGGTGTTATGTGTCTGAGGCCAGATTTGAACTCAGGTCCTCCTGACTCCAGGGCTGGTGCTCTATTCACTGCATCACCTAGCTGTTCCACCTCCCCATGGGCCTCAGTTTCTTCACCTTTAAAATGGGGACATTTAACTAGAACACTTCTGGGGTCTCTTCCAGATCTAGATCTATTACATCTATGATGTAATTATCTAAGATTCTACGAATGAAAGTTTGAACATGAATGACTAAGAAAAATGCTAGTCTCATTAACAGAAATAAGAAGATCCAGACAATCTGGGGGCACAGTTAGGTAGAAATTAAGAGTGTGGTTTTCTCTCGTTGCCGTTTAGTTGTATCTGACTCTTCATGACCCCATTTGGGGTTTTCCTGGCAAAGATATGAAAGTGCTTTAGCGTTTCCTTCTCCAGTTCATTTCACAAATGAGGAAACTGAGGCAAAGGCCTGGGATCACACAACTAGTAAGTGTTTGTGGCTGGACTTGAACTCAGGAGGAGGAATCTTCCTGACTTCTGGCCTGGAGTTCTATTGATTGACATGGAGGCTGTGGTACGTGACCCAAATGAACGTACCAAACATATAGTCAAGAGCTCAAGCTGATGAAGAAGATTTTAAAGTCACCATCACAGACAGGACCTCTGAAAGTATGAGAGCGAATTCTCCGAGGGAGAATATAGAAAGGAGGTGGTCAAAGATTGATTTATGGTGAATTCCTATGCTAGAAGGAAGAATGAAAGCATGTTTAGGTGAGGGAGATAAAAGTAAGGGGCAGAGAGCTAAACAAGGAAAATGAAAACCATGAGTATAGATAAGCAAGAAAGAAAGGCCACAGTGGTGGGAAAGCTGTGACCTTGAGACCACATGTGGCCTTCTAGGTCCTTGGGTACTGCCTTTTGACTGAGTCCAAGTTTTACAGAACAAATCCTTTTATTAAGAGGATTTGCTCTGTGAAGTTTGGATTCAGTCAAAGGATTGCACTTGAGGACCTAGAAGGCTACATGTGTCCTCAAGGCCACAGATTCCCCACGATAAGAATTTATTAGGCACCTATCAGGTGATCAGAACTGTGTTAAAGATGAAGCATAAAAACAAAGAGGAAAAATGTTATCCCTGCCCCTAAAAGCTCAAATTCCAATGCGAGAGACAATATTCAAACTATGTACATGAACAGTGTATGTAGTTAAAGTGGGAGGAAAGGTCAGAGGGAAGAGTAACAGTGTAGACCTTAGTAAAGGCCTCTTGCAGAAGGTGGGATCTGAATTAAGCCTTGCCCCAAACCAGGAAGGCAGAAGGTATTCCAGACATGGTTGATAACCAGTGAAAAGGCAGCCCATTCACAGATGTAGTGTGCAAAGAGAAGCAAGAAGGCTGGTTTCACTGAATCACGGTGTACACAGAGAGGAGTAAATCTAAGATGATGAAAGGTGGAGGAGGCCAGGTTGTAAAGGGCCTCAGCAGCCAAAAAGAAGACTTTTTTTAAATCTTGCAAACACAAGGAGAGAGTTTCAAAAAGGAAAGAGTAGTCAAATGCTGAAGACACCAAAGAATAGGAAGACTTGAGAAAAACATTGTTGGGCAGGACCCGAGTGACTGGTGAACCTAGAGAGCTGTTTCAGTACAATGGCAAAGATAAAAGTCAGTCTACAAGTAGTGAAGGACAGGTTATGTGGAAAGGAAATGGAAGCCTGGAATCATCAGAAAGCACACTGGGCTGGGAATTGAAGATACCTGATTTCTGGTCTTTTTTGGCTACTTTGTTAGCTACATAGCTAAGAGCTGTGTGACCCTGGGCAAGTTAGTAGCATCATTGAATTGCAGAGTTGGTGGAGACTTCAAAGGCCAGCTAGCCTAACCAGAAGCATAAGAATCCAATTTTTCAACATCTTTGACAAATGCTAATCCGGTGTCCACTTAAAGAATTCCAGTGACAGTTAACTCACTGCTGTCAGTGCCAGCCCCATCTACTTTTGGACAGCTGTAATTGTTTGGAAATTTTCTTTATGCTGAATGGAAATCTGTCTCCCTGTAACTTCCTGGGTCTGCCCTCTGGGGCCAAGCAGAACAAGTCTAATCCATTTTCCACATGAAAAGACCTTCAAATATTTGAAGACAGCAATCACGAGAGGCAGCTGTGATGTCAGGCAAAGAATGATGAACTTAGAAGACTTGGTGCCCTGAATCTCTTATTAACTAACTTTGTGAAAATGGGAGCCCCTAGCTCTTAGCCTTACTGTCCTCATCTGTAAAATGGAGACAATGAGGTTGGCATTCTCTTCCTTAGAGTTGAGAGGAAAGCAATGCGTAAACTTTACAAACTTGTAAACTTTGAAAACACTATAAACACATGAGTTATTTTTGATTATGCCCCTCTTTAAGTCTTCTCCAAGCTAAATGCTCCCATTCTTTTTACTTAGCTATTTCCCCTTCCTGGGACTCAGTTTCCTTCACTATTAAATGTAGCTCTTTCCATATCATTATTTCCTAAGACAATTGCATATTCATCCACTGTTGCTCAGAGAACAAGCTTCCACTCAATGTTCTATGATCTTGCTAGTGGTCTAAGTCATTTGCCCCTCTTGTTGGTTTCAGTTGTATTAGGTCCCTTCCAGCTGTGAGAGTCTGTGGTTCATGGAAGCTTTAAAGGTTTGTTTGCATTTCTGTTTCCAACACTTATTGGCACGTGGTAAGAGCTTAATAAATGCTACGTGACTGATGGACCCTCTGCCTAATGGCTTGTTGTGTAGAGGCTTTGGTCTGTACAAGCAGCAACCTGTATGAAATGTGCTTTCTGATTCTTGGCTCTAATATTAGCTGTGTGACAATGGCCAGGTTGCTTCATATCGCTGAGTTTCCTTATCTTTACAATGGGAATAGAGATTCTTGCACTATCTCCTTCATAGAATGGCCAGGAGGAAAAGGGTTTACAGAAAGAGAAAGCTCTTTCATATCAGTTGGGGGGACAGCACAAACTGTATGTAAAGGCCCTGGAGAAGGATGAATCTGAATTACAGGAGGGTGGTGAGAGATAGTGCTGGAGAGATCAGTTACTGCCAGAAGGTGGAAGCCCTTGCATTCCAGGCATTCAAAACCCAAAAAGAGTTTTGAAAACTCAGAGTTTGCAAAATAAGGATAAATCATTCCTTAATTATCTGAAGGGAAGAGACTGGTCCCAATGATTACTTGTGGTTTCCTTTCAGCATCAAGAGCTGGCTAAATAATAATAATAATAATAATAATAATAATAATAATAATAATAATAATAGCTAGCATTTATAAAGTGCTTGCCATGTGCCAGGCACTGTGCTAAGTACTTTGCAAATATTATCACACTTGGTCCTCACAACACCTGTGAGGCAAGTGCGATTATTATTCCCATTTTACAGATAAGGAAACTGAAGCTAGGTTAAGGGACTTGCCCAGGCTCACAAAACTAGTAAGTTTCTGAGCCTGGATTTGAACTCAGAACTTCCTGATTCCAGACCCAATGATCCATCCATTGAAGTCACCATGGCATGATGGAAAAAAAAAAATCTGGATTTGCAATTGAAGTACCAAACTTCAAATCCTGGCTCCGATATTTGGTGACCTTGGGTAAGTCAATTTCTCTGGGGTTTGGTTTCCTTTTTTCAAAAACAAGACAAGTAGAGTAGATTAACCCTAAATTTCCTTCCAGTCCCAAATTGATGGTCCTTTGGATTGTGACTAAGAAAAACTAGATAGAAGAGAGTTTGGACAGTGCTGGGTACTTCCTAGACCTGTGGCTAGCTCTTCCTTGTCACATTTTCTTCTCCACTCATTTTTCTCCACATTACTGGTTTTGAGATTTTGTAGGGAACTCGTCCTGGAGTCTTTGGTCCACTTTAGTTACAGTAATAAAGATCCCTCCACATTGCAGGCAACTTGACTCTTTCTGAGCATTGGTCTTTGGGGGCCATTTCCCGTCAATACTTTGCCATCCTCAGTGTAAAGAGAACCTGGCCCTGTGTACCAGGTATATTCTTCCCTTACATGGTACACCCATTAAAAAGCTACAGTGAACAGAGTATTGCAGCTTCTCAACGAGTTTCAAGTGGCCAGAACAATGACTTTACCGAGAGAAGGGGGACAGTGGTAAGGGTGGAGGTGGGAGGTTAAAAATCGACTTCATAGAAGGACTTTTCTGGTGTCTTTATTTGTAGCTCCCCCACCTGAACCCCTGCACTCCTCTACCCGTCTATACACACTCATTTTGAATATTTCCAGTTTACCCCAGCGAGGGGGAAACTTGTTCCCTGATCGACACTGAATGAGCACGCAACTGTCTTATAAAATAATGACATGGAGAATTACCAGACACATTCCATCTCTGGCATTGATTAACTGTATGACCATGAACAAGTTGCTGCATTGATCATAGGTTCTAGAGTTGGGAGGGACCTAACAGAACCTTCAGTCCGTGTCCACCCCCATTTTGCTATTGCTACTGTCCAGTTCTGTCTGACTCTCCATGACCCCATTTGGGGTTTTCTTGGCAATGATAATGGAGTGATTTGCTTTTCCTTCTCCAGGTCATTTTACAGATGAGGAAACTGAGGTAAACAGGGTTAAATGACTTGCCTAGGATCACATAACTAGCAATCATCTAAAGCTGGATTTGAACTAAGATCTTCCTGACTCCAGGCCTGGTTGCTCTATCCATTGTGCACTTAGCTGCCTGTACCTAACTAACTCATACCTGCCCCCAAATGCCCTGTACGGCATTCCTGACAAATCCCTTCCATCTCGATAGAAATCACTCACTCAGAGGCACATGGTCAGTCAGTAGAAGACACTCCCATTCATGTATTCTGTCTGCTGCACCATCCAGAAACTCAGTGACCCTCGTGCCAAAAAGCTATCACCTTTGAATGAGAATGCTTAAATGTGGGACATTTAAGTTGGAATTCCCATTTGTCTGATTCTACAACCAAGTAATAAATATTAATATTTTTTTAAATAGACAATTAGATTAGAGTTGAAAGAGGCCTTAGACATCATCTTGTCCAACTGCCTCATTTTACAGAAGAAGAAACTGAGGCACGTGGAGGGGATTTGTCTATGTTCACACAGAAAGCAAGTAGCCATATCAGGATCTGAACCTAGATCCATTTCCTGTACTTCCAGTGTTCAGTCCAATATAGTATAATAGTATACTGTCTGGCTCTCTAAACTGAATTTTTACCTAAATATTGTGTATACATATATTCCGGGAATGTTCACCATACCTTGTGATTTCTTTTCTTTTCCTTTTTATTTATTTATTCTTTAATAACTGGATTTGCATTTCTTTGCTATAGATATCTCCCATCCTTGTCTACTGCAGAACAATAACCTCTCTATACTTTGTTGGCAAGGAGAGTTGCCTGGAACACTCAAAGCCTAAGTAAAAATTTTCGTCCCCAGGGTCATACATCCAGTAGCTATCAAAAGTGTGATTTGAACCTGGGTCTTTCTGACTCTAAGAATAGTTTTCTATCCATTATGCTAAGTTGTTTCTCTCTAACTTAACTTTTAAAGAGTAAACTTTTACTTCGTATTAAATGGAGGGGGCATATTCTATTTGTGCTAAAAAATCATATAGCATAGATGGAACCCCAGAATACACCTAGTCCAGACTCTACCAAAAATTATGGACTTTACCTACAACTTCTCTGGTCAAGGATCATCTGGTCTAGGACTGAGGACCTCCAGTGATACGGAAGCCTGCTAACCTGGGTTTGAAGAGGTAGGCAGAAAGCACAGTAGATAGAGAGATGGGTCTGCAGTCAGGAAGACCCGAGTTCAAATCTAGATTCAGATACTTACTAGCTGTGTAACCCTAGAGTTACTGTAAAACCTTGAAAAGTCACTAAACCCCTGTTTGCCTCTGTTTTCTCATCTGTAAAATGGGAATGATAATAGCACCTACCTCACAGTATTGTTATAAGGATAAAATGAGATGATAATTGTAAAGCTCTTAGCACAGTGCCTGAAGCACATAGTAAGGGCTATGTAAATGTTAAATAACTATTATTTATTATTACTGTTGGAGAGCTCTAATTGCCAGGAAGTTTTTTTGTCATAGACTAATTTTGGGCAGAGTAACATTTTTCTTTGGTACTCATTCTGCTTTCTTGAATAAAAACAGAATCTTCCCAGTCCTTCCACACAGAAACCCTTTAAATATTTTAAAATATCTATGATTTAATTTGATATCTGCCCTTCCCCAGGATAAATGTACCTAGTCTCTTCAGCCGATCCTCATAGAGTGGTGGCTGTGAGTGCTCCCTGCCCTTGTCACTTCCTCTGAACATTCTCCAGCTCTTCACCATCCTTCTAAAAATACGGATTCCAGAACTAGAGCAAAGAGGCCTCTTTCATGTGGTAGCACCACCATCTGCTGGAATTTTGGGATATTTAAAAGCTAAAGGCTTTTAAAGCCAGGCAAACATGGCTTTACAACTACCCATCTACACAGATTTTTAAACCAAGTTTTTGACCCCTCACTAAAAGGAAGTGTTAGCATAACCTGGCACATTGTGAAAAAAATGGATGACTCAATGAAAATTAAAATATATTTTCACTGGCTAAAGGTCTACTCTCAAAGCAGAAGTCTTCATTAAAACCAAAATGTGAAAGAGATATAAACAGAAGAATTCACGAATTTGTTATATATATTTGTTATATATAATAAATATCACTAGTGATATTTATTCCTTCTTTTCTTTATTCAATAAACATATTAAGCACTTACTATGTTTAAGGTCAGGCAGCTAGGTGACACAGTGGATAGAACACTGAGCCTGGACTCAGGAAGACCCGAGTTCAAATCCAACCTCAGACATTTATCAGCTATGTGACTTTGGAGAAATCACTTAACTTCTGTTTGTCTCAATTGAATCAACTGTAGAATGGCAATAATAACAGTGCCTATCTGCCAGGGTTGTTCTTAAGATCTAATGAGAGAGTATTGGTAAGGCACTTAACATACTGCTGGGCACAAAGTTGTTCATGGTTTGTTCTTGGAAAGGACCAATGACATCATGGGATAGTATCTTTGCTTATTTGTGAATTGGATTTAAGTGAAGTAGAATCCCACCAGGTCGTCAGCTTCACTTTCTGTTCCTGAGTCATCAAAGTCTACTGACAGGATAAAAGTCGAGGTAACTGGTGATGATCTGGAATGCAGTGGATGGCCTTGGCATCTTCCATGTCTAACCATGCTCAAAGCATTCCAAAGAGGCTGCTTCTGCTGCCTTCATGGCCATTGGAGCAAATTGTTCTCATCTGATCATTCTTCTAGGATGTCTTCACATGTTTGGGGCAGACACTCCCCCTAACTCACCAATGGGTGTGAGGCTTGTTAGTAACCCTTGACCTGGCTTAGCCTACCTGCTGAGACAGTTTTATTAGAGTAATTATAAGAGGTGGTGCATGAACTTCATCTAGAAGAAAGAGAGAGTCTGTGAGCTGGAGCTGAGGAGGAATGAATTCCAGTTATAGTGGATGATCAACACAAAGAGATAGAAGGCAGAGATACAGTATTGTGTGTGAGGAATAGAGATAGGGCCAGTTTTGATTCTGAGAAGCTAGGTAGTGCCATAGTGCACAGCTCTCCAGTCCTGGAGTCAGGAAGGCTCATCTTCTTGATGAGTCTTCAGACACTTACTAGCTGTGTGATCCTGGGCAAGTCATTTCATTCTGTTTGCCTCAGTTTCCTCATCTGTAAAATGATCTGGAGACAGAAATGGCAAACTACTTCAGTATCTTTGCCAAGAAAATCCCAGATAAGGTACCAATGAGTCAGGTACAACTCAAAGTGAGTGAACAATAAGAATTTGACTCTGTAGTGTACAGGAATGGAAATAATGTATAACAAGGCTAGAAAACTAGATTGGAGTCAGGCTGGGAAGGGCATCATAGGCTGAACTGCAAAGTCAATGTTTTATCCCAGTGTCAATAGGGAACTACTGTAGTCAGCTGAGCAAAGTAATGACATGACTGGATCTGAGCTTAAGGAAAATCCTGTTGACACCTGTGTGGAGGAGAGACTGGAGTGGGGAGAAGCTTTGGGCACAGAGACCAATGACTCTGGCAAGGCTGGAAGTGATGAGGACCTGAACCAACCTGTCGTATGTGTGATTCCAAAGAAGTCAGGTGCTAGAGATGTTGTGGAGGTGAAAAGGGCAATATTTGGCAATAGATTTTCTATATGAGCTGAGAGAGGATAACACTGAAGTTATAATCTAGACTGGAAGGAAACAGGTAAGTCTGGAAGAGAGGTGGGAAGAGCAAAGGATGATTGTCTGGTTGAGAATGGAAAAGAAACTTCCTAGTAATGACTTTAGGAACTCCTTGTTGACAGACCCTCTACCTACCCACAGTGGCTAATCCTTGGTCTAGGCAGAGGATAAATCTAGTATCTGGAAGTTCTTCAAGAAACAGCTGCTAACTGTGCGTTGGGTCACTCCTCAGGCTCCTGCTCCCAGGACATGAACTACCACTCTGGGAGATGTGAGAAGTCAAAGGCCCAGGAGAGAAACTGAGAAATCAGTCCTGTATCCCAAGCTGAACGGTATTACTTCTCTAAAGTATTTCTATTCTTAAGAACAGCAATAAAGTTACAAGTACCTGAGTGCTCCCGTCACCACTGGCCTAAAAAAAAAACAAAACTGATGCTGGGCCTAGAAATTACAGCCTCCGTAGGCTTGATTGCAGGAAATTGGTTCCCACAGCTGCCAACTGCAACAGTAAGTTTCAGATTTACAACTGAGCAGCATTTACAATTTAGGTGAAAGGGGGATGCTGTACAAGACCTGGACCAAGAGAGTTATGGGAGAAATTGACTCCAGGGAGAAAACTAGTGGGTATCAAGCCAATTGATTGGTCTAACACATCAGAGTGTCTGCTTTCTCTGAGGTTCTGTCTAAATTATACCAAGCTTTGGGAAGTAGACATCCATTTGGATAATTGTGTATCATTTTAACAATAGATGTGGGAAAACCAGATCCAGAGTTTCACTAAATGTTAGGGTGGAAAGGAATCTTCAAAAATACATAATCCAAATGCACTCATATTGGAGATAAGGAAAGTGAGACCCAGAGATGGGAAATAATGAGGGTTACACAGTGATGTAGTGACTGAACAGAGAAAGGAAGGAAGGAAGGAAGGAAGGAAGGAAGGAAGGAAGGAAGGAAGGAAGGAAGGAAGGAAGGAAGGAAGGAAGGAAGGAAGGAA
>CM053593.1:359285471-359320030 GCA_028646575.1 Pseudocheirus occidentalis
ACCCCTCCCACTCAGATCCTTAATTTTTTTACAAAAATTTAAATCCCTCAATAGCTTTAGAAGATGATTAGATGCAAAAGTAACACTTGTTTCTCCTCTCCTTATTAGAATGGTAGCGCTATATCATCAGAGACCCCTTCCACTTACTCAAATGAATTAGCTTTTCTAGATAGATTTTTACTCTTGTGTTTGTCTTTCTAAGTTCCTACATACCTCTGTTCTTTCATCAAAAATGGTTAAATATCCTCCATTCTATTAAAGATCCATTTTTTCCCTTTTGTAAGACCGTAATTAACTTTACAGATTAAGTGGTAGTGGTTTTTTTCTTTCTTTCTTTTTTTTTTAATTGTAAGCCCATCTCTTTTGGTTTTTTAGACTATTGTATTTCAAGATTTCTTCCAAGATTTCTTCTTTATTTATTTTTAGTGAAAGCTGCCAAGTCTTGTGAGATCTCAATTGCGGTTCTTTGGGACTTAAATGACTTTTTTATGGATATTTGTCACATTTTTTTTCCCTTTCATATGGGAATACTGGATTTTGGCTACAACATTCTTTGAATTTTTCCTTTGGGGAAGAGTTCTTTCAGGAAATGCCTGAGGGACTCGTTCTATCTTCATATTTTTTTTCTTTTTCTCTTAGACATGTGTAGTTTACACATATAATTTCTTGAAATATAGTGCCCATGATTTTTAAAACAATTTATCATCATTTTTATGGAGTCATTATTTTTTAAAATTTATTTATTTTTAGTTTTCAACACTTACTTCCGTAAGATTTAGAGTTCCAAATTTTCTCCCCATCTCTTCCCTTCCCCCACCCCAAGATGGCATGTAATTTGATATAAAGTCTACATACACATTCATATTGAAACTATTTTCACATTACTCATGTTGTAAAGGAGAACTGGAACCCATGGGAGAAACCATGAGAAAGAAGAAACAAGAGACAGAGACAGAGACAGAGAGAGACAGAGACAGAGAAAGCAAGAAAGAAAATAACATGCTTTGATTTGCATTCAGACTCCATGGTTCTTTTTCTCAAGATGTGGACAGCATTTTCCATCATGAGTCTTTTATAGTTGTTTTAGATCCTTGCATTGCTAAGAAGAGATAAGTCTATAAAAGTTAATCATCACATAATGTGGCTGTTACTGTGTACAATGTTCTCCTGGTTCTCCTCACTTCATTCACTATCAGTTCATATGAATCTTTCCAGGTTTTTATGAAGTCTGCCTGATCATCATTTCTTACAGCACAAAGTATTCCGTTACATTCATATACCACAACTTGTTCAGCCATTCCCAAACTGATGGGCATCCCCTCAATTTCCAGTTCTTTGCCACCACAAAAAGAGCTGCTATAAATATTTTTGTACATGTGGGTCTTTTTCCCATTTGCATGATCTATTTGGGATACAGACCTAGAAGTGGTCTTGCTGGGTCAAAGGGTATGCACAACTTTACAATCCTTTGGGCACAGTTCCAAATTGCTCTACAGAATGCTTTGATCAATTCACAGCTCCACCAATAATGCATTAATATTTAAATTTTCCCACATCTTCTCCAGCAATTTTCATTTTCCTGTTTTGTTGTGTTAATCAATCTGATAGGTGTGATGTAGTACCTCAGAGTTGTTTTGATTTGCATTTCTCAAATCAGTAGTGATTCAGAGCATTTTTATATGACTATATATAACTTAATGTCTTCATTTGAAAACTGCCTTTCACATTCTTTGACCATTTATCAATTGGGGAATGACTTTTATTTTTATAAATTTAACTCAGTTCTCTATGTATTTTAGAAATGAGACCTTTATCAGAAACACTGGCTGTGAAAATTCTTTCCCAGTCTTCTGCTTCCTTCCTAATCTTGGTTGCATTGGCATTGTTTGTGCAAAACCTTTTCAACTTCATGTAATCAAAATCATCCATTCTGCATTTCATAATGTTCTAAATTTCTCCATTGGTCATAAAGTCTTCTGTTCTTCATAAATCTGACAGGTAAACTATTTCTTGCTCTCCCAATTTGCTTATAGCATCAGCCTTGATATCTAAATCATGTATCCATTTTGACTTTATTTTGGTATATGATGAGTCCATTAATCCTTAAATGAGTGCAGGCCAGCTATCTTACATATCTTCTTATTCTTTCATACTTTTGATTTGGTTCTATTTCTGTCTCATGAGTCAATTATTTCTGTTTTGTCTCTTGCAGTTTTCTAGGAATCCAAATATTGGATAAATTTACCGCTTGGTCTTTTAAACTATTTATTCTTCTTATAATTCTTTCCTCCATAGATTTTTATTTCTTTTCATTTTGTCTAATTATTTATATCTTCCTTTTAGAAAATCTTTTATTTCTCCCTTGAATCTATATTTGCAGCTTCTATCGAATTATTCTCTCCTTATTAGGGGAAGTATTTTTTATGGTTGTCTTGTCTTCCACATATATTCATTTGGAGGACTTTTAATCAAAGTAGCTATTGGAAAGGAGGCAGACTTTCCAACTTTCTTCCCTGCCCACCACATCCCACATTCTATTTCCAGCAAAATTTCTTACCAGATCAAACAATGATTTTCTTTTAAATCTAATTAAGAACTATAGTAAGTAATTTCTTCCATCCCAGAGATGACATTGACCTCTTGGCCATTCTACAAACAAGATAGTTGTCTCTGTGCATTCTCTGTAGCTCTCTCCCATATCTATAATTATCCATAGATCCATGATCTATAATATAATCCTCCACTCTACCTAATGACCTCTCTGTCTTTGTTTAAGTCCCAACTAAATTTCTTCTTTTACTGAAAGCCTTCCCTAACTCCTCTTAAATCTAGTGCCTTCTCTCTTTTAATTATTTCCTATTAATCCTACACATAGTTTGTTTTGTATGTATTTGTTTGCATGTTCTATCTCCCATCCGACAGTAAGCTACTTGAGGGCAAGGATTGTCTTTTACCTCTTTGTATTACCAGCACTTAGCATAGCGCCTGGAACATAGTAGGAATATAATAAATGTTTATTAATTAGTTGGTTGATTGAGTTCCTATCTTGGGCCACCATCTTAAGAAATGCCCAGGCCAGTTCTCTCCTATTCACTTCTCTCCTATCTCTACCACTGAGTCTCTCAGCATTTCTATCTTGCATTTCCCACCATCATGGCTTCCTACTTCCTTCATATATTTTGTGTTCCCCATTAGAATGTAAGCTCCTTGGGACAGGAATTGGGAACTGTCCTTTCTTCTTTTCACTTTTATTTGTATTCCCAGTACTTAGCACAGTTCCTGGCTTATTAAAGGTAAGGTTTTAATGAATCTCTCTAGGTCTTTCACTTATTAAGGCACCATCAAAGTTCCCACATTAGCAAAAGCCTTAACTCTCAGGAAGGGGCCTTATCTCCCACTTTGCTGCCATACAATATAAACTTACTCTGTTTCCCTCCTTTCTAAATCAAAATTAGTCTGTGACTCATCCTAGACCTGTTTTCTTCTTTCTGCAACAATGAATTGACCTTCCTCTTTTCAGATGTTACCCTAGTCAGAAAGTCTATGCAATTGATCCCACACAGCAGGAAAACAGTAGCTACTACCAGAAAGTTAAAGGAGGTCTCTAGCCTCTCTTTCTTCCTTCTAGTTCTTATAGTCAGGGTATGTAGGCAGAACAAGCAAGCCTCCAGTTCTAGTGTTTTTAAACTGACGGTCCTACTATGTTATCAACATGGGAAACCAGAGAGTCAAGTGAAACCTCTTAATGTCAGAAAAATGGAAAAGTAGGTTGGTTACTGAGCGTGTTTCCCTTGTGTTATATGTTTTTGTGCCCTGGGAAAAGTTGTTCTATACTACAAGCTGTTAGAAATATTAAAACACATGGATAATGTGGAAATGGTTCACCTGATTTCATATGAATAATAGGTATCTTATTTCTTGACTTCTCATCAGACACAGAAGGAATGGAGGGAGGGAGAAAATTTGGAACTGAAAATGAATATTAAAATTTGTTTGTTTTTTAAGACATTTAAAGGTACAACAAATTCATGAAGAGTTGTGATATTGTGTCAAAAGTTCATCAATAAAATCACCATTTTTTTTGAAGGGGGAAAGGCAAGGTAATTGGGGTTAAGTGACATACCCAAAGTCACACAGTTATTAGGTATATCAAGGGTCTGAAGTCAAATTTGAACTCAGTTCCTCCTGACTCCAGGACCAGTGCTCTATTCACTGTATTACATAGCTTCCCCTAAAGTCATCAGTCTTAGAACACTTCCTGAGCCTTTGGGTGTATGTGTACATGAGATCATGAAGCCCTGGAACCAGAAGCCACAGGAACCTGAGATACAACCTGAGATACCCTTCCATACGTACTCTTGATTCCCTTTTCTCTCACTTTCTCCAAGATCTTACTCTGTTAATTATTTCTATCACTCTTTTGTGCCTTTCCCCACCACTCACAGGTTGTCCACCACTACTACCTTGCCTGGAATTCTCTTCCCTCCTATTTGCTTCTTAGACACCTAATTTCCTTTCAAAGCTCATTTCAGTTCCCATTTACTAGGACAGGCCTTTTTTGATTTACCCATAGATGCTAGTGTCTTCCTATACCCACTTCTCCCACTCACAACAACAAACTTATCTTGCATTTATGCATATATTCTACATGTACTTAGATATGATTTGTATATTCTTAGATATGAGATGCAATATGACATGTGGATAGAGAAGTGATCTCAAGACAGAAAGAACTGGGCCCAAGCCTGTCCTCTGACATATACTGGCTGTTTGACCTCAGGCAATTCATTTAAACTCACAGTGGCCAGGCCAGTGATATAAAACTCAAATAGTAATGGAGATACTCATTTGTACAATTTAGTTAATACTCTGTGATATTGACTTAATCCTAAAATGTGATGTTTTATGTATTGAATTATATTTTTAGGGCAATTAGGTGATACAGTAGACAGAGTGCCAGGCCCAGAATCAGGAAGATTCATCTTCCTGAGTTCAAATCTGGCCTCAGATACTCATGAGCTGCGTGACTCTGGGCAAGTCACTTAACCCCATTTGCCTCAGTTTCCTCATTTGTCAAATGAACTAGAGAAGGAAATGGTAAAACACTCTAGTATCTCTGCTAAGAAAATTCCAAATGGGGTCAAGAAGAGTTGCACATGACTAACAACAATGATTGTATTTTTATTCATTTGGTTAAATCTTTCCCAAATACATTTTACTCTGGTTGGACAACTGGCTGCTGTAGTTTGATACTTATGGCCTAGGCAGAGACTGAGTTGTAAAAAAGGAACAAACCTGCATAGACAGAAGAAATTCTTTCACCTGGACATTTGCTATTCCAACAAAATCGTAAATCTAGTCCTTATCAGCTATACTTTTATACATATGCATATTACCTCCCCAGACTATAAACTCCTTGAGGGCAGGGACTGTTTGGGGGTTTTCTTTGGACCCTAATGCCTAGCATAGTGCCCAGCACATAGTAGGTGCTTAATAAATCCTTGCAGATTGATTGACTGGGATAGGTCAAAGTTGAACACAAATATATTCCTGCAGCCCATTTGTTAAGCATATCAATATAGTTAGCATATTTCAGGGAACTCAGTTTTTCAAGCCCACTCAAGCACTTTAGAATCATCCATTTACATTCAAACAATTGATATGCTAATTATGAATCATTCCTATCTATTCATGAAATTAGATCTGAGGACCTGCCAAGTCATTTTGAATGAATAAATGGATGAATGAGCTTTATTAACCTAGCTTAGGTTACTGTCTATATTTCAAAATAATAAAAACTGTATCAAGTAGCTATAAGTCCGACTAATTTAGAGTGGTCTTCTCAATTACATAACATCAATGAGACTTTATTGTGATCACAATAGCTCAACATGTGTAAACTCTCGGAACAAGAAGGAGCTGAGATGAAGCTCTCTTCTGTAATAAATATCTAGATACTTTTTTAAGAGAATATATTAAGCAAATTGAGTGTAAGATTTCAAAGGGAATATTAAGTCTCTCCAAGAAAACAAAACATTTCTAAATATTTCAAATTTACAAATATGAATAATTCATATTGACATAACAGATTGTACTTTTCTAAGCTAGAATCCAAAGGATGGTACTTAGAGACACTTTCTTAACCCCCTTCCCAATGCCATGTGCATCTTAAGTAATAAAAATTACATTTAAAATGTGCATAACTCAAACTTTTCATTAGTTCACACTGGCCAATTGAATCTAAATGAGTATAGTTTGAGTACTCTGGGAAATTTCAGAGATTAGTTTATAGAATCATAGATTTAGAACTGGAAAGTTACCTTAGAGACTATGAAATATACCTCCACTCCTTATTTTATAGAACAGGAAAATAAGCCCTGATGATGATTTGTCCACCTAATCACTCCTATCTGAAACAGGATTTGAACCCTAACTCTATAGCCAGCGTCCTGTTGCTGGTCCAATGACTGGGATCTGTGGCCTCGAGGCCACATGTAGCCCTCTAGGTCCTCAAATATGGTCCCAAGGGGGTTTCTTCTGTCAAATTTTGATTCTGTCAAAGGGCCGCACATAAGGACCTAGAGCAGAAGTTCTCAACCTTTGGGTTATGTTCAATTTCTATCAATGAAAATACATCCTGCATATCAGATATTTACAATTTGATTCACAACAGTAGCAAAATTACAGTTATGAAATAGCAACGAAAATACTTTTATGGTTGGGGGTCACCACAACATGAAGAGTTATATTAAAGGGTCATGACATTAAGAAGGTTGAGAACCACTGACCTAGAGGGTCGCATGTGACCTTGAGACTCACCCCTGCGTCTATTCCATTCCATACGTACATGTCTGGAGTGTGCATCCCGTTTGGTATTGTTTCACTACTGAAAGAACTTCATTTCCCTTTCCTAGATCGCAGCTCCTCCTGTCCATCCCTGCTAGAGTCAGTCTTGTAAAAATGATCTTTCCATTGGTGGCACATGTCAATTTGGAAACACTGCCTGACACCAAACCTTTGCCAGCAATTTCTCCTCCAAACATACTCTGTACTTTATCAAAAAGAATCCCTAACAGCTGGTGGGCCTGGCTGTTTACATTATGGGCAGACAGAGAAAAAGCCAATTTCTTCTTGTTCTAAGGTCTAAAAGGAAGATCAAATAGACAAAAATGTGTGTAGGAAGAAAGAATGCTGTCTCAAATTTCAAGATGCTGGATGTTCATAGGGTTTCCTTTGGCACATTAAAACTCAGTGAATCCATCAACCCTCAGACACACTTCCATGGAGATTTGCAGGGTTGAAGAGGGCAGGCAATGTCTGAAAAGGGCATCCGGGAATAAGGTGGACCTGAACTCCATCTGACTCTGTTTAACTCAGGGTGTTTGAAAAAAGGAGCAAGAGTTTTGGTGTTGTCAGGAGAAAGCTAGGTTTTAATGTAAGTATTAGAAGAGAGTATTAGAATAGCATTAGAAAAAAAAGCAATGGCAGAGGTAGGATCTGGAATCCTAGAATTATGGAGTGAAAAGTTGAAGGGATCTTAGAAGTCATCTGAGATCCTCCCCCTCATCATCTATTAGTGGCTCCCCCCACCAAAGTTCATTTGTAGCTATTTGATATGTATTCCTGTGCAGGAGCATATTGTCCCTCTCATTAGGACAGAAACTTCCTGAGGAAAGGGAATGTTTCACTCTTGTCTTTGTATTCCCAGCATAGAGCACAGGGCATGACACAATATAGGCAATTTATACATATTTCTTCACTGATGTTTGTTCAGAGGTTTAACCAATGAGTGAGCATTTATTAAGCTCCTACTGTATGCTGGATAGTGGGGGAGAGGAATTGATGAAAAGAATGAAATAATACCCACTAGTATCAATGAAGCAGAAAATCAGGATTAGAACAGACCTCAGAGGTCATGGATGCATCTCCCCTCCATTTTGCAAATGGGAAAACTAATGTTAAGTGATTTGTTCAGTATTTCAACTAGTAAACATCTGAAGGCGGACTTGAGCCTAGATCCTTCTGTATCCTATCTGCTACACATTGCAGAAATCAATAGAGATCCACAGAAGGAAAATGACTTGTTTAAAGGTCATACAACAAGAGAGTGGCAGCACATAGCATACTTTATGGAATCTGATTGGGTGTCAAAAATGGTGTGTGTGGTGCCGGGAGTTCAGGGGAAGGCGTAAATGTATATGGATGGGGTACAGAGATGACCCTCTGGAATTTTGGCATTCAGGAAAGTCCCCCATCTGTTTCATGCTAGTCCTTACTCAATTATTAGCACTCCCCATCTACTCTTTCTTGGCCAGTTTTATAGACAAACAAGCTGAAGCCCTTATGGGTTGCTTTTAAAACTTCATGCCTTTTAAAACTCATGACTAGGTGGTACAGTGAATAGAGCACTGACCCTGGAGTCAAGAGGACTTGAGTTCAAATCCAGCCTCAGGCACTTAACACTTATTAGCAGTATAACTTTGGGCGAGTGACTTAACCCCAATTGCCCTGCCTTCTCTCCTCCAAAAAAAAAGAAAAGAAAAGAAAAAAAAACTCATGCCTTCCTGGAATGTCTTCCATCCTCATCTGTGTATCTCAACATCTTGATCTTTCCCCAAGTTTCACTACAAAGGGATAAGAAGATTAGACAAATGACTGGCTGACTGGACTCTGCACCAGTCAAACTGATTGTACAAGAAATATTATGTTTAGTTCTGGGTGCCATATTTTAAGAAGTACATCAATATATTTGAGAGCCTCTAGAAGCTGGTGATTAGGATGTTGAAAGTTCTCAAGATCATGCTATATGGAGTAGTTTAAAGGAATAGAGTCTGTTTAGCCCAGAGAAGAAAAGAATCAGGGGAAATTTGCTTGCTGCCTTTCAATATTTGAATAATTGGTATACAGAACATTGATCGTATTTATTCTTTGTTCCTCCCATCAAAGTGGAAAACCACATGGACTAAGATTCAGTTAGACTTGGATTTGAGACTTTGCTCAACTGTTCACAAATTGTGGATGAGTCATTGAACCTCTCAATCAATCAGCCAACAAGCATTTATTAAGCATTTTCTATGTGCCAGAACCTATACTAAGTGCTAGGAAGTTTACTCACTTGTAAAATAAGACGGTTGGATTAGGTGGGTGCTCAGATTGCTTTCAGCCAGGAGTGTGCTGGACAGAGATGACACAGGCTCTAGAAAACTGATTGTTAAATTTTCAGTCTGAACATTTATACCTTGGAAATCAGCAAAGGCTACAAATCATATTCCTATCAATACAGGGATTGATTTCTTGTTTTATCTATTACCTAGACTTAGGAAAGTGGTGGAGAAAATGTTGATAATTCAGATTCCACATGAAAGTATGTAGGGCATTTTTTTCTGATTGTTAAACATCTACCTGCACACCATGGATTTCTACTCTAAATCTGTGATTCTGTGATATTAGGAAAGGTTAAAACAGTCCCTCCCCTCAAAGAGATTACAGCCTAATGGGAGAGACAACAGGAATATAATTAAGTACATACACGGTGAATACAGAGCTAATGAAGTGGGTCTCAGTCTCCCCTTATGTAATTAGGAGGATTGTACTAGTTGTTCTCCAGGGTTGTTCATTTTAGCTCAAATTTAGAATGTGAGACCATCTAGATCAACTTACTTCCTTATTCCATTTTATAGTGGGAAACTTTGCGATTCCTCCACTCATATCTGAAATACTTCCTTCCCTACCTTCCTTCATGGATTGGCAGTATCCTAATTCAAACATGTCACAAGAAACTTCTAGGTACAGAAAGGTTCCAGCATGTCTGTGCTTGAGTATTCATTCTATCAGGTTTTTTTTTCCCTTCCCCTTTCATATGATCTTAAATAAGACTTTTACCAAAGTGACATTTCCCCTCTTTTTCCAGCTCCCCTGGTGAAATGTTTACTCAACATAGAGAAGGAAGCCATTTGTTCTGACAGCCTTGCATAGGGGACTAGAACTGCCTCAGCTGGGGGTCTCACCAGCATCTTCTGCATCAATGGGTAATGGGTGAGCTCACTTGGATTCCTCTGACAAATGAAGCTGCTAAAGGATCTTTCCTTGTTGTACCAAACTCTATGACTAGAGAGCACCAGCAGAGGCCCCAAAGCACATCTTATAACAAGGCTGATGCCAGCTTTTCAGTCCAATCAAATGCAGCATACACTTTCATAGCACCTGGGGATTTTGAAAAAGATAAAAGGGCTAAAACATTTCAGAATCACCTCTACCAAGACTTTTTGAAAGGAGGTAACTATTCAGATCTATTTCTTAGCAGCACACGTAAGGCACAGTTGCAAAAGCAGTGAGGGGAGATCATAGGACAGGGCAGAGATGATGGGCATCTCCTCACACTCTTCCATAGACAAGAGCTGGTCCCACTGTTCTCTGGCAAGAGGAGTGGCCTTGATAGAATTGTGGAATATTCGTCTAGAAGTGAACCTAGAGATTCACTCCTCTCCTCCTACCCCTACTCTTCTATAAAAGTGAAAACTGAAATCCAGAGAAGAGTGACTTACCAAAATGTATAAAGTGCATTAAGTTGAAGAGCCTAAACTTACTCAGAATGATATAGAGGCAGTACTGAAGCTGAAGCCAAGAGGATCTGTGTTCAGATGCTGATTCTGCCACATCAATAAGCTTTTGTGAGCATAGGCTCCCCCTCTCTGGGTCTCATTTTCCTCTATGAATGGAAGGGGATGGACTAGACAACCATAACCTTTCTGTGACTACATGAAAGTAGCAAGGCAGCCCAATGGATGGCGGCCAGGGCCAGACTTGAATTCAGATCTGGTCTCAGATACTTACTAGCTGTGTAACCCTGGGCAAGTCACTTAAGTTCTGTCTCAATTTACTCAACTGGATGGAATTAAAAGAGCACTTACATCCCAGAGTTATGAGGGTCAAATGAGATAACTTACCAAAGTTTTCTGCAAACCTGAAAGTGCTATACAAATGCTAAAATCACTATTCTCTTTTTTTCTCATCTATAAAATAAGAAAATTGGACTTAGTTACCTCTAAGGTACCTTTCACCTTTAAATCCAATGAACCTAGGTCTTTGGATGAAGTTTAAAAACTTCTTTCTATTCATATCATAAGTTGATAGCTGGAAAAGACTTAGACATCTAGGCCAATCACTTCACTTGAGAGATAAAAACCTAGACCTGAAGAAGTTGTGACTCAGCAGGGAATGAAAGGGCTGGCAGTGAAACCACCTCAGCCCCAAGGTTCTTTTTTCTGTATGGTGCAGCAGGCTACATTTCTTCTTTATTGTAAAGAAAACGCAATGTTTACCTTTCTCAATGCCAAGACTCAGAGGCTCTAGTTCTAGGCTATCTAGAGAAACCCTTAAAACCTGAGTGCAACTGATCATTTTTTCCTGATAATGACAATTCAAATTTTTTTTCAGCCTTTACAGTCATAACACACTTTCTGTGTATACATTGTCTTTGATGAAGACCAAGTGCCTTTGAGCTAGAAGAGAGTACCAAGTATAAGTGGTAGAAAATACAGCTACAAATGAAGCTGGTGGCTGCTGGTTTTCTGATTTAATTCTTGTCAATTAAATAAGCATTTATTCAGTAACTTCTGTGTGCAAGACTCTGGAGATACATAGTCTACAAAAAAAATAGTTCCTGCCTTTAAGTAACTTATATTCTGTAAGGAGATACACCCTTGAAAGAGAAAATATGGGGTGTACTGTAAACAGTCCTGAATTTGGAGTCAGAAAACCTAAAATCTTGACTCTGATACTTAGTAGTTGTTTAATTTAAGGCAAGTCACTTAACATTTCCAAGCATCAATTTTCTCATCTGTAAAATGGGTATCCTATTATTCATATTGCTGTGGGGAATGCATTTTATTGGCCTTAACAGGCTATTGGCAAAAGTTACAATTATTTGCCTTTTAATAAAGAGAAACTAAGGATCAGAGCGATTAAATTATTTGTCCAGGGTCACCCAAATGGGTGTCTAGGTGGTGCAATGGATAGAGCATTGGACTTGAAATCAGGAAGACTCATCCTCCTGAATTCAAATCCAGCCTCAGACACTTACTGACTGTGTGACCCTGGACAAGTCATTTGACTTTGCTTCAGTTTCTTCATTTATGAAATGAGCTGGAAAAGGAAATGGCAAACTACTCCAGTATCTTTGCTAAGAAAACCTTAAATGGTGTTATGATGAATCAGACATGACTTGAAATGACTGATGTCAAGTTTCCCAAACCTGGGACCAGAGTCCCCATCCCCACATAAGTACTCAGAGTACCTTATAAGTAGTAATATGGGACAGCCATTATTTCACACTCCATGAAAAAGGGACTCAGAGGAGTCCAAAAATAAATACAATAATTACGAAATTCTTAAATAGACCATTAGATTCCCAACTGTCCTCAAGGTAAACATATATTGGTGGACAGCTGAACAGTACTCCCCATTCAACTTGGACCCACAGCATCCTAATGTAGTGATCCCTTGGGGATATTCCTCTAAGCTTTGACCTCCAATCAAAGGCCATTCCATCAGGAACATGGCTACTTAAGTAGTAACCCTATGGGTGGTTACTGACTAAAGGTCACAAACCCCATATGGTATGCTTAGCCTTAACAATCAGCCGGTATACAAATTTAACTCTTAGCAAAAGTATCTATTAAGAAGGCATCATTAAAATATAAAAATACTAATCCTGTCATTTTAGAGTCACTCTACAACAAAGACACCCAGCATCTATAGGAAGAGAGAGCAAAAACCTAGCATACAAGATTACAGTTTCACACATCAAGGATACACCTGTGGCAAAAGCAAGTCAAAACTCTTGTTATTTCTGGATCTGGTCTCAGGATGTACTTCTCTCCTAGCTTAACATCTGATTGCTAGGGCCGCTTCCTTGAGCTGCTTCCTTCCTCAGCTGATTTTCTCTCTGTATCTGCATTCCTCTAGAATACATTTCTGCTCCCTGCCAGGGACAATATTTCCTTGCTTGTCAGGTAACTATGATTTAAAGGGACACGAGCAATGGGGGAAAGGGTAAGATAGAAAGTTCTCTCCTCCCCCTGAACCTTGCTAAGTTCTCTTCAATAGGGATCTTTCTTCTTCCAAGCTCTCCTATACTCAAATTGCCTCCTAATAATTCTAAGAAAGCTTCTGCTAGATACCATGACTGACATGTGGGTCACAGAAGGAACAAAGATAAATCTCATTCTCCCTGCTTCAGGAAAACTGCTTGACTATCTCAAGCTCCCCGGGGCCTAGCTATTTAAAGCCCCCAGAAGTGTGGCTAATTTGTTTTCTCATTCAATCGATTTGTTCCCTTCTTGACTTAATCGGAGAGGGGTCCAGGCTTAATAAAGGGATCAGGGCATAGATACATCTTGTTTACACATTAAAGGCTCATCGTGTGTGATTATGTTCGGTGACTACAGCAACTGAGCTGGGGGAGGAGGGGAAGCTGGGACTTCTCCCTTCCATAAGCAAACCATGGCAAGAGCAAGGCCCAAGTGCTGTATCTACTACATGTTGCTCCTTCTTGGTTAATGAGCATGTCATTACTTGGTTAAGATGTGGTAATTCACAAAGAGATAAAAGATATCTTAGGGGTTTTCTGTTTATTTTGTTTCTGTTTTTGTTTTTGCAGTGGGGAGTTGGGAGGTTAAAATTCCCAAGAGGGAATCCAGGCATATTCTTTGTCACTAGGCTTTGGCTCGGGTCTTTCTTGGAGAGGGATGTTCACACAAAGATGCTTACGGATGTAGAAAACAAACACTTTGGCCTTGTTTGAGGTCTCATAGGTGGTAAGTCACACAGACAGGATTTGAACCCAATACCTTTTCTCACATAGACTGGTCCCATCTGGGAATTTAATCACTTTTCCCCCATTCTGGAGTTTTACTTTGAAGAAGTACTTAGCACAGTGCTTGGCACATAGTAGGCCCTTAATTCATTTATTCACTGAATGATTGCTTCACGCAAGTAGGATATACTTGTAGCAAAGTGTATGCACTTGAATAAAGTATACAGAGATGGTTGCTGACCAGCCCCTTTATCCATGATATACTCATGATACATACATGAGCTGCAGTCCATCTACCATCTGTTTTGCTTCTTCCTATACAACCAGTGGGAAGTAGGGATTTCATGCCCCTCCGGACCATACCCCCAAAGGTGACACAATGACTCCATCAGTTCCAGTATATGGATTACAGTGCTCATGAACATGCTCAGATGAGTCAGGGACTTAGAACAGGAAGGATTGTAAAGATCATCTAGGAGTAGGAAGATGGAAGCTGAATACTGAGAGGGGTGAAGTCACTTGCCTTGAGTAACATGGGTTTGAAGTATCAGAGGTCAAATCTGAACCTAGGATGTCTCACTCCAAACCCTATTAACTCCCTTTCCATTATACTGGATAAACTTGCCGGTGTCCAAGGTTGGGGGCTGCCAGTTTTCTGATTCAGTGGAATTCAATTTGATGACCATGTATTTGGCACCTAAATGCAAGCTATTGGGGCAACAAAGACTATGGAAACTATCTCTAGCTTTGCGGGGAGGAAGATTCAAAAATCTCTCTTAAATACAATATCATTTGAGGAAGGAGAAAGCAACTAGTAAGATGGGGAGAAATCAGGACAGGCTTTCCATAGGAAATGAGTCTTTTTTTAATTTTTAAAATAATTCAGCGCTTAACAAACACCAAGTAAAATAAGCATTTCCATATATATACATGTGTATGTGTATATATGTGCGTGTATTTTCATATGTGTGTATATATGTGCATACACACATATTTATAACAGGAGAGGATTGCATAGGAATCTGTACATTTCTATTTTGTAGAGTTTGCTTTCAAGATTAGTCCTGAAAGAAGGGAAGGGTGAATTGGTTTCTCAGTTCCTCTTTCTCTAAGGGAATAAAAGTCCAAAAGTAAAATCAAAGATCAAAAGATCACTGATTTCCAGTGAGAAGGGACCTCATAGGTTTAGAGCTACAATCAACATAAGGGGCCGTCTACTCCAGTCCTCTCGTTTTATTTCTTCCAATATGCTGACCTATAACTTCATTATAGGGGCTTAGGACTTTAGAAGGTCTTTACAGAGATTTTAAGAGATGCTGTGAGTTAATCCAACCCCCATCATTTTACAGATAAGGAAACTGAGGTCAAGGGACTTTAGATGACTTTCCCAACATCATAGAGGTGGGAAGCAGTATGGATAATTCAAACCTGGGTCCTCCAGCTGCAAATTTAATTCTCTGCCTGCTGCCCCATGCTACCTCCCTAGGGGAACAAGAGAAAGTCACCTGAAAGGAAAGAAAAAGAAGAATGTAGGTACAACTGAGACAAGGTAGATCTTGGACACCACAATTTAACCAAAGATTGACAAAATCCATGGACAATTTGAACCACATCTGATAGAGGTCTCTGTGTGCTCAAAGCATAGAATTAGATAAAGTATTGATTTGCCTTTTGGAGAATGGCATCTTTGAAAGGGTGGAGGAATTAATGACAAGAAACCATTGGATAAAGTGAGGAATCTGAAAGGTCTCAACAATGCATGAGAAGAAATCAGGATTTGACGTAAAATGGCCTGGCTCTGAGTCCTGGTGGTTTTTTTTTTTTTTTGCTTGGAAGCCATGTAACCAGGAACAAGTTGATTTCTCTGAGTGTCAATATTCTCATTTGTCAAATTGGGGTTAATAATTCTTCACAGCCTAGCGTAGTGGTCCTCAACCTTCCTGATACTACAACCCTTTAATACAGTTCCTCATGTTGGGGTGACCCCCAATCATAAAATTATTTTCATTGCTTCTTCATAACTGTAATTTTGCTACTGTTATGAGTCATAATGCAAATATCTGATGTGCAGGATGCATTTCAATTGAACATAACCCACAGGCTGAGAACTGCTGGCCTAGTGGATCCTGTGCCAGAATTGGAGACAAAAGCCTTGGATTAAGATCCTGCCTCAGACACTTTTTTTGCTGTATGACCCTATGCAAATCACTTAGCCATTCTAAGCATTAGTTTGCTGGTCTCTAAAAGGCAGATAATAGCAGCACCAACCTCACAGGCTTTCTCTGAGGATCAAGTGAGATATTGTGGGCCTTAAATGCCTATTACTGACTGTCTCACAGAACTGGCATGAGGAAAATGCTTGAACTCTGGGGACATGATCCATACGGGCGGTGAAGGTTTAGAAGATGGGTGCAAGGGAATGGAATTCCTCTGCTGGGGTCAGGGTGTGATGCCTAGCAAAGCCAGAAAAGGCAAATGGAAAAAGACAGCAAGCTGTTGGTTTTTATTTCTGAGTCTCCAGAGAGATGCCAAAGCAATAGAGAGGAATCAGAGCTGAATAAAAAGTGTGATTGACAGATTCGAGGAGGTGAAGTGAGTGTTTGTGACAAGATTAAAGGATCAGATTATTGACAGCCTGGGGAAAAAGAGCATTGATAACTATACATTAGAGTCAGAGAGGGCAGGACTTAGGTCCAAGGAGCATAAAGAGAAGAGCTCTATAAATCCAGAGTGAAAAAGTAAAATAAAACAAAACAAAGCCTGGGTTAAATTCTCGTTCTACTACTAATCTCCATGACCCTCCTCATCTCTGAGCCTCAGTTTCCCCATCTCTAAAAATGAAGATGGGAGACTTCATGATCTCTAAATTAAATTCTCTTCCAACTCATGGTAGCCAACAAATGAGTTTCATTGCCTCTTACTTTCCCGATCTTTCCTTCATAGAGGTGCCAAAACAATCCTTTGAAGAAACAGCTTGGTCTGTGTAACTAAGTCCCTTTCTCAGAAACCTTCACTAGCTCCCTATTGCCTTTAAGATATAATACACAATCTAGAGTTTAAGACCCTCTACCATCAACCTCTAATCTACCTCTCCAAATATTTCATGATGCTCTCCTTCATGCAATCTATATTCCAACCAAATTAGACTATTGGCTGTTCCCCAAATTGCTTATTCTATCTCCTCCTATCTATTCTATCTCCTTATTCTGTTCTCTTAAGCTCTCTTTCACACCTAGAATGTGCTCTGACCTCATGTTCACCTCTCAGAGTCCTTAACTTCTTTCAGGGATCATACCAACTGCCCCTGTCTGTATGAAGTTATACCTGAACTTAGTCTATTGTTCATGGGCCCTCTCCCACTCAAAGTACCTTGTGTTTACCAGCTTCTGTATATGCCATGCTTTCTTCCATTCCAGTAAAAGGTAAACTCTTTGAGGGCAGGGTATATTTTTTTCTTCTTCTTTTTTTTTAATCTGCATTTTCCCAATACTTACCATAGTATCTTGCATGTAGTGACACCTTGGAAAGTGTTTGTTGAATGGAATTGAATTCAACCTAATTTTACTATACTATCCCATACAAAAATCCCTATTACAACATTTGTGTCAAGTACTTCTTAAATACCTCTAGTGACAGGGAGCTCACTACCTTGCAAGACACTCTTTTGGTGCACAGCTCTGAATGTCAGAAAATTCTTTCTCATACAGAAGGATGCTATATGATGGCTGCTAGGGCTGCTTGTATATCATGAAGAAGAAAGTTTTCTTTAGACAATCCCTTTGTATACATTCACATATAGCAAACATGAGCTCCTTACATCTTCTCTAGGTTAAGCAGCCAGTTCCTTTAGCTATTCTTGCTTTTAATTATTTTTTAACATCAATCATCTGTTCACCCCAGTGTTTTTGAAAGTCTATTCCATGAGGGGATCAGAGACCAATGTTCTTCCTATTTTCCCTGAATTTGGAAGTGGTCCATTGCTGGAGATGACAGGGAGCCTTGTAGAATAATTAATCAAGCTATCTAATGCTGAAATAATAGGTTCTTTGATTTCTGTATCTAAGGAAGGCTCTAGAGATAGACTAGAAGCAGTTGAAGCTGAGAGTGCAGAAAAGGAGACAAGGATAGCCAGCGAAGGATATTAGGGCAGCACTGTCAGTCCAGCAAAGCAGCTGACACGTCCATTAGGAAATAATCAAAGTCAGCTAAAGGGGGCACAAGCAGGGCTGTCTCCAGATACTTGCACTTGAGGAGAAAGTGGTCCAGGTCCACAATGTTCCTGGGAGAAGCTGCTCCTTAAACTTAGCAAACTTTTCCTTTTTTTTTGGCTGGGGCCTGGGTGACCACAGGCTAATTTAATACAAACATTGGGGGCAGGGAAAAGATTTAAATAAACAGGAGCCAGCTTTGGAGGAAGAGGAGTTAGGAGCCAGCAGCAGGGGCAGGAGGGACTTTCCGAAGTGAAATGATACAGACTGAGTTCTTGGCTTCTTTGACTTGCCATCAGTGTCCCAACCTGTGCTCCTTCCCAATGCCTGCCACCAGAAAGTCTCCAGTGCTGGAGAATTTGAGACTATTGATGAAGCCAATCAAAGGGATGTCCCAGAGCAGCTCCAGCTTCCGGAAACCCTCTGCACACTGCCAGAGTCACACAAAGGAACTGTGAGATCCTGAAGCCACAAGGTCTGTGTTGAGCAGTGCCGTCACCGATGACACCCAGTAGGGCTGCTCCAAGCCTTCTTCTCCACGCATTCCATGGGTTTTTTTGTTGTAGGGTGAGGGACCTCTTCTTGGAGAGACCCCACAGAGCCAATGAGCCATCCTCTGAACCAGATATCATGTGCTCCTCATTGATGAGCTACATGCAGTCGATAGAGCCCTGGTGGCCACAGAAGACCAACTGTGACTCCTTGGGAATCTTCCAGACACGAACACAGACAGTGCCATCACGGCCATCTGCTGTTGCGCAGCTCTACCAGCTCAGTCCATCCAAGGCCATGACAGTGTCTTGGTGCCTAAATAGGGTCTCTGTGTAGGCATTCTTGGCCACGTTCCACACCTTCACAGAGTGGTTGTGGAATGTGCAGTACAGCTGGTGCGTGCCCTTCTGAAATGCAAGGCCCAACACTGCATCCCGATGCCCTGTAAAGGTATAGAGGTGCCTGCATCTATCTGCATCTCAGATCAGGATCAGCTTACTCTTATCTCTTGTGGCCAGGTATTTGCCATCTGAGGAGATAGCCATGCAGAGGATGTGGTCGGTGTGCCTGGACAGCTGGCCCTTGACTCCCTTCTTCACCCTCTGAATCTGGTTCAGCTTCTTCCCACTCTCCACACTCCATTTGATGATGGTGCAGTCTTTGGCTCCAGAGAAGATGGCTGAGTTGTCAGGGGTGATGACCAGGCATGTGATGGACAGCTGGTGGCCCCGAATGACCCGGATGTCTTCGGCCACTGGAGCCTGAATCTCCTTTGTCACCAGCTTCTGAAGTCGTCCTCTCTGTTCAAGCACGTCTTCCTTCAGTCGCCCAGCCACCTGGTCATCCCCAAAAGCCTCTTCTTCAGCTTTCTCCTCCTCTTGCTGCTTCAACTCTTCTAAGTAGAGCTTAGCCAGCTAGAGCTTCTTCTCCTGGGCAGTCTCCTCCAGTTCCTCATCTTCCTCTTCGTCTTCCTTTTTCCTTGTGTCCCCAGGGCTCTCTGGCTCTGAGTCGCTGGAAATATCCTCGCTCAGCTTGGGCCTCTTCTTGGCACCCTCCTTGGGCCAGGCCGGCTTCCCCTCCACGTGGGGCTTCTGCCGTTGCTTCCCCGCAACTGGGTCCGTAGGCTTCCCCCACTTTCCTGAGGCCACTACGGCCGCCGACATGTTGCCTCCTCACTTCGGCCAGAACAGCGTGAAGCTCACATGGTGGCTAACCTGGAAGCCTTAGCAAAGTTTTCATTCAATTCTCTCTGCTCCTCCTGGACTCAGTGGGTTCAGGACTCCTGGATTCATCATCACTCTTTGTGTCAGGAGAGTTCTCAAGGATAGGTCAAAGGGCCTGATGAGTGGGCAACCTGAGGCCTCAAGGTGAAGCGCAGCCCTCTAGTGTAGCCGTTTGACTGAATCCAAACTTAACAGAACAAGTCTCCTTAATAAAAGGATTTGTGCTATAAAACTTGGACTCAGTCAAAGGGCCGCAATCAAAGACCCAGAAGGCCTCATGTGGTCTTGAGGAGCTATCGCCTCTAAGGCCATAGGAGTATTGATCTAGGACTCAAAGAGGCCAACTAGTTGACCCCCCCCTTAATAGATGAGGACACTGAGATGACAAGTGACCATAAATCTAGGGCTGGAAAGGAACTTAGAGGCTAGCCAGTCATTGAGGAAACTGAGGCCCAGAGAAAGCCCTAACTGCCTGGTTTCAAGGTGACAGGACTGAGAAAGGCTCTATGTTAGGGAAAGTGAACTGACGTGTGCTTGGGGCCAACCCTCCAACAGGCAGATGAATGGCTGAGTGGGTCTATTCACAAATGCAGAACCAACCTAATCAGACATTTGCCTATCTTTCAATTCAATTTGTACTTGTAGTGTTCCCAGCATCTCTCTCATTGCCAGCTATGTTATCAATAGCTTCCTACTCTTGGGCTGTGAGATAAGAAAAGCTGTCATCATTCCTGGCCCTACTTCCCTGAACAGAGGGTCCTTGTTCCCCTTTTCCGTTTCAGCTCTTTGCTTTTTGCTCAGCTCCTATTTTTTTTTTCCCCGAGCAGGGACAAAAAAAAAAAAAGTATATTTTTCCCGTAATATCCATTTTACAACCATTTGGTGCAAGAGCCGAGAGCTGTCAGCACCAAAATGTACTGCATCAAATTAACATATTTTTCTAAAATGGTAATTACCCCCTTTTTGTGCAGCCCTGAATACATATTTTGGAAGTGTGAATGTGGCACTGACATCAAAGTCTCACTTTAAATCATCATTATTAGTGCATCTGTCCAAATGATTCAAGGGAAGTGGCTGGCTCGGGCTTTTAAGTTTAAAGGAATTTAAAGGTGAAACATAGTGCTGTTTCAGTTTGCAAATGTGCTGACTCTGAGTGTTGGGAAGCCTTGCTTGGGAACTAAGTTGAAGATAGACTTTTTAGAAAATGACCAAAAAGAGAGAAGAGAAGAGAAGAAAGAAGGACAGAAGAAACATGACCCCAGTCCCACCTAGATATTAGCACCTTAGGATAAAACCCTAGGTGCCTTGTTGTACCAACGTTAGAGTGCTTTTATGTAGGCTATCTTCCGGCCAAACCTGTAGCTGATCTCACTTCGTCTTATCCCACCTCTGTGTTACTCATATGCAAACCTTCATGTCCAGAAGGCTAGCCTTTACCTTATGGAATCTTACTCTTCCTCCAAGACCCAATTCAGAGTGCTCCTTAGCTGAAAGTGATCTCTCTGTCCATGTTTCTAGAGCTCCATTTTTGGAACTCTTCATTGTTTCCATAGTCATTCAAACTTTCCATAATCCCTGCATCCTTCTTCTGTTGTTCTTCAGTCACTTCAGTCATTGTTGGCTCTTTGTGACCCTGTTTGGGGTTTTCTTGGCAAAGATACTGGTATGGTTTGCCATTTCCCTCTCCAGCTCATTTGACACATGAGGAAACTGAGGCAGTGTTCAGTGTTTTGCTCAGGGTCATACAATTAGTAAGTGTCTGAGAACAGATTTGAACTCAGAAAGATGAGTCTTCCTGTTCCCAAGCCCAGCACTCTATCCACTGTGCCATCTAGCTGCTTCCATCATCTAAAGTAGCCTAAGCTACATTCTGACCCCTCCTCAAACCAAAATTTGCTCCTGGAAAGGGGGAAACCTCCTGGGGACCAAAGCCAGCTGATGGCAAAGTTATTAGGTCAGGCAAGTTTTTCTTTGAAGGTTTCAGCCTTCCCTTTTAGTGTTCCTTTCTATTCTGCCCGGAACTTCCCACTTGACACACTTCAGAGTAGACTCTAAGAGAATCCTTAGCTTCTCTGCCATGTGGTTACCCTACAGGAAGTAATTAGATCCATGTTCTCCCTAAGAAAGTCGTTCCTGCCATACTATCAAAGCCAGCAAAGCCTGCTGTCAACCTGGAGAGACTAACCAAAGCCTAAGGGTTCAGGCATGATTCAAGTCCAAGGAAGAAGAATGGGTCAGGCAGAAGTCTCAGCAGCAGCTGGGCCTGTTGAAAATTGCTAATTGGAATGGACAAGAGTCAGCGTCAGAGATTTCTCTGACACTGGTGATCTGCCTCTGGCTGCTTTCCCAATCTGAGCTTGGTTTCTATAGAGTAGAAACTGTGCTGTTTATAACTACATTGCTTAGACAGGTCCACTGTGAACCTGGGAATTTCTTTCTTTCAGTGTCTGGGATCACTTGCCTTAACTGTGTCTCCTGGCAGGTCAATTGACTAAGAATAATGACAAGATAAATAACTCATGTTTTTTCTTCCCAGGAGAGCAGGGAAGTCTGGACGAGGATCTGGTTAGTTTGAGTCTATCTGAGGGTGAGGAAAAGTTTCCGTGGAGCTGTCCTAAGATCCTAAGCCAATCGGATTGCTAGGGATGGTGTGAAATGATGAAGACTGGCACCAGACTAAGAAAACCAGGCTCGTCTCTGAGAGGATGGTTCTAAGCTTCCCACCCCCTCCATCTTTGTTCTTAACTGAGATTACTGGGGGTTATTACCCTCGAAATACCCTTCAGGAGCCAATGCCCTCTTCTCTGCCTCCCATCTCTCTTCTCTCCCCTATCAAAACCTGCTCTTAAAAAAGGTACCTGAGTGACAGATATGAGTGAATTTCATTCACCATGTTCCATCTCCCAAGGGCAAAGTCATCTTCATCTGATCTCTCCTTGTGAAATGAAAGCATGTTTTCAGTTTAAGCAAACAATTGCAGGAGTGTGTAGGAGAGGTGTTTTCTCCAGGTGAAGGAATGTATTCTCCTAGTCCCTCAGTTCCCAATTGTTTATAGTGCCTAGGAATGAGGCTCTCCATGGTTTTCCCTTTCCTCTTCCATCTCTACCCACCAAAAAAATACTCTACACAGAGGAAGTGATCAGCAACACAGGTTAAATACCCCCCCACACACAAACATACATTCACACATGCAATGTATACATATATATGTAGACACAGCTATATGCATATATGTGAACATATACATACATACACATGTGTGTTTGTGTTTGTACACATCAGTGGAGTGAAGAGAGTGCGAAGAAGAGATGGGAACAATATCTGAAAAGTTCATAAGGAAATAGGTGATGATGGGATTGATTAGCGGACTGGTGCAGTAGAAAGCACCACTGGAATTTGGAGTCAGGGACCTGGATTTCAGTTTTACTCCTGTTATTTATTACTTCTGTGATCAAGTCTATTAATCAATATGAATGTGTTAAGCACTTACTTAACAGACACTGTCCTAAATGTTAGGAATGGAAGACAAAAATGAAGTAGTCTCTGACCTTAAGGCTCTTACATTCTACCAGGGGAGCTAATATATCCCTGCATGAATAAATAGAGACTATATATGGTATGACAGAAGTCTTATTGCAGTTTTATTTGGTCATATTGTATTTTTATTTTTTAATTAATTTATTTATTTTTAGCTTTCAACATTCATATCCACAAAATTTTGAGTTATTTTTTTCTCCTCACCTTTCCCCTACCCCACCCCCAAATAGCAAGCCTACCGAACACCCCTTCTCCAATCTGTTCTCTCTCCTCGCAAGTCTTTAGTAGGGCAAAATGGCTTAGTGCAGTTTTAAGTTTTAATAGTCTTTTGTTTTGGAGGTTTTTTTGGTCTTTTTGGAGGGGGAAGGCAGGACAGTTGGGGTTCAGTGACTTGCCCAAGGTCACACGGCTAGTAAGTGTTAAGTGTCTGAGGCCGGATTTGAACTCAGGTCCTCCTGACTCCAGGGCCGGTGCCCTACTCACTGCGCCACCCAGCCGCCCCAAGTATTAATGCTTTAAGCGATCAAAACAATACTAAGACTTTGGGGGTCCCCCGCCTACACAAAATAAACGCGTTACTCTGGGGCGGGGCAGGCGCTACCCTCTGACCAGCCTCGGAGAGACTGTGGAACGTTTCGTGCAGAAGGCGGTGCTTGAACTGAGTTGAGAAGGAAGCAAGGGATTCTTAGCGGGAGAGGTGAAGGCATCGAGGTGAGATACGCAGCAGCGCTGTATGTGAGCACTCTTGGCTGGGATGTACAGTAAGGGAAAAAGAATGAGGCATAATGAGGCTGGAGAGGTAGGTAGTGAACAGATTTAAACGCTAAACACAAAAGTTTAAATTTTATTGTATAGACCAATGGTTTCTCCAAAATGGGGGCTGTGCACAATTAGTGGGCATGAGAATAAGTGGCAACCAAACAAGATTGGGAAGCTGGATTATATCAAACCCTCCTGCAGACTTGTCTCCAACATGACCAGATCAAACACTCATCCATTATTGGGTAACACTCCCCTACTCTGCTTACTTTTCCAGGTAGCCTCCTTTGCCTGTGTATCTTCTCTTCTTCTCTGGCTGCGGTCCCCTCAGGGAAGTTGAGGCACCTAATCTTAACCCAGTCAACTCTCTTCTTCACTCTCCCCAGAATACTCATACTCTTCCCTTCCCCAAATATGGCTTGTGGCCTTAACAGATGTTGCTCAGTGGATGGATACGTGCTCTAGTTCTGTGACTATTTCCCCATCACTACCATCATTGTGTTTTCAGTGGAAATGACTGAGACAAAGAGGATGAGCAGACAAGAATGTATCATAATCTGTATTGAAGATTTCATTACTTTACCTTGTCTTCTAAGCCTACCTCTCTTCCAAATGTCCTTATTTCTTTTGAAGGTACCATCAGCCTCAGAATGATGGAGGGTTTATAGAAAGACAGGCACACATCCACTATTGATGGAGGTGGGAACTGGCCCGACCACTGGAAAATAATTTGTGAAGAAAATTACTAAAATGTCCATACTCTGAGCCAGTGAGATTATAGTTAGCCATAACCCAGTCCTCAAGAGAAAGGTGAGTTTTCATAAATATCAAAAATCTTATAGCAGCTCTATGTTAGCAAAAAAAACCAAAAAAAACCAGAAACAAACTAGGGGGAAAGGTAAACAAATGAATGTAATATACGTGAATGTAATGGAGTATATGCAGTAGGAAAGAGTAAACATGATGAATACAGAGAAACATATGAAAATTTGCAGGAACTGATGCAAAGTGAAGAAAATAGAACCAGAAAAACAATATAGACAATGACTACCACAGTAAAAATGGAAAAGAAATGACAACAAAATAATCAAAAGTGAATGCTGAGAAATGAAATCTCCCCACCATCCTCTGCAGAGATGATTAACAATGAGTAACAAACACTGTATAGAATGTTAATTTTTTTCCCATGTTGGTTTTGATGATTTCAGCTTTTTTCCTACCTTTATTTCCTCTTCTGTGTAATAAGAGTTGACTCTGGGAGGAGCAATGGGAAGGATATAATAGGAAATGTAGGTAAGATAAAACCAAAAGCTATCTACACATTTTGTTAAGATAGAACACCCTAGGCATCTTCAAACAAAGTTTTATGCTTGTAAGTCCAGAGGCACTAAGGTAAAACACTGAGATTTAATTAAACGTGAACTCCTTGGGGTTTTGTGCCATTTGTGCTGCTGTGGCTGCATGTTACAGTGGTTGGTAGCAATAAAGTCCTGTCACAATGAAGGCCTTCTCAGTCAGCTCTTGGCTCCTACCAAACCCCAGAAAAAGATTTCTCTGGTACCTCCTGGATCTTGAAATACAGTGTGGTGTAACACATTTTAGATAGTATCACATTGCTAGGTAGCTGGGTGGTACAGTGGGTAGAGTGCTGGGCCTAGAGTCAGAAGACTTGAGTTCAAATCCAGCTTTAGACACTTACTGTGTGATCCTGAATGAGTCACTTAATTCTCTTTGCCTCAGTTTTCTCATCTGTAAAATGAACTAGAGAAGGAAACAGAAAACCACTGAAGTAGCTCTGCCGAGAAAACCCCAAAGAGGGTCATGAAGAGTCGGGGACATGACTGAAATGACTGATAACAACATTGTTGGTGATCCAAGTTTTGCTTGTCAATCAGACAAGGTTTGGGTAAAACCTGAGAATAGCTTATGCTCTTTGTAAATTTTTAGTTTATAGTAGTTATATATGTTCTTCCTTTTAAAGACATCTCTTTCTTAGGGTGGGGCCTCCATTTAAACCTATACAATGGCACTAATCAACACATTCGGGGATGATTTGTTTTTTCCCCTATGTAGATAGTAACCTTGAGAACTGTAGACTTGTCCCTTTGTCCTTTCCAGTTCTCTCTTATGGTTTGTCACCATGTCACAATATCAATCAGCTGTTTAGATGGTACAATGTTTTTTAATCTAGTGGAAGGGATGGTGGGAGTCACAGAAGACATATACACACACACATATCATATGACCCTAAAGTAAGATAATCCATTTTTAAACATGTCAGTGACAACTTATACATTGAAACATCCAAATGAATAGCGCTATATAATATAGGATCCAAAGGCCCTCTAGCCCAACACATCATTTTATAGATGAAGATATTTAAATGCAGAAAAGTTAAAAAAATTGTTCAAGGTCACTGAAGTAATAAGGAGCAGAAACTGAACTGAGGTCTTATGACTAAAAATCTAGTATCCTTTCTGCTGTACTTTGCTGCTTATGAATTCCTCAGTCTCTTCAACTTGCTCTAAAGGTTCTTGACCATTCTGGTTGTCCTCCTCTGGACATTTTTATCTTATTTGCTACCTACCAAAACTGTGCTGCCCAGAATTGAACACAATAAACCAAGTGTCGCCTGTTCATGGCAGGGAACACAAGGGCTACCCCCTTGCTATTCTTAATGCAACCCTCAATTTCATTAGGATTTTGGGCTGTCAGTACTATACCATTGACTCATACTAAATTTTTGTCCCTGGGAGACAACATTAAAATAAAATAAAACGACTGGCTAGAATCATACTGACAATCCGTGGTGGAGTTAGGATTAGAATACACATATAGGGCTCCTTCCATTGCCCAGGACTCAGTTGTAAGTAGTAGGAAGGAAGAGGGGACGTGAAAGACTGATGGAATCCAAACACCATGTCCAGTCTTGGCCCTTTCCTCCAAATGCAACATACTGAGGCAGATTCCTTGTTCTTTGCTGATTGCAGTCACCAGACTGAACCGAACAACTTTAAATGCCTGTCTTGGGGGATAGTGGTCAAGTTTCATTGATCTATACATGCCAAGGACTAGATTTTATTATCCTATAATGTCCATTTAATTTTGAAGTCCCAGAACCAAAGGCTCAACCTCTATGCCTAGCACATGATTGCTGTACTTTTTCTTTGAAGAAAATTGAATTCTAAGAAAGAGAGGCAAAGACAGAGAGAAAGTGAATATGAGAGGAAAAGAAACAATGAGGAACAGCGGAAACAAGCAAGAGAGGTATTGGGAGATATTGAGACACAGAGAGAGAACCAGGAACAGAGAAGCAAAGAGAAAGACACAGAGACAGAAAGTACATGAAAGATAGGGTTCACAGGAAAGAATGAGAGTGCCACTAAGTGAGAAAGAGACAGTGATAGAGGCAGTGTGAGAAAGAGAGCTAGCAAGTAACTGAGATACACAGAAACAGAAAAACAAGGGCAAAAGAGGAACATAGAGACAGAAACAAAGTGGGAGGCAGAAAATAGGCAAGTGATACAGGACATATAAAAGAGGGAGCACACATGAGGGACAGCAGGAGAAACAGACGGAGAGCAACCGTTATAGAGATAACCATTCAGCAAGAGTTTATTAAATATGTACCACGTGCAAAGCATCAGGCTATGTTCTGAGATGGGGATGCAAGATAGGGAGAAGAGGGAGAAGAGTAGGGGGGAAAGAAAAGAAAGAGAGAAAAGGAGAAAGTGAAAAAGGCAGAGAGGGGAACTAAGGAGAAAGAGTGGAAAGAAGGGAGGGAAAATAAATAAATAGTTGGGGAGAGAGGGAGAGAGACAGAGACAGAGAGACAGAGACAGAGAAGGAGAGAGACAGAGAGAGAGAGGCATCTACAGTGGACATGAAGAGGTTTGCCAAATCATGCCTTAAATGTATGCTTTATGGCCTCTCAATGCAATAACAGCAATAATATTTCTACCCGCAATGAGGAGCTATGGATTCATGGCAGAGCAGTATTCTGAAGGCACTAAGAAGGGGAAATGGCTGACCTGAAGGGACTTAAGCTCTATCTCTCCTGATGGAAATCTTAGGATGGAGTGGATTCGTAGCTACTGCTATAGCTAAAATGTCAATTGGAAACAATCCATCTAACACTCTCCCAAATCCCTTCTCTGAGTGAGGAAGGTAGAATTAGCTCAAAGGGAAGGCCTGATTACATCCTGAGCCCGCAGCCCTTTACAGATGTCAGAGGTTTTCCTGCACGTGAGCTCATCTTGTTCTCTCAATAAGCCTGTGCATGAAGAAATGGAAATATGAAGAGGCCTATTTTACATATGAAGTAACTGGTTTGGAGAGGTGGAATGATCCCTCTATGGTCACGTAACTAATCAACAGGAGAGCTGGAATTTGAAGTCTGATTTCCAGTCTCCCAAGCTATCACTAATGATTCTGTTACCTGAGGACCATAAGACACATGAGGACTTACCCCCAAACTCAGGGACCCTGAGCAAAGCCCAAGTCATCTTGACTTAGTAATAGTTCAGATACTTTACCAACTTTCTCCTCTCTTCCTGGCCAGAGGTCTATACAATGGCCCTTTCCCAAATGGTTTTTAAAAGCAATCTCTGTGTACTTCAGCCTCCTCATAGAGTTCACATAATTCTCCTGAGCTCTTCTTTCTATGGGAAAAGAGGAGGGGTTTGACTTCCACCTTCCCCCAAAATTCAGTTGATGTAATCATAGAATATAATTACACAGGATGAGGTTTTAATGTGAAACCAAGATGTATCTATGCTCTAAGCCATTTCTGAGGTATAAACCCTTCTCTCATTAAGTCAAGATGAGAACGAAGTAATTGTCTGAGAAAATAAGCTAGGAATACCTCTGGGGGCTTTAAATAACTAGGCCTTGAGAGGAAAAGACCCTGTGAATGTATCAGTAGGACTCTGAGAAAAAAGGACTTCTGGATCTTATCATTCCTCAAACTGTGAGTTACCTTCCCCATGTGTGTCTCACGTTGTACTTTAAGTTTGAATCCATTCTTCCCATAGACATTGTAAGCTGAATATGTTCACGCAAGTATGAGCCCCCTGCTTACAAGAGGAGAGTAGTAACTACTGTACTTAGTATAGCTATACTATCTTAGTAAATGCTTTTGCTAAGATTTGAATGTGTATACTGTTGTGACTGTTGATGGGAAGCACACAGATGGGGGCTTGTGAGCCTTTGGGTATTTAATCTGCAAACGTGTGAGTGTCACAGAAGGGATGAGGAAATTGGATTACAGGACACATCACAACCTTGATTTGTCGCTTTTTGCAGCACTTATTCACATGCTCCCAAGAGGAGCCACTCCTTCCTTATCACTGCTTGATGGAGTCCTGTCTTCAAGGCTCAGTGCAGGTGCCAGTTTCTTTGGGAAGCCTTCCTTGACTTCCAAGCAAAAAGTGTGTCTCTCCCTGCACACATTTCTCTCCAGCGCTTTGTCTGGATCTATCCTTTGCTACCCTCACTCCCTAGTTTGCATTATGCTTACTGCACCATAAACTCTTTAAAGATATAATCTAAAGTCATTTATTGTGTATTAAATATTATTGAACCCGTATTAATGTTATTGTTGTTTTTACATTTAACATCTTAATCATCCTTAAGATCATTCTGTTGCTCAACTGTGTAGGCATAATTGGCCAGAGAGACACTATTATTGATTCTTCCTGTTTTGTTGTTCTTTTCAAGTATGTTTAAAAGGAGAAAAATCCAATTCTTTTTGTGTTGTCTGGAAGTAGACGATTCTAGCTGTGTATCTGCTAATTTATTTTGTCATCAAAAGAACACTTTGCCCAGTGGAAAGGATTGTCAAATGTATAACATGATCATTCTTCCTGAAATTCTTGTTTGTCATCCATTTATCTGTAAATTCTTTTTTTATAAATGATTCACTTTATTTTTGAATTACCTAAAATTCATGCTTTTGGAGAGTGTTACTGAATTTGCAGTTGAAATTTATTTTGCTGACTGTGAAATGTGGCATATCTGAGAAAATGGTATCCTACTCCTATGTGGCCCCATGATAAACTCTGAGAAAGCAGAAGATAACCTTTTTTAAAATTTAATGTTTAATGTTTTATTCTCTTTTAAAAATGATGTTATTATTCAATAATTTGTCCCTATCCACAATACTAACCTCCCTTGTAGCAGCTAAGTACAGTCTAGACAACAAATCTGATACATTGGCCCTCTTTGAAAATATGACCTCAAGTCTACCATCTCCATGTTGAGAGATAGCAGAGATGCTTCACCATCAAACCTCTTAATCATGACTGACCACTGTCAGGGTTGAGTTTTTTTTTTTGCTTTTTTTTGGAGGGCTGTTGGGGTTAAGTGACTTGCCCAAGGTCACACGGCTAGTTTTTTGTGTTAAGTGTCTGAGGCCAGATTTGAACGCAGGTACTCCTGACTCCAGGGCCGGTGCTCTATTCACTGCGCCACCTAGCCGCCCCTGGTTTTCTTTGCATCATATACATTTTCCTCCTGTTTCTTCTTACTCCATTGTGCATGAAATTCCTCCAAATTTGCCCAAATTTCTTTTAATTCTTTATAGTCATGATTTCTTGTAGCACAATAATATTGCATTACATTCATATGCCATCTTTTGTTCACCCATCCTGTAATCAATGGACACATACTTGCCTTCCAGTGTTTCAGCTTACTACAAAAATTACTGCCATTAATATTTTGTATAAATGTGACTTTCCCTCTCTCTGTCTTTGAACTCCTAGGGATATATGCCTTATATTGCTATCAAAGCGTATATACAGTTTAATGATTTAAAAAAAAATACACAGTTTTAAATTGTTTTCTAGAAACAGTTGGTCCAATTCAAATCTTCACCAGAAATACAAATGATGTTCTTGTCTTTCAACCACCTAACCACAGTGGGTATCATCAACTTATTTCATCTTTATCAATCTGGTGGTTATGAGGATGAATCTCAGTGTTGTTTTAATTTGTATTTTTCTAATTTCACAACAACACACAACACAAATGACTGGGAGCATTCATTCTTATGGCTCTTGATAGATTCAGTGTTTTGTTTTGAAAGCTGGCTGTTGATATCATTTAGACTGGATTACTTTCCATCTTTACATCTTGAGAACCTAGAAGAGTACTATGCATATAACAGGTGTTTAATAAATGTTTATTGAATAAAGTGGAATGTTTGACTTTTCTGGATACCTGGCTTCTAGATTTCCCTAAACTCAACTGCTCATTGGCTGTCAAAAACACGTCTCCCTTGCTGACTTTCAGCAATTCAGCTGTGCCCTGGACCCTCTTCCAACTGCCTGCCTCTTTGTATCTCCACCAATTACCTATCCTGCTCTTATAGGTCTGACATCTTGCTTCCTGGATCATAGATGTAAGGCTAGAAGGACCATCATAGTTCATTAGTCTAACAATCTTACTTTGAAGTTATGGAAACAGGACCAAGGAGATGAAAGGTTTCCCAAAATCATATTGCTAATAAGAGTCAAAGGAAGGATGTGAACCCAAAGCTTCTGTCTCCAGAGCCAATGATGCCTCCACAAAGTTGGAATTCAGATAACCTTTACTTAACATGTTCACATTTCTTCTTTTCTTTCCTTCAGACTAAAGTAACCCCCAAACCACTTCTCAAATACTTGTCCCTAGATTCCTGTTTCTAGATTAATGGCCCCTTGTAAAATGTGAGGTCATTGAAGACAGGAAATATATTCTGGTTTTTGTCTTTATATCCCTAGAACCTAGAACAGTGTCACAGGAGAAGCTTAATTAGTGCTAATTGGATTGAATTAAATATCCATGTACTATTATATTATGAATTCTTGGAGAACAAGTTTTGGGTGCAATCGATGTATTCTTAGTGCTTAGCAGAGAACCTAGAATCTAGATTTTGTTGGACGGAATCCAATAGAATGGAGTTGAGTTGAAATGAATCAGCCTATGTTTAGATCATGATCTCTATTCAGCCACACAGGTCTATCTGAACTTGTGATTCCAGCATTTCTTGGCCAGGTCTCCTACTCTGTCACTGTTTGCCTAATAGATATCTCTAATAGGATGTTCTATAGGTATCTCAAGTTCAACATACTCCAAACAGAACTTGTTATCTTTTTCCTAAACCCATCTTCCTTCTTCTGAATTTACCTTTCTCAGTTAGGATACCACAATCCTTCCAGTCACCCAGATATTCAAAATTGGTGTTATCCTTCTCTCCTCATTCTGAACCTCCTTCCTCCAAACACCAACAATTCAGATACAATGTTTTTTTTTAATCATGACAATAGGATTACCTTGACTGCCATTCAGTGGCTCCCTCTTATCAAAAATATAGAATCTCTGGCACTAAAATCATTTCTCAGTCTGGCTCTGGCTTACCTTTCCAAATGTAGTGCGCCTCACTCCTCTTAACACATTCTTTGCTCCATTTAAACTGGTATTCCTGTATATATCACTCCAACTCCCATCATCATGCCTTTGCTCAACCCATTTCCCATGGTATAATACCCTCTCTCCTCACTACTGCCTTTTAGAATTCCTGGTTTTCTCCAAAGCTCAATTTAAGTCCTATCTACCTTCAAGGCCTTTCCCAGATGATAGCTCATTCCCCACTCCAATTACTTTTCATTGACTTTGTGTATGTTTTTATTTACATATGTGTGTGTGTGTGTGTGTGTGCTGTTTTCTCTGACAGAATAGAAGGCCCTTGAGGGCAGGGGCTATTTCATTTTTGTCATGCATAGGTAACAAACAAAAATAACTTCAACATAAGAGGAAGTAATAATAAATAAGAGCTAGACCTGTAAGGTAAAATGTTTTGTATAACTTATTAAATCCTTACAATATCCCTGAGATGTAGATGCTATTATTACCCCACCACCACCATTTTACAGATGATGAAAGAGAGGTATAGAGAGATTGACTTCCAAGTATCATATACAGGATTTGAACTGAGGCCTTCCTGACTCCAAGTTCCTGAATCTATCCATTAGGCCAGGCTCATAATAGATGCTTAAGACATGTTTGATTAAATTAGCCCTTACTGTGTCTGGTGTGTGAGAGATTTCTTGAGCTTTCATTGAGTCACATTTGGTAATGAGTATTTCCAAGCACTATAGTTCTAACACAGACACCCGGCAACTCCCCAATTAAGGAACATTCATGTTGTTCCCAGGCATGTGTACAAGGTGAACACCAACAGATAGGACACTGAGTGCTCACAAAGCTGCCAGTAGAGTGTACTGTGGCTTATGAAACAGCAGATGGAATTATATCCTCATACCTCATAGTCTTCCCCCTTTCCGCTTTTTGAGGGTGTCTGCTTGATGATGGTTGCTCTTCCCTTAATATCCTCCCTTAAATTCTTTCCCTACAACCCATATTCCTTGAAGTTCTGAGGTAAATAAGATTAACTATTTACATGATGACTCTTGTGTTGTGAGACCAATGAGAGTTGTGAAAAATTAGCACAAGAAGATTCCAGAATGAGTGGGTTTCCCTCTTTCCCTTCACCATCCCTTCTTGCACATGGTTCCCTGTTTTTGCAAGATGATATAACTATGCAGTCTTGCTTACTCAAGTGTTTTTTTCCAGCTCACCCAGCAGGGTAGAGGACCTTTGGTTTCAAAATCAGACACATTAGACAGGCAATACATATTGTATATGTGTAATATGTAATATTATGTATACATATATACATACATATATAAAATGTGTGTGTGTGTGTGTAAAATATATAGTGGGAAAAACACTAGTCCTTTCTACCAGTTGTGTGACCTCAAGAAAATCATACTTCCCTGGGTCTCAGTTTCTCTAGCTTTAAAATGGAGACAATGAGATTTGCATTCCCTATCTATCAGAGTTTTTGTGTAGTATATACCTGTAATGGTAATCAATTTGTTGGATATTGAGGGCTAAGTATGGAAGGTGTAAGCTCTGTCTGGAAGGTGTGAGCTCTGTATAGAAGGTGTGAGCCTTGTCTGGAAGGTGTGAATTCCCCTGTTCCCTGTTGACGTGGAAGAATGCTATTGGCTGAGACACTCTCCTGTGGACTTGGGAGAAGGCCAGTGTTTATAAGGAATAATTTTTATAGAGTCAAGACAGATTTTGGATTTGGTTCCTGAGTGAAGCTGAATGAAGATATGAACAGGATGGGACTTTGTTTGTTGGTGGCTTGGCTGATCCTTGAGTTCCAGGAAAGAGAAATCCTGAAGGGTTTGAGGTGTGCTGAACCTTGTGAACTTCAGTGTGTGCCGGGGATTGCCTTGAGGACTGGACAAGGACCTGGGAGCTGTTCATCCCTGAGGACTGGACAAGAACCCATAAGCTTTCAGCTCCTGAATCTAGGTGATTGTCTGGCAGATTCAGGAGGGAGCTGGGACCAGGGAAGAGGATCCAGGGAATCAGAGAGACCACCCAGAGTCAAAGTGAAGAAAAGACCTCCCTTTGGACTAAACTGAGGTTTGTTGGAAATCAAGGGGTGAAAGGATTGTGTGGTTTTCTAAG
>CM053593.1:359320530-359349752 GCA_028646575.1 Pseudocheirus occidentalis
ATCAACTCCCTCTTAGGGAGGCTGGGTCATTCCTTTTGTTAATTGATTGATTGAATCCCTCTTAGGGAAGCTAGGTCATTCCTTTTGTTAACTGATTGATTGAATCTTAAAATGTGAAGCTGGTTTCTCCCTTAGGGAAACCAGCTGATTCTTCTCTTGTCCCTTATTCCTTTCTGTAATAAGATATAATATTGAGACTTTCCTTGTTCTGAAGATTGTATATAATATTGTGAACTGTTGAAACTGTGAACATTGTACTAAATAAAGATTTGTAATGGAATAAACAGAGTGTTCACTAATTCTGTGTAATCCAAATCTTAAAAGCTGTTCACAGCAGCATTCTCTCAGGAATCTACTGCTGATTGGCTTTACAATACCTTAAATAAATAACTATAGAAATTGGCACTAGTATGTTGCCTCTCTGTGATAGGGGATGCTTCCATCAACTAACTAGGCAGAGGGAGAGGTTCTGAAATATCTCTCTGGGATGAGGTGGGGGGTGGTGGTGTCTGGATTTCCAAATATCTGATTCATTCCTGGTGCACCTCCCTCTTTCTAAAAGCAACATTGCTGTTCCCTCAGTTGGATGGACTATATGGCTTTCCAATAGACCATTCCATTCATTTGTATATTTTGCTCCATTCTCTGTATGTACCTACTACCTGTGTGAAGGTTACTTGTATAGGGGATGAGGAAAACTAACTACTCCCTTTTGTTCGCCCCCACCCTTGCAAAGTATGTGTCATCAGTCTTCTTCGGGTGCTCATTCTCTCACCAGGCAGGACTTATTCTCTAGTCATATACCTCAGCTATACTCTTGTAGAAGGGTCTTTGTGAGTAAAGAAAGGGCCATGTAATTATTTCCACAAAACTCTGTCCCCATCAGATAGGGAATCTACTTTATAAAGAATGCATTTTCCTTTAATCTGAGGAAATGATGAGATACATATGATTTGGTCTTTTTGGCTTTGGGAAGAATTTGCCAAATATAACTATTAATAAAAAAATTGCTTAGGGACCTCTAGTCAACACAGAATAAAATCTTGACAATTTAAACAAAGGATCTAAACTCTCTGTGAGGAAATTATTTTGTAAACCTTAAAGTATTCAAGAAATGTATCATTACCTATACAAAGCCTCTTAATTTAAAAAGCAAGACCCACAGACCCAGAAAGGCAATAACTTGACTTTAGTCCAAGAGTCCAAGTTAGGTCCATGGAGACCAGTGAACAGGGTCAGGATCTGAAGTAGGCTTAACAAACCTCAATTCTCCTGAGCTGTCAGATTACCCAGTACATACTCTCTGTTGCTAGCTTTTGTAATTATTTTTTGAGATCTTCTGCCTTTTCAGGGAACAATAATAAAACCATAGTCGTTAGGGGTGGAAGGAACCTTCAAAAGTGTAGAATGCAGCCACTTCATTTTACCAAGGAGGTCACTGAGGTCCAGGTAGACAAGTAACTTACAAAAGGTCCCACAAAGTAAAAAGAGGTAGAACTGGAATCCAGTATTTTGGATTCCAAATTCAGTGTGCCTTCTTCTACACCATGCCCTCTAAGATTATAACTATTCAAAACCAACTGCCAACTTTTCCTACCAAGGTCCTTGGTATTTAAGAGCCCCTGTTTGGGTAAGGTTTACTCACTCAGGAAACTCCAGCCTTTCTGGCTAGAAACTTTCTGATGCCTTATTGAGAAAGACTAGGGGACTCTCCCTGCTGTTTTTTGTGCTGTGGATATCTGCAGCACTTAATAAAGTTAAAGATCTAGAGATGGTAGGACCTCAAAGGCCATCTAGTCCAACCCTATCACCTTATAGATGAGGATGCTGAATACCAGAGAGTGGAATACATTGCCCAGGGTCATACAGATAGTATCAGAGACAGGATTTGAAGCCAGGTCCTCTGACTTCAGAGCCAATGTTTTGTTTTGTTTCTGTTTTTTCCCATCATTCCACTCAGATCAACTCTTCATCCTCAAACTAGGATGAGCATTTATAGGGGAATACTTATTGACATTCCATACCATACTCCATCTCTGTGTGGTCACAGGGCTCCATGCCATGCCAAGAACCATGATTCAACACTTAAAAATATCAAGTGACCTCAGTTAGTCACTAGCAGCGAGGAATTAATCCTGGTCAGGCCAGGTGTTATCCTGTAAAGTGACCCCATGAATGAAATGTGAGTCTTGTACTGTCCTAAGTTGTTATCCAGAGCCTTAATTTCCATGGCACTATGACACATTGAGAGTGTGCCCCTGCAATAAAACCTTCTTTTTACATTGCTTTGGGTCACTGTGTTTCTGCACTTACTCTTTAAACTCATTTCAAAAAACATACCTGTTGGTTCTTACCTCCAAGAATGGGTAGAAAGGAAAGAAAGGAAGAGATGATTTAAAAAGAGCATTGATACTAGGAGTGCCAGAAAGAATTGGCAGGCCCAGGTGGTGGTGGTGATTTGGCATCCACCAAATATCACTTCCTGCAGATCTCCAGCTGTCATTTTGGACAAATTAGCCTTTGGATAGGGAGTATTGACAATGAGATGCATGCACTATATGGACAAACACAGATTGATGGAGGGAGGCATATGGAGCCATTCCCAGGGAGGAGACATTGATGGAAGGAATCTGATTGCCATCTTAATCCAAAGACTCTCCAAGCAGATTAAGTGAGTTGCAAATACATCACTATAACAATCCCCAATCACTGGGCTGGTTAAAATGTGTAGAAGTTATTATACAGAATGTGACAACACAAAGAATAACTTGGGATTGAATTCCAATGGCTGGCTTTGGCTGCAGATGAAACCATTCTATCATGCATTAAAGTGATGGAATGCAAGTAATGACCTGGACTCTAATGAAACAGTGGAAAAGAGTTATGGACTTCCAATCCCTTAGAATCTGAACTCAGATCACATTCCAAGTCTTTTATTTACTTGTAATCTTAATTACTTTCAGTAAGTTCTCAAGTTCCCTTCTCTTTTAAAAGAGGTGACGGACCTCTGAGTTCCTTGCTAAGTCTAGATCAATGAACTTATGATCCTATACTATATAAGGAAATTGGATTCAAAGCCTGTCTCTGTTATTTACTATCTTTGGGTAAGCCACTAATGGGTGGTGGGGTGGAGAAGAAGGTGATTAGTAAGATACTGATTAATTGATCCCCCAGCCCAGTTGATGAAATTATAGAAGGCAAGGAGTAGACATTAAGATCTTAAACAAAAGAGTAAAGAAAAGTTTTTCAGTCAAGTGACCATCGACTGGATTGTCTACAATCTTGTGGGCCCTTTAAAATGCTGGGCAAACTCTGGGAATTAGTCCAGACAAGCGACAACTCTCAGGAATATGAACTCTGATAGAAGAAAAGAAAGGTAGCTTTAGAGGAAGAACCAAATCCTTGAGAAAGAATAATTCCTCATCTCTGGGTAAGGTATCTGGCATTGCCTTTGCTCACTCAATAGGGAGCAGATCCTATTAGTCAAGGCACAAGATTAGAGGAACTTTGTGAATTGAAAAAGAGTTAGCCCTGGCCACTAAAAGTTGAAATGACGGGAAGAATAGGCCCAGAAAGGCCCAACAGAATGACCTACTCAGTAGAGATATTGCTCCTAGGGAGAGTATGATGACCTCATTGGAAGAAGAAGGATATTAGGGCTTTTCAGTGTTGTGTGAGTCCTTAACCCACATGCCTTATTCCTTATTCATGCCCCCTGCCACTGACATACTCTACACATGTGTTTACTCTTCCCACCAACATTGTGTTTATTGGTAGGAAAAGGAGACTTAGTTTTACTGGGGCAGGGGAGTGGGGGAGTTTTGCAGCATCGTTCTTATAAATTCACTTTAGTTAATGATTTTGCTTTGAGCTAATTGTATCCTCCAAATGATTATTAAATGTAAACACACTGATATGGGCTCATAAGTTATGTATTTTAGGAATGATGACCATAGGATACCTTGAACCTCTCTTGGATTTAAATCTGCAAATGTAAGGGTGAAGGGTGCAGTCCTAGAAGGCTGCCACACAAACTTCTCTAGATTTCAGTTTATCTGTGAAACAAATGACTTGGACTAATTGACATCTGACATCTATTTCATCTCTGGATCTATGATCCCACTGTCTCTATTACTTTGGAGTCCAAAGTCCTAATAAAAGTCTATCACCCTTAGAAGTTCTTCCTGTCACCTAGATGCTGCTTACAGCACAATTTCTTGGTCAGTCACTTAACACAGGGCCTGGCGCACAGGGGGTGCTTAATAAATATTTGTTGACTGATTGGTAAGAGTCAAAAAGACAGCCTGGAAGAGTGAGAAAAGCTGTGGAATGACAATCAAGAAACCTGAATCCTCTTCCCTATTATGACATCAACTCATTACGTGACCTTGAACAAGTCATTCCTCCTTGCTCAGCCTCAGTTTCTTCTTGTAGAAAGCAGGGGCATTTGATAAAATGATCTCTAATGGTCTAGCAAGCTCTGACACTTTATGGTTCTATGAAAGAAGCAACTGATCTTGCTAACTAGCACAGGATGGGCCCTTTGGAGATAGTACATCAAAATAATAGCTATGTTCTAGGAGAATGGCTTTCTGCGTCTTTTCCTGGCAGCTAGTTTTATTGTTGGGATTATTAATGAGCAGTCATAGGGCCCTTCACTTATAAAGCATGCTCTGGAATTCTCCTTATCCATTATCCTTCCCTTTTCCCTTTTTCCAACTCTCTTCCCCTCTACTCAAGCTGGAGATAGCACAATGCAATGGAAGGAGGGCAGAAATTGCAGACATATGGCCCAGGTTCAAATCCCAGCTCTGTCATTTGCTACCTGTATACATTTGGGCAAATAATTTTTCCCTTCTACCTCTAAATCTGCAATCTTGTGATCTCTAGGCTAAAGGGAGCATCTCAAATTCTTCCATCAACTTATGGAGAGCCAGAAAGCAGAGCAATAATGGAAGAAGAGAACCCTCCAGAACATCATTTACACAGATCTCCTGGAAAAAATTGTCTTGAATAGGAAGAAGCCAATGTATTAGAATATGTGGAGCACTAGGTTGATATCCCCAGCCCAAAAATTTCTTTCCCACTTTCCTGTTACAGTGCCAGAAATTCTACCTTCAAATAACCATAACCTGTGGTTAAAGCATTACCTAATGGGGGTGGCTAGGTGGCGCAGTGAATAGAGCACTGGCCCTGGAGTCAGGAGGACGTGAGTTCAGATCCAGCCTCAGACACTTAACACAAAAACTATCCATGTGACCTTGGGCAGGTCACTTGGCCCCAACTGCCCTCCAAAAAAAAAAGCATCACCTAACCCAGGCATCTTCTTTGTAAATATAAGCAAGCCTGTGAGGGGCATCATAGATTATTCTGCTAATCATTTAGACTTCAGGATAAATGAAGATCCATCTGTTAATAAGAGTGAGCCTGAGTTTACAATTGAGATTAGGTTAGACTAAATTTAGAGCTAGAAGAGACTTCAGTAACCTTCTAGGCCAAAAATTCTCATTTTATAGATAGAGAATTGAAGCTCAGAAAAGTGAATGGAGGCATTGGATTTTGAACCAAGATCTTCTGACTCCAAATCCAGGATGTTTTCCACCGTACTCCACTGCCACAGAAATCATCTAACCTACACATACGGCTGTATGTGTAGCAGGCTGCTTCTGCTTTCTTCTTCATCTCTGTGTGGATCCTAAGGGTCCAGGAAAGGATGCACAGAGATACAGACAAAGACTGACAGAACAATTTCAATTGACCCTCTTGAGTGGAAAAAGACTACCACCTTTACTTTAAGGTCTGAGACCTCCAATGTTCTAATAAGATTGTTCAGCGGGATAAAAAATGCTCTCTCTCTTTTCTTTCTCTCTCTCCTCTCTCCCTCATCTTCTTTTCCCTTCTCCTTCTTGTCTCCTTCTTTTGTCTCTCTTCTACCACTTCTCTTTTCTCCCTTTCCTCCCCTTCTCTCTCTCCCTCTTTTCTCTTTTTTCCCTTTCTTTCTTTTCCCTTCTCTTCTATTGCTTCTCCTCCTTCTTAAGCTTAACCCCGTTCGACATTTCTCCTTGGCTTTGGGATTCTAACTTCCAGGGCATAATTGTGGCTACAGAAGGTCACTTTCATTTTTTAGTCCATGACCACCCTTTCCCCAATCCTCTTCCTGATGTGTGTATGTGTGTGTGTGTGCACCTGCGTGTGTGCAGTCATTGTTGTCTCTATCGGGTGACTAGAAGAAGGACTAGAAGAAGAAGGCAGCTAACAGTGACTGTTTCCATCCAAGAGTATTAGGTCTATTTCCCCATGTACTTTATCTTAGGTACAAAACACGGTGTGATCACAGCATGCTGTGTATCTGAGTCTACCAATGCTATAGGAAATAAATTGGAGGAACAGAAGAGCCCTGTGTGGTAGGGCTCTTTCTCAATTAGCACAGTGCCTAGTACACAGTGGGGACTTGATAAATGCTTATCTATTGACTGAGGATTTTTAATTTGAATATTCCAGCAATATCGTATCTTCTCCTATTTCAGTTTCTGGACTAGATTAAATAACAAGAGCTGAGGCCAAGGATGAAGTTGTATCCCTGTGTCTAGGAGAAGCCTAGGTGTGTGCAGGCTTGAATGCCCTCTAGTGGCCAGTGGGGATACTGCTGCGAAGGAGGAAAGATCTCATCTTTGGTGTACTAGTTCCAAAAAGACGGTGCCCCAAGGACTAACTAAAGAAGCTTAGTCTCACAGCTCAAATAGAAAACTACCTGCTGGTCAATTACTGTTTTTTGTTTGTGGGGGTTTTTTTGGGGGGGTGCTGACTTTCACTTTTTCCACCAATATAAATCAGCCACTGATCTACAGTTTGTAATCCTGGTGGCACTAGAGTTTAACTTACCCAAGATCAAAGATCCTGTATACGTCAGAGGCAAGACTTAAGCCAAGGTCCTCCAGACCTTGAGACCAGCTCTCTCTCCATTAAACCACAGCACTTCTCAGTCCTGATATATGGCACTCATTTAATTAAAAACTTAGCTACAACATTAATACTCTCTCTCTCTCTCTCTCTATTTTCTCTCTCTCTCCCTCTCTCTCTCTCTCTGTCTCTGTCTCTCTGTCTCTCTGTCACTGTCTCTGTCTCTCTGTCTCTGTCTCTCTCTTTCTCCCTCCCTCTTCCTCTATTTCTCTATATCTCTCTTTTTCTCTCCCTCAGTTTCTATCTCTCTGTCTCTCTCAGTCTCTATCTCTGTCTCTCTCTCTATCTCTCCATCTCTCTATTTCTCTTTCTTTCCACTGATTTCTGTCTCTCTCTATTTCTCTTTGTCAATAAGGGAAACATAGCAAAGAAACCCAAACCTGTTATGTTCAAACCAGTTAACTGAGGCATAGAAAGCACAAATGTCAAAGCTAGGACACTGGCATAGGGGATAAAAAGTGCAGAACCTGAGATCTGGAGGATGGGTTCAAACCCACTGTGAAGGGTGCTCATGGACTAAAAAGTCCAAGTGACCTCCCATCCTCACAATAATTCCCTGGAAGTTAGAATCCCAAAGTCATAACTGTGGCTAGGGGAAAGTGATATAACCTTGATGAATCTGACTTTTCTTATTCCCAAAATACTACACATAGTGCCTGTCTCACAGGGTTGTTGTGTACCCCAAATAATATTATGTAGATAAAGTGCTTAGTAAACTTTAAAACTTATAGAAGTGTTAATTATTAGTGGTAAGCAATGAAGCTGAGATCCAAATCCTGGCCCTTTGTTTCCAAATCTAGTATTCTCTTCAATGAAGAGAAAGGAAAACTAATTTGGGAGTACAGATCACTGTTTGAGAGTAATAGACTGCGGGGGGGGGGCAGTGAGAATTTGCCCAAGAGGGCATCCAGTTTGCCAGGGATCAGTATTGGGAACCTGGATATGGAGAATGAGTAGGAGAATAGGAAAAGTAAACTTTCTCTACAGGCCAGGGCTATCTCATGGACAACTTAACTGATTTCTAGCTTTTTCCACAAGGCATTGTGGGTAAAGTTTTTTCATCACAAAGCTATAAACACCTAGGTCCAAGTTGCACCGTGGACACAGAGGCTGTGTGACTCTGGGTAAGTCATATAACCTCTCTGTACATTAGGCAGCTCTCAAAAACTGTAAATTGCAGAGGAGGTGACTACTGTATTGGTAGAGGGAGTTTCCCCACCCGGAGATTTTCTATACCAATGAAATCACAGGTTCATTGTCTCTTTCCTTCTGACATCCCTCTGTCACTACCTGCTATCTCCTTCTTCATTCCAATCTCTGATGAAGAGATGGTCCTTCTGATTGCCTTTGCCAATCCTCCTTTCATCTTTCTTTGATCCCATTTTTCCCATCTTCTGAAGCAAATTGCCATGACCATCACCTCCTTTATCTCTTTCTCCCTTTCTCTGTCTCTTTTTGTCTCTCATCTTCATATTCTTCCTCATCACTGGTTCCTTGTCTGCTGCATACAAACATGCCCATGTCTTCCTACCCTTAAAAAAAATAATCTTGGGGTGGCTGGGTAGCACAGTGAATAGAACACAAGCCCTGGAGGCAGGAGGACTTGAGTTCAAATCTGGCCTCAGATACTTGCTAGCCATGTGACCTTGGGCAAGTCACTTAACCCCAATTGCCCTGCCTTCCCCCCTCCAAAAAAAAAATCTCACTATATCCTTTCATCTTTGCTAACTGTCATCCTGTATCTCTCCTTCCCCTCCCTTTCAATCAAACTCTGAAAAAGTCATCCACCTTCAATGCCTCTACTTCCTCTCCCCTCACTCTCTTTGAAATTCACTCCAATCTGGCTTCTCTCCTCATTCATCATTCAACTGAAAATACTCTGTCCAGGAATTTTCCAAAATGATTTCAACTGCCAAATCCATTGATATTTTCTCAATTTTCTTCCTTCTTGACCTCTTTGTAACCTTTGACCCTGTTGATCTATAGATTTGCTCTCTTCTGTAGATTTTCATAACACTTCTCTTAGCTGGTATTTCCCTTGCCTGTCCACACCCATAATCTCCAACAAAAAGTAGAAATTCATTTCCTCATTTCTTCTCTGGGATCATGATTGGTCATTACAGATGGCTGAGTACAAGCAATATTGGTCATTACAGGAAATGGAAGAGAATAAACCTTTTAAAAGAATTTACCATGTGCCTGGTACTGTGCTAAGCACTTTTAAAATATTATCTCATTTGATGCTTACAGCAACTCTGTAAGGTAGGCACTTTTATAACCCTATTTATAGGTAAGGAAACTGAAGCAGAGGTTAAATGACTTGCCCAAGGTCCCACATCTAGTTAAGAGTCTAAGGTAAGATTTGAATTCAAATCTTCTTCATCTAGGACCAGGAATTAGACAATACTTGATTCCATCTATTTTTAAAAATCTATTTATGTTGTTGTAATTCTTTGTGTATATTCCCCCTGGTTCTGCTTAGTTCACTCTGAATTGGTGCATACAACTCTTTTCGTTATTTTTTCTGAATTCCACATACTTACCATTTCTTATTGGCACAATAATAGTCCATTTCATTTTTATTCCATAGACCCTGATTTATTTAGCCAGTCTCTGATTTATGGGAATCCACCTGATGCTTCACTTCTATAATGAATATTTTAACATCTATAGAATCTTTCTTTCTTTGACAGGCAGGAACATTTTCAAAATTTCATATGCATTCCGATTTCCGTTCTCCTTTCCTCCGCCCATTAATGGCAGTCAAGTGCATTAATTCGGGCACAGTTATTAACAAGGTTCTCTCTTTTGAGCCTAGGAAAGTTCCGGCCACTAGTTCAATCTTTCGGGAAAATGAGATATTACTGTCCTAAGACTTCAACAGTACTGAATAAAATGTCCAGCATCACAAAGAAAAATGTGATCCAGGGGTGGCTAATGCTTCAAATGGACACTAGAGGGCAGCCACGAGCCAGATACAGGTCCCAGTAACTAATAGAGATCAGGGGATCTGAGTGATGCCCTGGACCAGGCAAAGGGAGCAAGTCTATTTCCAAACCATGTCAGTCAAAAGGACACGCTCTATGGGTGGGACAGAAGAAGAAACCAGCTCATTGCACTCTGGGAGTACCTTGGAGGGAGGGTGGCCCTACCAGGAAGGATCAAATACAGTAGAAAGACCAATAGGTTGCATCATCAGTGTACCTTCAGGTACTGGGAGTCAGAATAGGGCATACACTAGCTTTGTGGACTGGTTTACCTAAAGACAAGTAAGAATTCAGTATTGCTGCCTCATTTCCCCACCCCTCGGGTTTGCATTTCATGAAGATGGAAGAGGCTGGAATAGTATCCATATCAAGAAAGGTACCCAACCAAAGATAATCACCACAGACTGACTTGAAATAATTATAGAGATGTATTTCTCTACACAAACATAATCCAGAGAGAGATATAGGGCTATCAGTCCTTCACACCTCAGTGTTAATTAGTTTAATCAGTTTGTTTTCCTTCCTACAGTTATGTGTTGCATGACAATTAAGCATAAATAGTAAATAATTCATGTAAATAAGTCTGTTTAGTAGCCTGGTCCTGAAGCAGTGGAAGTTTTAATGAGGGTTAAGGCATGGAAATTAAGATTCCCAGTTATCTTATAGTTCTGGTTCTGCCAACAATTAGCTGTGTGCCCTAAGGTAAGTTCCTTGACCCCTCTGGACTTCAATTCCCTCATTTGTTTGACTTACTTCAATTCTTCAGCTAATCTGTTGATAGCATGGATTTGGACACAACCTTCACCAGTGAAGAACTTACCCTTCTACTTCTCATCTAGTTTAACTGCTGTCCATAAATCCTCCATGAAAACTCCACTTCTGACAGGCACACTGACTAGAGCACTGGCTTTGGAATCACAGGACCTGGGTTTGAGCCCTGCCTTTAACACTTACTGTCTGTGTGATCTTGGGCAATTCATTTGCCCTTCCTGAGTCTCACTTTCTTCCTCTGTAAAATGAGAAGACTGGTTTATATGGCCTTGATAACCCCTTCCTGTGGTTCCAGTATTCATTATACTAAGGCTTTCCTCCCAGTTCTCTGGATACTTTGTGGGCATTGGTACAACATTTGAGCTCTTTATTATCTTATACTTGTATCAACAATGCAGTATCCACAATGCTTACAGTAACTACAAATACGCTAATATGGTTATTAATTCCCAAATGTAATAGGCTCTCTACATGTGGAATATAGCTAGAACATTTATTCAAATACCAGAAAATTGAATCCAAAAACCAGAAAGTCACAGCCGTTACAGTAGTTATGGAGTTGGCACATAATTAATGTAGTAAACACCCACATTCTCAAGGCTTCAAAACAGGACAGGCAACCTCAAGCAAAGATCCTCCTCACCTCACTCACAGCAACTGCTCAGCATCCACTCAGCTCACTCCCAGCAGCTCTTGCCCCCCACAGTTCCCATCCCTGTCAGTTCTCAGCAGGAGTCCTTAGCAGACATTCTGTCTGGCTCAAAAAAAGAAGAGTTCTCACTGCCACCACTGCTGGCACTGCACTTCCAGTCACCCCACAGACTTCAGCTTGACTCCAGATTCCTTCTGCCCCACCCCCTCCTGCTAGGTCAGTAAGTTCAAGGGTCATGGAAGGTCTTCCAATCCCATAACCATTATAATACTCTCATTCTCAACTTTTCTATCTTTTTCCATCTATTCATGAGGATAAATTTCATGATCCTATTTGTACCCAGATTGTTAGACTACAGCCTATTTAAAGATACTCTCATCTCTTTATTACCCCTTGGGTCACCTATGACTGATTTTCCCAAGGTGTTAACATAATGTGGGGACCATCTCTAGTCATCCTGACCCATGTCTTGCCACTGAACTACAAATGACTCTGGAGGAGAGAGTGAGGCTGATGACTTTGCATAGCCCTGCCTCACTTAAATCCAATTCACTTGCAAGTAAAGACATCACCCTCCTGATGTAATTGGTCTTCTTTGAGAATGAAGGATGAATAGCAACAACATATGACAGGCCCGGCAGCTACTCTTTGGGCCAGTTTCCATTCAAACCTTTGCTTGAACTCTACAGTCTCATGCTTACCTTTTATTAAATCAAGCCACATAAAATAATAATTAAAGCAATACATGTTACTGCAGGAAAAACACTGACTTCAGAGTCAGAGCCCCTATAGTCAGATCTTGGTTCTGCCACTAATTAAATAGATCACCTTGGATTAGTCACTTAATTTCTATGGGCCTCATCAGTAAAATGAGAGGGTTCAATTCAGTGGTCTTTGAGGTCCTTTCCTGCTCTAAATCTACTATCCAAGGAAGATATTGAATTAAACTGACTAGCATGGTAAATAATGAGAAAAACAAGCCCTCTAAAACAAACAGATTCTGAGGAAGGCATGGAAAGGGGAATACTTGTAGCTTAATTCACTCAACAATCAAGCCATTATTCCAGTCACTTAAGTTCGCAACCTTCTATTCATCTTCAGATCTTCATCCATCTTTACTCTTCATGTTCAATCGTTTACTAAAGTTGTTGATTTTACCTCTATAATATCTCTAGTATCTGCCTCTAGATCAATACAATTTCCTCTTTTGGACATTTAAAACCCTTTGTAATTTGGATCCAACCTACCTTTCTAGATTAATTTCTCATTTCTCTCCCCACACACTCTAAGTTGTAATTGAACTGACCTACTTTCTATATTGCTCTCTATCCATGGTATACTATATCCCGGTATTTCTTTATTTGTGAACCCAGTATTTCTTTATATATGATAGCTCCTTGAGATCAGGGTGAATTTCACTTTTGTCTTTAGGTCTCCAGATCCTAGTATAAGACCTGATATGTAGAAGGCACTTAGCAGGTTGTTGCTGTTTTGGAAGTCAAACCCACAGCCACACCTAGCCAGCACAACTGAGTCAGGCAAAATAAATCTTTTAAACTATTTATTCCCTCTCATGCACAACTCATGCAGTCCTAATTGATATTTGAGTAGGGGTCCTTCCAACCCCTATTATCCAAGGAACCCTGTAGTTTATTTAGTCTCTGATGACTTTTGTTCTACATTCCTGTACCTATACCAAAATCACTGATCCCCTTCACATACACACACACACACACACACACACACACACACACACACACACCCTTTCACTGATATTACATGACTCCTAGCTTATAAATGGCATGTCTAAGAAATTATTGGTACTAAGAATAGGGGCTTTGGACATCAAGGATTGGTTTGGGATCATAGAAAATATTTAATTATTTCCCAAACGTCCCAAATCCATGTTCTTTTTCTCTTCCTCTTCAATATTTTCTCTGTAGATCTAAGAATACTTATCCTGCTATCTTGAATTAAAATTCTGTCTGATATTTATTAGCTGTAGGAACCTCGGCTAGTCACTTGGTCATCTTAGCCTGTTTTTTTCTTCTGTAAAATAGTGATAATACCACCCATTTTACAGGATTATTTTGATCAAATGAGATGTCATATGTAAAACATTTTGCAAACTTTAAAAATTTATTATAATTATCATCTTATAGAGCTATTGTAAGGTTGTTATGATATCTGTAAAAATATTTTTCCAACATATGGCTTTGCAGTTATTGTAATTGGAATGTCAGGACCACCTTTCAAAACATCTTGGTCCTCAGAGGAATTGACTAAGCCTTTCTTGGTTTTGTTTTGCTGTTCTCTTGAAGATTGCTACATACCCAAGGTCAATCTGCCCACCTTTCTCCTGAACACAGCATTCTGAGGATATAAATGAGGTTACCTGCCAAACTCAGTGCTTTATACAAGCATTTAGACAATGGTAAACAACTTGAGATGAAGTAAATTAGTAGGAGTTGGCACATTTCTGTATCACTCAAGGGTCTCTCTACCACCTGCCCTTGGCATTTAAATCCAGGTCTAAGCTTCTTCAGTTTAGAAGTGAGATGGTTGGGTCAGGTTGCTCTTTTCCTCTACTTAACAGTCTTAGCAAACACCCACCCACCCCACACTTACAGCCCCTCAAGAACAGCAATTCTCACACATGTATGGCCTTTCCCCCCATTTTTTCTCCATGACATGTACCTATTTGATTAGGACAACTAGGTGGCAAGTGGGTAGATGGCTGAACCTGGAGTCAGGAAAACTCATCTTTGTGAGTTCAAATCTGATCTAGCTGTCTGACCCTGGCCAAGTTACTTTACCCTGTTTGCCTCAGTTCCTCATCTACCAAATGAGCTGGAGGCTGCAGTATCTTTGCCAAGAAAACCCCAAATGGGGTCGTGAAGTATCTGACATGGCTTAAACAACAGTGAAAACTTGGTCAGATCTTCCTTCACTTTGGGAAAAATCACTTTGGCAACTTTTTGGAAAATGAATTGGAGTGGAGAGGCTTGAGGCCGGGAGACCAGTTAGGAAGTTATTGTAATAGAAGAGGTAGTGAGGGCCAGAATCAAGATGAAGGCCATATGAGTAGAGAGAAGGGGACAAATTGGAGAAGTCTTATAGATGTAGAAATCATAAGGCTTGGCAATAAACTGGATATTGAGAATGAGAAAAAGAGTGCAGTTCAGGATAACTCAGGTGGAAAATCTAGGTGATTAGAGGGATGGTGACATCCTCAGCAGAAAAGGGGAAGTATGGAAGAGGGGTGGGTTCGGAGGTAGCATAGAATTAGAGGGTGCAACAGCAGTGAACTTAAAACTGTATGATCATAGATCTTGAGCTACAATGATTCCCACTTTCCTCCAGGATAAAACACAAACTCTTCTGTTTGGCTTTTAAAACCCTTCACAATCTGGCTCCAGCCCAGTTTTCCAGGCTGATTACACATTACTCTCATGTTATTTTTAATTAACAAACTCTCATTTTCCCCACACATGCACACATTTTAAAAGAAAAAAAAAACCATTATAACAAATATGCACAGTCATGTGAAACTAATCCTGGAGCCGTCCATGTTAAAGCTAGGTCTCACTCTGCATCTTGAGGACGTCATTGCTGCATCAGAAGCTGGACAGCTCAGAGCATCATTAGGCCCATTTCTGTCCTTCAGACAAGTCTACATTCCTCCATGCTGGCTTGCTAGCTGCCCCCCCCCACCCAGAATGGGATATTTTCCATCTCTGTGTCTTTACATAGACTGTGCCCCATGACCAGAACTCAGACCCTTCTTGCCTTTGCCTTTTGGAATCTACAGTTACCGACAATTCTCGGCTCAATCGCCATCTGCTACATAGGAAGCCATTCCTTCTCCAATTTCTTCCTTGTTGCTATTACCCCCATCCCCTGAAATTACGTTGTGTATATTTTGTATTTCATTTTCTATGTCCTCATGCATCAAAGGCAAAGATTGCTGCTTTTATCTCTTCATTTATTTTATTCATTCATTCACTTACTCATCTATCAATTTTTCTTGTTTATTAATTCACACATATTTATTCAATTTCTTTAATAATATGTAATCATTTCCTCCCATCCACCCATCCATCTACCTATCTCTCTCTCTCTCTCTCTCTCTCTCTCTCTCTCTATCTATCTATCTATCTCTATCTCTATCTCTATCTATCCATTGATTGATTTTGACTCCATAGTCCCTGTCACAGTGTCTGGACTGCTTTTTTTTTGCTTTTTAGAGCGGGAAGGGAGGGCAATTGGGGTTAAGTGACTTGCTCAAGGTCCCACGGCTAGTAAGTGTTAAGTGTCTGAGATCTTTATTCTTTATCCAAATCTGTGACTGCATTGACTTAGGGAGCTCCTCAGTGAGGAACCTCCCTGTATCAATGAAGCTAGGTAACTTTTCTTCAATTTATAATCTTTTGGGGTTGTCCTGGGGTCACTGAGACATTAAGGGATTTGCCAAAGTAGTCAGAAGTAGACCCTGAACCAAGGTTTTCCTAACTCCTAGGCAGACTTTCTATCCACTAAATCATGCTATGTCTTTTGTCTGGCCCATAGTAGGCTCTTAATAAATCCTTTTCAAATGAATTCAGGAAAGAAGGAAGGGAAAGAAGAAGGGAGGGAAAGAAGGAAGGGAGGGAAAAGGGATGGAAGGAAGGAAGAAAGGGAGGGAGGGGGAGGGAGGGAGGGAGGGAGGAAGGGAGGAAACAAGTTTAGACTCTGGAATCTCAAGAGAACTTATATTCAAATAGCAGCTTATGAATTACATGGCCTTGGACAAATAATCTCATGTCTCTGGGCCACTGTTTCCCTAATTGAAAAACTATGCCCTTGGACTACACCTGTAAATCTATAATACCTATCATCATTTAGTCCAATCCCTTCATTTTACAAATAGGGAAGTGAGATCCCTGGACATAGTCATTGAGCATAAGTTGCAAAGCAAGCCATGGCATTCCCACATTTGCTTTCAGTTGTGCCTCAGCAGTTGAACACCCTGAGTGAAGTTGCTGATTTTCTCAGAAGTCAATTGTATTTTGGCCTTGGCTACACAGCACATCCAAAATGCTTTAGGACAGGTAGGTTTATGTTCAAATTCAGCTCAGCACTCTCACCTCTGAGTGGTTAAGGTGACTTTAAAGCAAATGAAAGCATGGGCAGAGTTTGCTGTTACTTACTATAATTCTGCAAGAACTGCTGTTTTGGGCTGACTGTTTTTTTCTTATAATCTGAGTAGGTGCTTGACTTTGGCTATATGCTCCAAATATTTATATACTTTGGAAAACAGAGATAATGATACTGTGATGCTGCTACACGAAGGCAGGGGACTGGATCTTCTGGGGCTCTTAAGCCACATTTCAGCTCAGTTAGAAGGAATAATTTTCTATCAGCTGAATGGGCTGGCTCAGGTTCCACATCACTGTTGGTCTTCAGGAGGCCAGTGGGTGGACAATTGTGAGAGATAATGTAGGTTCAGTATGAATGAGATCAGGGGTTCTTAACCTTCTTTGTGTGAGGTACTCTTTTGGTCAATCTAGTGAAGCCTATGTATCCTTTCTTCAAATAACGTTTTAAAATTTAAATAGTTCAATTAATTAAAATGAAAATAATTTAATTAATTAAATGTGATTAAAATAAATGCATAGGATTAAAAAGGAATCTAATTATATTTTAATAAAGACATAATTTGTTTTATCCAACTTCCCAGCCTCCTCTGAAATCAGGTAGAGAACTAATAAACTAGATTATAGAATTGGAGCTGGAAGGAATCCTAGAATATCATGGAGTCAAGCCACATTCATTTTCAGAGGAGAAAGCAGAGACCCAGAGAGGGAAAGTGGATTTCCCAAGGTCACCAAAGCGGTAAATGAAAGAGCCAGGAACTAGAATCCAGATCTTTTCTCTCTAATCTCAGCATTCTTTACACAGCACCAGGATGATGGCCTCTAGCCTGCTGAAAGTCAGACTCTTCCTCACCTAAGATCTGTGACTAGGACTAACCTGAAGTCAATCTTGACAAAGAAACATTTCTCACACCTGTATGGTGCTCAGCATACCATAATATGCACTTTTAATCTTGTTTCAGATCTATGATCTCAGCAGGGTATGGAATCCCAGTGTGAAAACTCCCTCCACCAGCACAAGTTAGCAACTTGCTGTATCCTCATAGTTGTGAAGAGGCAACAGGGGCTTAGTGGGTAAAGTTCTGGGATTGGAATAAGGACAACTTGAGCTCAAGTGTGGCCTCAGGTGCTTCCTAATCATGTGACACTGTATTTTCCTCACCCATAAAAACAGGAATAATAGCACCTGCCTCTCATGGTTGTTGTGAAGACCAGCTGAAATATTATTTGTCAAAAACACTTAGCACAGGCTCTGGAACTCTACAAATGCTACCTCCTCCCCAAGAGAGCTGATTGGGGTAATGAAGTTTCCACCTCCTAGTCTGGTCCTTAGTCATTCTGTCACATTGTCTCTGAAGAGTGACTTAAGAGAAGGGGAAAGAAGCAAAGTGCTGTGTACAATCCAGGGAGGAAAAAGGTCATTACCAACCAGTGTGATCATGGAAGACTTCCTGGAACAAGTCTTTGTGGAAAAAAAATGGACTTTAAAGGATATGTAGGAATTCCATGATATTTTATGATTCTATGGATAACTGAGTAAAAACAGGAATTTAAATCATATTTCTATCTTCTTAGGTTTTTACTCCCTGTTTGAAGAAAAAAATGTTTTGTTAAATAGCATCATGTTCTAACTATTCAGAAATTAATATAACTTATGGAACAAATGTAACTTTTGCACAATATGAATTGTAGTTTGAAAAATATGTGTAAACATTTAGAAGTATATTAATACGTCAACTACTGTCTACCATTGCTTAATATAAGACTGTTGCCCTAGGTCATTTTCAGTCACGTCCAACTCTTTGTGACCCCATTTGGGGTTTTCCTGGTAATGATACTGGAGCAGTTTGCCATTTCCTTCTCCAGCTCATTTGACAGATGAGGAAACTGAGGCATACAGGGTTAAGTGACTTGCCCAGGGTCACACAACTAGCAAATTTCTGAGGTCAGATTTGAACTCAGGAAGTTTAGTTAGTCTTCCTGACTCTTAAGTGTGGCACTCTATCCATTCATCACTCACCTGCCCCTAATCTAAGACTACTTTCTCTATTTACTTTCGAGAAACCCTTTTAATTTCTCTGTCCTATGTTGCTTCAAGGGCTAAAAAAAAGCCAGTCCCTCTCTGACAGTTTCCCTCCTTATACCATTTTAACTGTCTCATCAATGGTCTTCCCTTGTCATATTGCTAGTTATTCAGTGATTGGCTGTCTCTGAACTAGCCTGTCTCCATTAAGAAAGATAGGTGTCTTCCTAAGCCCAAGAGAGTCCTTACTGAGAGATCTTGTTTCCTGTTCCAGTTTAGAATATCCCTGAAAGACAAAACAAAACTCACACTATATGTCTTTGGTCTCTGTACAAAACCCAGTGGATGTCTTTTTATCCCCTAAACAGAAGGTTCCCTTGGCAACCAAGTCACTCTCGACTTCCTCCCAAGTGATATGCTTAGCTTTGGTGCAAGAGTTCTTTATACACAGAGTAACTAAAGATTATCTTTTAACTGGACAGCAACTCCTTACAGAGTCTTTGTGCCAAAACTTCTATCCATAGTCCGGCTTTGGCCTCATCATGCCAGATATAGGGCTTTACAGAACTCCTGGCTATTTTCACTCTGTTCAGGCCATCATCCCTACTTCCTTCCCAATAGAACCTTGGACTCCAGCCCTGGAACCATTCTGGCCTGTGCTGAGCTGGCTTTGGCCTCCTTAGGTCTCTTGGATCCAGGCCTCCACTGAACTTCTAGACCATTTTCAAATCCCACTGCCATCCCTCCTTTCCTTCTTCCTCCCCCTCATATAAGCTTCTAGAGGGCAGAGATTCTTTTTGTTATTCCTGGCTCTTAACACAATACCTCGTACATAAGAAATGTTGAATAAATGCTTTATGTCAAGTGTAACAAAAGGTATACTCAGCTACAAGTGGGAGAGGTGGGGAAAGGGATGGGAGGCTGAAATCTGGGCAAAGCCCACTGCTGGGAACGCTGTTTCTTTACCCCTCAACTGGAAGAAACAGGTCAATTGTTAGATTCCAATGGAAACTTTTCATTCTTGAAAAGTTATGTTGGGACAGCTAGGTGGTTCAGTGGATAGAGAACCAGCCTGAAGTCAGGAGGACCTAAGTTCAAATCTGGCCTCAGACATTTCCTAGCTATGTGACTCTTAAGTCACTTAACTCTGATTGCCTGCCAAAAAGAAGAAAGAAAAGTTATCACTAAGACCAGTTGTTCATTCACATTTGGTATTCTGGCATCCTCATTCCTGGAGGGGTGGCAATGAGAAGGGAGCACTAATCTTTACTCCAGACAAATATGGGGGCAAAGAAAGGGGATCAACGGGTATGTCAACTTTTCCCATACTCTCAAAATAGCCCATTAGGACCAGAAGGAATAACCTGGTTCACCTGCTTCATTTTATGGAAAGCCAAAGACCTAGAGGTGAGGTGGAGAGTGGCTTACCCAAGGTTACAGAGGAAGGGTCATTCAGCTACAAGATGGCTGGAACTGGAAGGTGCCTTAGAGATCACCATGCCCATTTCTATGACTTTTTAGAGGAGAAAACAGAGGATCCAGATGTAGACTCTGAACTTAGAACCTGCCTCTTCTCACTCTTCACCCAGGACTCTTCCAGCCATGTTGTTGAAACCTGGCCTTCCATGGGGACACTGACTCTTCTAGGCTATAGTTTTCTGTTCTCCTAGTTCAAAACAAAGCGATCCACTGCTGTCAGCTCTGAAGGGACCAGAATAGATCCCTAGTGAGGGTCAGGGCTCAGACCCTATATCAAAACCTCAGTCTTCTCTGTCTCCTTACTCAAGGAAGCTTTTAAAACCTGGAGCTGCTCCTCCAGTGAAGACTCCTGTACACACTTTTACCTTTTCATCATCTCTGCCCCCCCTTGCACCACACATCATTCTGTCTTATTCAGATATTATAGGAGCATAAATCAATATGAATTCTTTAAATTTCTCACCCTGGGAAGAGTTTCCCAACCTTGGGAAAATCCACACCCTGAGACAAAGGTCTAATTGCCTCACCTTAGTTATAGTTCTACTACTAAAAACCTTTGTGACCTTTGACAAATTACTTCTCTCTGGGCCTCTGTCACCTCTCTGTAAAACAAGAGAGGGGTTTGGACTGGAGGACCTCAAAGGTCTTTTTTAGGAACAATTCTATTAACTGGGAAGCAACACAGCATAGTGTAAAGCTTGTTGAAGCTAACATTCTGGGTTCAGATCCCTGCTCTGTAATTTACCTGTGTGACCTTACTTTCTGAATCTCAGCTTCCTTCTCTTCAAAATGAGAAAGCTACAGTATATGGTCCATAAGGTCACCTACATCTCCACATTCTATGATCTGGAATGACCTTGTTTCTGGAAAAAAGAAGATAAAAAAACACAGTCTAACAGACAGCTACTTTGTATTTCTTTAGCTTCCTCAGTTTCCACTTCTGGGAAATGGGGCTCAATGAGTGTACGCTTGAACACACGTGTGTGTGTATAGCCACATCTGTTTACTTGCACTAAAGAAAGCTCACAGGCAGAACAGACACGTGGTAGACAAAGGGAGACAATTTTGACTAATTTTCAAATTTCTGTATCTTTGATGGATAAGATGGCTCTCAGATCTTCCCAATTAACCCCACCCCCTGCATCCCTTTCCCAGCAGATGCAAATGATTGGGTGTATATAAATTGAATTCAAATCGAAAGCAAGTGGGGTGGATGGGGCACTGAGAAAAATGCAGTGATTAGTCTCCTCTGGGCCTCCTTAGGTAGAATGCAATAGTTTCTGGTCCACAAATACCAGTCACTCTCTTTCCTGGAACAGTAAAATCGCAGGTAATTGCTTTGGGGAAGAGCAGAGCCACTGATGGCTTCTCTCTGACCAGATTTATTTTAATTCACAATAAACAGAATAATAGAATTCCTTTCTCCATTCCCCAGGCCATTAAAAAAGTGGCTTTGGCTGTTACCATCCCTAGGCATGAGAGCCGGAAACCAATCTCAGCAAAGGACAGTCAGCCAATAATTGTCCTCTCATTGTTGCTCAGGCTACAATGGAAATGGGCCAGAAGCTTCTCCAGATCCCTCACTGGCACATGAGATGGAAAGCCTTATTTAGTGTAAAGAAGGCTTGGATGGTGACAGCAGGCAGGGCTGGGCTTGGATAAAGCTGTGACCTCAGCTAAGTAAGTCTTCAATGTTCCCACCTTTCTCTGTAGAGCCATTCTCACCTACTTCTAGCACTGGTACATTCTTGAGGGTAAGATTCTTGAGAAAAAGCAATATTTCATTTTTGTCTTTGTATCCAAGCACTTAGCACAGTGCTGGACATGTACATAGTAGATGCTTAAGAAATGTTTGTTGATTGATTTTCTCCTTACCTGTTCTGATACTTCCCCAGTTCTACAAAGCACTTTCATTCCAGTCAATAAACACCAGTCATTCTTCTGGGCTGTGCTGTCCAAAGTCCTTAAAAGTTTGTGTCAAAAGCCAGTCTAAACCATTCACAATCAGGTATTAGCAATTCATACCTTACTCTCATCCCCACTCCCAATCACCACACCTCGGGGAGGCAGAATTTTTTGAAAATAATATGGAGGGCACAACATTTAATCTTAAGATTTATGAATGACAAAGTGAATATGTATTTGACATTATGGGGAAGTCTATGAACAGTGTAACATAATAGTTTGAAAGAACTAGGGATTTCAACATTCAGGTTAAAGGGTAACATGGTCCATATCATAAACCATTTGAAAATTGTATTCTTATAGAACAAGATTAAAATTTGTTCTACTTGTGTCCAAGATCACAAGAGGACCAAAGGGGTGGAAATTGCAGGGAGTCAGAGTTCAGGTCTACATAAGAACTTTATCACTGGAGCTATCCAAATATGAAATAGACTTGTGTGGAAGGTAGTTAGCACTCTGTCACTGGAGGTGTTACAGCAGAATCTTGATGATGACTTATTAGGGATGTTAACAAAGAGTATGCCTGCAGGGGATGCAAATTTGAACTAACTGACCTCTAAGATTCCTTCTAAATTTAAGATTCTATGAGTCTGTGTCTATTGCTGAATGAAAGAAACTGATAACATAATGATACAATTTCAGGTATCAGCAACTACTTTGTGTGGGAAATAGTTTGGGTCCCGGACCCTTCCCTCTCAGAAAATCACATCACATAGAGAAAGAATGGAAAAATTCTTTCTAGTATGTTCCTTGGAGAGCAAAGTCAGTGAGCTGCTTGGTCGTATAGATCTTAGGTGAAGAGGAATGTTTCTTCAGCAGCCTACAAGATCTATGTTTACCTTCAGGGGGAATTAAATTGGAATATTTCAATACTTTATGGAGTTTTTTTTCTTATTTCTTCATAGGTTCTTGCAGGTCCTTTGTGTCTCATGCATTTTCTGTAGTGGCCAAATAATGGCTGTCCAAAATCCAACACACCCATCATACATTGAACGTCTATGTGGGAGATGGGGAATTTCTTCACTTGGGGAAATCTATTCAGGAAATGCCCCTGTAGGAGAACTCTATGGTAGAGGTAACAACTAGAGATAGAAACTGATCCTCTATGATTAATGTCCTCCAGGATCAGACCTCATTTGTGTGAGTCGTGGTGGGGGGGAAGGAAGATATGGTTTAGAAATGGGTTACATATGAAAATGCTATGTTCATCCAGTAGAATGTGACATCCTTGAGGACCTGGGTATTTTTTTTACTCACAATTTTATTTAGACTCAAATGCCAAAACACAAATACAGAACAGAGCAAAGAAGCAATAAAAGAAATCATAAACTTAAATACAAAGAAAGAAAAAAAGCATGTCATGTGCATAGCAGAACATAAGAGAAGGTTCAAAATATGTAACAATAAATTTTCATCTCGAGAAAGCCTGTATGATAAATAACATGCGTTGTGGTGAGAATTGTCCATCTTAGGGCAGTTGGGTACCATAGTGAATAGAGCACCAGCCCTGGAGTCAGGAGGACCTGAGTTCAAATCTGACCTCAGACACTTGACACACTATCCATGTGACTTTGGGCAAGTCACTTAAACCCAATTGCCCTCCAAAAAAAAAAAGTGAGAGAAAGAATTGTCCATCTTTTCTTTGCTTCCTTGTGAGTTTTCTTTTGTTCTCTGCTGTGAACTTTAAACTTTGTTTTTTTTCCCCTCCCCAGAAGACTACAATAAAGTTTAGAAATGCTTCTCTATAGCTATGAATACATACATACACATATAGTATTGACATATATATGTTGATATGTGTGTGCATATATATACATACACACACATATATTATTTATATATATATATATATATATATGTATATATATATATATATATATATATACACACATACACTTTCCCAAACATACTCTACTCCTCACCTTTGTTTTTATAGGACCTGTTTTGTTTTATCTATACCCATTGCCTGGTACATAGTACTTAACAAATACTAGTTGAGTTTCATTGAATTGATCAATTAATGTGCAGTGGAAAGTGCAAAGGATGTAAAGTTAGGAAGACCTGAGTTAGAATCCTAACTTAGATGCTAAGTAACTGTATGATACTCAGCAAGTCACTTAATTTGTCTTGCTCAGTTTCTTCATCTCTAAAATGAATGAAATAATAACATCCCATAGGATTGTTGGGAGGATCAAGTGAAGTAATATGTACAAAGCACTTCACAAATCTTAAAGTGCTATATGAAGGCTAGATGTTATTGTTGTTATTGTTGTTGATTGGCTCATCTCAGCCCTCTACAACAAAGAATCAAAGACACACAGGATCTGAGAGCCAGAAAGGATCTCAGTAGCCATCTAATCTATTTCATCCATGAAAGGATTTCCCATCACAAAAATCTCAACAAATTGTCATCCAACCTCCATCTAAAGATATGCAGTGATGTGGAGCTCATCCCCCTCAATTGCTACGAATTTTTTTTCTCCTGACATCAAGTATAGATCTCACTTTTCTTTAAAAATCAAACAAATTGATTCTGCTTCTGCCCTATAGGGTCAACTAACCAATCAATAATCACTTATTAAGTACCTACTATGTGCCAAGAACCGTGGACAGAAAGACAAAAATATGAAAAAGTCCCTATACACAATGATCCTACATTTTGATAGGATATATTATGCATAGATACTCATATGGATTGAGCACATAAACAGTAAACACGAGAAATTTGGGGAAGAGAGGACATTGATGGCTGGAACAATAAGGAAAAATTTCATGAAGAATGTAAGACTTTTGCTGAGCCTTGAAGGAAATAAGGAGTTCTAAAAGTGACAGTAAAGAAAGTATGCTTTATAATCATGTACAAATTCTTCTCTATGTGACAGTTCCCAAAATACCCAAACTCTCTCACCAGATCCCTATCAGCATCTTCTCTACAAGCCAAACCCTCAGTTTCTTCAAGCCATCCCTCCATGGCACATACCCAAAGCTCTTTACCATAACTGTCCCCCTTCCAGATGCCTTCCAACCCATCACTGTCCCTCCCAAACTTTTATGCTTACAGAAGAAAAAAGAGACATTCAATTTATGGTAGTATGAAGAAACCAATGGAGAGATTAAATATGTGTGTAGGGAGGAAACTTGAAAAATGAGGTATTTCTAGAAATAAGGGAAGAAAAATTTTCAACAGGAAGCCATCTTCAACAGAGTCAAATGCTATGGAGAAGTCAAGGGAGAGGTGAACAACACCGAACTATGGGCCCTATGCTTTGATCCTGTCTTTTCCTCTTAATGGTGTTGGGTAAACTCCCATTTTTGGCGCTAACTCTCCACATCTGTAAAATGAAGATGCTGAGTCAAGTGCTCTCTGATGTCCCTCCTGTTTCTAACTCCTGTGATTCTATGACTTGGTAATACATAGCTCCCTCATGACCTTGGAGGGAGGGAGTTCAATAGGTTGCTGGATGCACAAACCAGATTTCAGGAGTATGAAAAGTGAATGGGAGGGAGCATATGGTGGCATTGTGTATGAAGACCTTTTTGTTTGTTTTTTAAAGCACTTTTAGTAGTAATAGGTGAGACAGAAATAAGATCATGGAATTGGAGCTAGAGAGAACCCCAACCATGCAATCCAAATTCTTCATTTTATAGATGAGGAAACAGGTCGAGAGGATGTGGGATTTTCTCAGATTCACACAAATAGTAACCGTCATAAGTAGGATTTGAACCCAAGTCCTCTGACCACAAAGCCAGTGCTCATTCCACTGAGTTGCAGGGCTCCATCTGAACCTTAAACTCTAGGTGAGGTTGGATGGGGATGGAATCAAGGGTCTTTCAGAAGTCTAGGGAGAACTCTTCTGAGGGAACTCTTCAAAGGGAAAGAGGAGAAATCATAACAGTAATGAAAATTTGAGGATTGGGGGAAGGACGCTCACATTGTATGGCTTCTATCTTCTCAGTAAAGTCATTTTAGCCATTTGCTGTCAGAGTGGGAGGGGGTGCAGCTGAGGCCTGAAGGAAAGAGGGAAAGGTCTGGAACAGTCACTGGGGATAAGAAGTGTGAGGATGATTGAATGTCAGTGGGGTTAATTAGGAAAGGTTTCTTGGAGGAAGTGAACATTGAGTCAGATCTTGATGAGAATTATCCTGGGGGATGGGGTGGAAAGGGATAAAAAGAGCAGCAATATAGAGAAAGGCATGTGCACCATGTGTATGGGGGGGGGCGGGGAGTGACAGTGAGGGTGGGGGTAGAGGCAGGGAGACACCTAGAGGAAGAGGGGATGAGAAGCCTGCATATGAGGACATTGTCCTGGCTGTTTCAGAAGGAGCTCCAGGGACAAAATAATCCCTAGAGGCTGAGTTTCTCCTCCTGCTTGGAAGAGCTCTTGGGCACTGGAGAAGAGGGGAGAATAAAGCTGTACTAATTATGAATTAAGCTTCCTAATAGAAGGCGGAGGCTGGTGGTAAACATCTGTTTGGGAACGTGGGAACCCAATTAAGAAACTTAGAGGAGCAGCTCCCTCCCAGGTCTGCTCCTCCTGCCCTCCCCATCTTGCAGACCTGCTTTCCCTTTCCTTCCCTTTCTTTCTATCCCCCTCCCCTCTTTTTCCTATTTTCTCTTTCCCTTTCCCTTCCCTCCTCTCCTCTTCTCTCCTTTTCCCTTTCCCCTCTCTTCCCTGCTTCCTCTTTTTCTTTTCTTTTCACTCATCCCTCTACCCCTCCCTTCCCACCCACCACTTCAAATAGCAGAGGAAATATAAGAGAATGGGGGTAAGAGCGTTAGAGTTTGGAAGGCCCCTTGAAGCTAATTCCTCATTTTGCAGTTGAGAAAACTGAAGACCAAGGGGACAAAGTGACTTGTCCAGCCAGGGTCATGCAAGTATAAAGTATTTGAGTCAGGATTCAAACCCAGGACTCCTGGAGAAAACCAAAATAGGGCTTAAGGGAATATATGCAGAGAGCCAAACAAGATGGAGGTAGGTAACTCTCTAACCTTTCCTCCCTCTCCCTCCCTTGCTCCTCCCCACCTCCTCACATGCAAACCAGGGATGGGGGAATATTCCATGTATGTATTTAACTAATAGATGCTGCCCTTCTCAGGGGAGGTTAACCCAACAGAATTGTGTTTATTGAGCCTGGCAGTGATAAATGGGGCTTGAGTTTATGGAACACTTTGCTCTTTGGGGTTTCTAGGGAATTGAGTGTGTAACCTGACCAATCACACACATTCTCTTCTAGTGCAAGAATTTGTATTGTCAGACTGTATGGAGATATCACTATTTATGCATCAATCCCTACAAACTGAGAAGGCTGGGACAATTTCTGAATAAGCCTCTACAATTGATAAAAATGCCTTTGTAAATAGCTAAGAGGATGACAGTCCCCAACTTGCCTGCCTCTTTCTGGGTCCTCTAGTTCAGTTCTGCTTACTGGTGCCATCGGGAGATGATAGAGGGGAAAGGGGGCTCTCTCTGAGGTCAGGAGACATAGGTATGAATGTCTCTGTGACCTGGACTTATTCCTGGGACTCAGTCCTCCATATCTGTACAAACAAGCAAGCTGAATTCAATGATTTTTGAAGTCTCTTCAAGCTCCAAATCAATGGTCCTGAAATCTTACCTGGGGCCTCTCAGTACTTAGATGCCCTGGTTCAGGAATCTCTGAGACATTAGGATCTGCCCCTTTCCCATCTTCAATCCAGAAGCAAGGAAGAATTTTGCCTAATTATATCACACAGGGTATATATTAGGTCTGATCATATGGCTTCTTAAAAAAAAATTCTTCTATAGTTCTCCATTGCCTCTCCTATGAAGCTGGAGACATTTCTGGAATTCAAAGCCTTCCATGGTACCATGATTCCTCTCATAGTATCCCCCTCTATTCAATTAATGTTATAGGCAAAGTGAACCACCCTCAGTCCAGCCAACACCTCCTCTACAACACAGCTCCGTGCCCTTCCTCAGACTGTTTCTTATACCCGCAATGTCCTTCCTCCCCTTCTTCATTTGTAGAATGCTGACCAATCTTTTAAAATCTAGCTCAAATGCTACTTTCTCCATGAAACCTGATCCTTCCCCTCAGGAACAAGCTTCGTCTTTCATTGTTCACATATTACTTTGTTTTGCAATTTTCTGATGTGCTTATTATGTTTATTAAAATTATTGGTGCTTTTTTATATTTACAGCCTGGTCATTTCTAAACATCCCACACAGATGAAATCCATTTAGCCTTCCCTCGTAACAAAGATTAAAAAAAAAACAAAGGAAAAGGAAAAACAATTCAGCAAACCCAACCAAGATATCAAAAGTGAATGATACTATGAAGTATCTATAAGTATATAAGTATATTTCTATAACCATAAGGCTATAAGTATGTCTCCTACCTCTACATTGAAAGGATGGAGGTGCTCTAATATACTTTTGACGTAATATTTTATACAAGGGATATCTGGGTTCATATGATGTTTCCCCTACTAGACTGTGATCTCCATGATGGCAGGAATCACACTTTACTGAACTTTGTATTTCCCCTGGTGCCCAACAAAATACTCTGTACACAGTAGGTGGTTAATTAAAAATGTTGTGCTAATGCTTATTTTGGAAGGACTATTGATTTTTTAAGATTGATGGTTAACCACTGAACAGCCTGTGCATTCCACGGTTATCTTCATGTTGTCAAGAAAAACTGAGGAAGGCTCCCCCAGAATATTGGATGGATCCATTATAGCAAACATATGGGAGGACGTGGGTGAGAGTAAAATAGGATGGAAAGTCAAGGATATGTTGTGAATGCATTACTGGCAAAAACATCCACATTGCTGAGATTTAGGTTCACTAAAGTACTTGAACAATCAAGGGTTTTTTGGGGGAACAAGGGGTTAAAATTGTGGGACATCAAGAGCAAGAGGACCCAGTTACCTAGGAAGGAACTGATTAAATGAAAGGAAGAGGGTGGTGACATTTACTCTTCAATTCCCAAGGTTCCTGATGTGTTAACAACCCCTACTGAGGACAGTCACTATCAGTTAAGTAAATAACTAAATAACTTCTTAAGCTGAGCACAGAAGTAGCATTATAGACATAGACTAATGTCTTTGGGCATTCCCTGTTGGATATATGCCAATTCACACATTTATTTCTCATTTTAAATTTTGTTGGATTTTGGTTATACTTTACCATAATTTCTTTTTTTTTTCTTTTTGGAGGGCAGTTGGGGTTAAGTGACTTGCCCAGGGTCACACGGCTAGGTTTTTT
>CM053593.1:359350252-359387560 GCA_028646575.1 Pseudocheirus occidentalis
TTTCATTTCTTTGTAACTGTTTAATAGTATCTTGGTTTCCCATAAAGTCATTAGCTTCCACTTGTTCCACTCTAATTCTGAAGGAATTATTCTCTTCAGAATGCTTTTGAGATTCTTTTTCCATCTGGCAAATTTGACTTTTAAAGGCACTCTTCTCCTCATTGGCTTTCTGGGCCTCTTTTGCCATTTGAGTTAATCTATTTTTTAAAGTGTTGTTTTCTTCAGTCAGGTTGTTGGCTCTCTTTTCATGATTTTCTTGCATTATTCACATCTCTTCCCAATTTTTCCTCCACTTCTCTTATTTGTTTTTCAAAGTCTTTTTTCAGTTGATCTGTAGCTTGTAGGCAATCTTTAAGTGTCTTGGAAGCATTTGGTGTGGGAGTTCTGACTGTGTTGTCTTCCTCCAGTTCCATGCTTTGATCCTTTTTGTCCACAAAAAAGGATTCTAGAGTTTTATTGCAGTTCTTATTTTGCTTCCTTTTCCTCATGTTGGCCAGTCAATTAAGTTGTTGATTTTTTTAGATCTGTGAAACTCTGCTTCTGGGTGGGTGGGTGGTGGGAAGCTCTGTCCCAAATCACTAGGATTTTCACAGCTGCCTGAGCTATTAGGAGGGGTGCTGCAGCCCCCACCAGCTTTAGCTTGCTGAAAGCACACCCCAGGACCACCACCCAAGATCACGATCTGGATCCAGGCTGCTCAATGCAAGAGTCCTTGGCCCTGATCAATCGACTCAGCCCTCCTGTGTGGTCTGCAGGTGAGGCGCTCTGAAGCAGCCCAGTGGAGCAGTTTCCAGTTGTAGCAGATCCTGCCCTTCCCCCACTGCTTCCTTGCCCTGGGGGCAGATTGGCCAAACTGCTTTTCCTCCCCCAAATTCAAATTAAAAGCTTCATTGTCACTGACCTTTCTCTAATCTTTCTTTTCCTCATCTTGATTGATGTGGAGATTGCTCCGTGTGCTGTAGATCTACTCTCCTGGGTAGACTCACACTGGGATCGACTCCTCCCGATGGCCTTGGGGCCTGGCCGTGGTTTCATTTTCAGACTGGACTGGCCTCGGCTCCCCGCCTGCCATGATGAGCCCCTCCTGCCGAGCTGCCTTCAGCGAGAGATGTATTTTCTGTATTTTTGTGAGTTTGTGAGCCCTAAAATTTGTTTAGAGTTGTATTTTATGGGTATTTAGGGTGGCTGTGTGGGAGCTGTGAAACTTTGCTGCTTCTATGTCGCCATCTTGGCTCTGCCCCCCTCAGGGCTATTTTAGTATTAGGAAAACTATAAGCATAATTGACCATATCAGTAACAAAACCAATAAAAACCATATGATTATCTCAACAGATGCAGAAAAAGTTTTTGATGGATTACAGCATCTATTCCTATTAAAAATACTAGAGTGCATGGTAATGCATCTTTCCTTAATATGATAAGCAGCATCTACCTAAAACCATCAGCAAGTCTTAACTGTGATGGGGATAAGCTAGAAGTCTTCCCAATAAAATCAAGGCTGAAACAAGAATGTCCATTATCAGCACTATTGTTCAATATTATACCAGAAATGCTAGCTTTAGCAATAAGAGAAGAAAAAAAAAGAAATAAAAAGAATTAGAATAGACAATGAGGAAACAAAACTGTCAATCTTGCAGATGGTATGATGGTATACTTAGAGAATCCTAGAGAACCAATAGAAAAAAACTACTTGAAATAATAAACAACTTTACCAAAGTTGCTGGATAGAAAATACAACCACATAAATCATCATTATTTCTAAATATTACCAACAAAGTCCAGCAGGACAAGTTAGAAAGAGAAATTCCATTTAAGATAAGTATAGACAAAATAAAATATTTGGGAATCTACTTGCCAAGACAAATACTGGAACTATATGAATGGAATTACAAAGCACTTTTCACAGAAATAAAGTCAGGTCTAAATAACTGGAAAAATATCAATTGTTCATGGGTAGGCCAAGCTATTATAATAAAAATGGCAATTCTACCTAAATTAATTCATTTATTCAGTGCCATATCAATCAAATTGCCATAAATGTTTTGTAGAGCTAGAAAAAAATAATAGCAGATTTCATCTGGAAGAATGAAAAGTCAAGAATATCAAGGGAATTAACGAAAAAATGCAAAGGAAGGTGATGTAGTTATACAGAATATAAAACTGTATTATAATGCAGCAAATATCAAAGCTATTTGATACTGGCAAAGAAATACACTGGTCGATCAGTGGAATAGATTAGGTACACAAGATATAATAATAAATTACGATCATAATTTACTGTTTGATAAACCCAAAGACTCCAGCTTCTGAGATAAGAACTCATTATTTGACGAAAACTTCTGGAAAAACTGGAAAATAGTTTGGCTAAAATTAGGCTTAGACCAACATCTCACACCATATACCAAGATAAGCTCAAAATGGGCATGTGATTTAGACATAAACGGTGATACCATAAGCAAATTAAGAGAACAAGGAATAGTTTGCTTGTCAGATCTATAGAGAAAGGAAGAATTTATGACAAAACAAGAGATAGAGAACAATATGAAATGCAAAATAGATAATTTTGATTACATTAAATTAAAAGGTTTTTGTACATGCAAAATCTATGTAACCAAGATAAGGAAGAAAGCAGAAAGATGGAAAACAATTTTCACAGCCAGTGTTTCTGATAAAACTTCATTTCTCAAATATTCAGAGAACTGAATCAAATTTATAAGAATACAAGTCATTCCCCAATTGATAAATGGTCAAACAATATGAACAGGCAGTTTTCAGATGAAAAAATTAAAACTATCTTAAATTGTATGGAAAAAATTCTGTAAATCACTATTGATCAGAGAAATACAAACTAAAACAACTCTGAAATACTGCCTCACACCTCTCAGATTGGCTAATATGACAAAAAAGAAAATGATAAATGTTGGAGAAGACTTGGGAAAATTGGAACATTAATGCATTGTTGGTGGAGTTGTGAACTGATCCAACCATTCTGTCTAGCAATTTAGAACTATGCCTAAAGGGCAATTAACATGTGCATACCTTTGATCTAGCAATGCCATTACTAGGTCTGTATCCAAAACAGATAATTTAAAAAAGTGTAAAGGAACTAGCTGTACAAAAATATTTATAACAGCTCTTTATATAGTGGCAAAGAATTGGAAATTGAGGCGATGACCTTCAGTTGGGGGAATGGCTGAACAAATTGTGGTATATGAATAAAATGGGATACTAACATATTTTAAGAAATGATGAGCAGGCAGATTTCAGAAAAACCTGGAAAAACTTACATGAACTGATTCTGAGTGATGAGAACAGAACCAGGAGAACACTGTACACAGTAACAGCACCATTGTGTGATGATCATCTATGATTGACTTAGCTCTTCTCAGTAATACAATGATCCAAACCAATACCAAAAGACTTGTGATGGAAAATGCTGTACACCTCCAGAGAAAGAGCTATGGAGTCAGAAGGCAGATCAAAGCATATGATTTTCTTCTTCTTTTTTTGTTTGTTTTTCACGGTTTTTTGCTTTCTTTCTATTTCCTCTTTCACAACATGACTAATGTGGACATGTGTTTCCATGATTTCATGTATATATGTATATATATATATACACATACATACACATATATGTGTATATATATACACATATATACATATATTTGTATATGTAAAACCTATATCAGATTGCTAGCTATCTTGGGGAGGCAGAATGGGAAGGAGGGGGGAAATTGGAACTCAAAATTTCATAAAAATGAATGTTGAAAACTATTTTTACATGTAATTGGAAAAAATAAAATGCTATTTCAAAAAAAATAGCACGAGAGACTTGATCAAATGCTCAGCTAAAATCTAGGTAATCTGTATTTATAGCATTCCCTTAGTAGTCTCTCTGTTTTTAGTTTGCCAAAAACAAGAGACAGACATAGAGAGAGACACAGGCAGCGAGACAGACAGAGACAAAGAGTCAAAGATGGACAGAGACAGACAGATAGATATACAGAGAAAGAAATAGACAGAGATACACAGAGAAAAAACAGAGAAAGAGGCACAGACAGAAAGATACAGAAAGAGACAGAGGGAGACACACAGAGAGACAGAAAGATAAGTAGACAGAGAAAGAGGAGAGGAGATACAGAGAGAGATAGAGAATAAAGGAAGGAAGGAAAAAAGATAAAAAGGAGGAAAAAGAAAGAAAAGAAGGAAGAAAAGGAACAGAATGAAAAAAGAAAAGAAATGAAAAAGAAAAAGAAGAAAGTAAAAGAAATTGAGAAAAGAAATAAAGAAAAAGAAGTCACTTTCTCTGGGTAGACTAGATCATCTCCCAGCTCAAATGCTTCCATCAAACACTTGGCATTGGTTCTCTCTCTCACTCCCCAAGTGTACACAAAAAAAGCCAAAATAATAATTAAAAACACTTTCTTACTTTTGTCTATTCCTTTGATTCTCATGACAGCCCTCTGTGGTAGATAGGGTAGGTATCATTCACCCAACTTGGTAGCTGAAGTAACTGAAAGCCAAGAGAGAGGGAGAAGGAAGGAATGGCATGCCCAAGATAACACAGCTAGCTATTGGCAGAACTGGGATTATAGCCCAAGTCTCCTGCCTGCCAATTCTATGTTCCTTCCAATGATCCACATTGCTGCTGTAAAGAATCATCTATAAGTGAACGGATTGGATTATAGCAAATGACAATATATGGCAGCTATTTTTATAGATTTAATACATGATGCCAGAGGACTGACCTCAGCTCCAGCTTCTTATGAGTCTATGGGTCAAATCAAGGTAAACTAAGGTAAGAGGACCCAAGTTATTTTAATGAATAGCTAAACAAGCCAGTTCTCATTGGGTCTAATTTTTCTTGCTTTTCTTGGTTTTCTTACCCTGGCATCTGCACCCTTGGTGGTCATTGAATAAGAAAGACATAGGTTTGAATCCCACCTCAGACATTTGGCTGTGTGACTATATAAACCTCTTAACTGCTCTGACCCTCAGTTCCTTCCTTTCTTAAATGAGAAGGTTGGTCCTGGTGACCTCTAAGCATCCAGTCAGGACTCTGTGCCTTGTATAGATAATTTATTTAATTGGGCTCTGTGTGGTATATTGGACAAAGTGCTGGATGTAGAATAGGAAAGACTGGAGTTCAAATTCTCCCTCTGACACATGCTTGCTCTGTGATCACAGGAAAGTTATCAAACCTCTGGATTCTAGTTCCCTCACCTGTGAAATAAGGCCCAATTGGTGATCACTAAACTTCCTTTCCATCTCCAGATCCATGATTCATGAAACAGCTTTCAAAGAGAGTATACTTAGCCAGGGGAACGAAGTGAATCTGTCCCAGTGAAGGTTGAAATAACACGTTTTTGAGTTTATAGTCAGAGACTGGCTCTTTGGAAGAGATGCCAAGGATGATTATCTGTATTAAGGAGACCTAAGGAAACATGTTCTTTCTAGGAAAGATCCATCTCATTTGGGCTGTCAGTCAATGTCTGGGATGATAGAGGATGACTTATAAATAGGCTTTGAATTCCAGGTAAATAAAAAGGATGACTTTGCTAATATTTTGTGACAACTCCTATTATTGCAAATTCCAAGCCCTTCGACTGCTTTTCCTGTTTTCCCCATGCCTGAGTCCTCCCTTTCACAGTCTTGTGTTGGGTGATGCATCAAAAGCTCTGTTAAGACAACAGTCTTATTTCTTGGATGCTCTTTCACAGGAGGAAACCGGAGCCAGTCTTGCAAAGAGACTAATTGACCTACTTGGGGACCAGGATTTCTCAAGTGCCAACTATGTGTTAGGCAAAGTGATAGAAGCTAGAGATACAAAAAAAGTAAAACAATGACTGCCCTGATTCAATCCATCAATCAATCAGCATGCACTTATTAAGTATGTACTGTATACAAGATAGGTTCTGTGCTAGGTCCTGGGAGTGTAAAGACAAATCTGAAGCAGTTGCTGCCCTCAAGTAGCTCATATTCTATTGTGGAATATAGGAGAAGGACCACTTGTATTCATAGAAATAAATACAAACCACATAACAAATAAATAAAGGTAATTTCAAGGGCTGGGATTGAAGAGGGTCACCATAAAATGATGAGGTCTAGGGTTAGGGGTGCTCAAGACCCCAAAATACCAACATGCCGGGTCCTGCCCAATGAATTCAACTCATGTCTTCTCTCAGCCACATTAAAGTTTATTATAAATGTGCCACATTGGGTAGACTCTTAAGGAGCCTCAGTATCTGTAAGGCTTGTATTGGAAAATTCTATGCCGTGTGCATGTGTGTATGTGTGAGGAATCAGAAAATGACTCCATGTAGATTTTGTCTCCTAAACTAAGCTTTGAAGGAAACTAGGTGGCCCAGTAGATAGAATTCTGAGTGTGAAATTGGAAAGATTAATCTTCCTGAGTTCAAATCCAGCCACAGGCACCAGCTGTGTGACCATGAGCAATTCACTTTACTCAGTTTGCCTCAATTCCTCAGCTGTAAAATGGACTAGAGAAGAAAGTGATTAACCACTTCAACATCTTTGCCAAAGATGTTTTGTCCCCCTGGACACCAAAGGGATCATGAAGACTCAGACGCAACTGAACAACAACAAAGAAATGACAAGACCAATCCTCTTAATGTGGCTCCAGCTCTTGGCATTTCTTTTCTACATACCGCCCATTGACATGCTCAAATAACCCCTACTCCCCATGAGGGATGGAAAGATCATAGCTCTAGATTGAGAAGTGGCTTCAAAAACCATCTAGTCTAACTTCCTTGCTTTACAGATAAGAAATCTAAAGCCTAGGGAGACAAGTGACTTGCCCAAGGTCATAGAGTTCAATGTCTGAGGTGGGATTTGAATCTGTAGCTTCTGACTTCTGAATCATAATTCTTCCATCATAGTAGACACAAAACATGTTTCCCTTGACCCTGTGACAATGGACTGACCCAAGGGAGGTTAAACACATGAACTTGCACAATAGCAAATTGGGGGAGGGTTTGCAGATCTCTTAACCAAAAGGTACAAGAGAGAATAATGGAAGAAACATCCTAGCATAGCCTGATTTCTATAAACTGATGCATCCTCAAAGTGTTGGTCAGTTGATAAACATTTATTAAATTTCTGCCACCTGCTAGGCACTGTGTCATGGATACAGAAATACACTGTGTACAAGTACTATAGATACAAAAAAGTGGGGGTGGTATAAAAATAGTGTCAGCTGCCAAGGAGTTCAGTCTAGTAGGAGAAACAACATGCCAATAACTATGTACAAACAAGCTATCTAAAAGATAAATTATGGATAATCAATAGACTGAAAATGTGAGAGGGTGATGGGAAGGCTTCCTGTAGAAGGCAGGAGATGGAGATAACAAGGGATTACATTCCAGAAGAACCAGTTGAGGCAAATGCCTGGTGTCAGGAAATGGAGTTTCTTGTGTGATTAATAGTGTGATGAATGAAAGGGCAGGTGGGAGGAGTAAGGGCTAAAAAGACTCAAAAAGTAGGAAGGGGTAAGTTTATGCAAAGCTTTGAAAGTCAAACTGAGGATTTTCTTTTTGATCCTAGAGGGAGTCACAGTTGTTTATTGAGTATGGAATTTTGAAGTGAGAATAAATAAAATCACCACAAATATCTAGCTCCTATTGTTTCCTGGTTTTGGTTTTGGCTTGACCTAAGGCTTTGATCTCTGCACGGGTTCCTGATTGATTCTCAGAGTGAGTACTTCTCAGAGTTGGACCATTCTCATTGGAGGCTTCAGTCTAGACTATGTGATTTCCTCTCTAGAGTACTTGACATTTTCTGGCTTTAAATAAGACACAGAATCTTACTTGGGTTGGAGTAATTGGTGGATTAGATTGGAGTACAGTGAAGAAGACTATTATTGAATGGGCCCAGGATGTGTATTGAACTTTCCCTTGTTCCTGGAATGAATGGTAGCAGAGGAGTCCCTAGGCAGATGGAAATCTAGTCTGCCTAGATATCCAATATCAGTGACTGAGCTATAGGTTCATTAGCTGGGAAGAGTCTGAGGGAGGACAGTGTCAGATATGGAAGCAGTGTCAAAATAGAAACAAACTGAAAACATACAGACACACACACAAGTTCTGATTGTTGAGAGCAAAGATGTGGGTTTCAGGTTGAGAGAATGTGGTGCCTGGAGACAGGGTTTGAGATGGGCAGAGAGTGTGGTTTTGGATTGGAAGGCTTAAAAGGTTAAATGGAAACTGAAGTTTTGTGGCAGATGGCCTCCTTCTCCCAATTTGCCCAAGCCCTATAGACTGGAGTACTCAAGGCATTGTGGCTGTCATTGGATTTCCTGGAATCTATGGGTCAGTGGGATCATGCATACCCTTGGCAGCTGACAGCTGCTGTATTTTCTTTGCTACTGCCATCTTCATTAAACTCCAAGGAATTAATGGGGTGGCTGACAGCTTTATCTCTTCCAATTTGTTTGTTTACTTAATTAATGACCCTGGTGATGCCCTGTTAAGACACACTGGGTTACAGAATCATGGAAGGCACTGTTGAGGTCAGCTAGTCTACCCCCTTCATTTCATAGTTGCCTGTCAATCTCCAGGCCTGGTTCTCTAGTTCTCTCCCTCTCTCTTACCCCTCAGAAAGGCCAGGGTGGGATATCTCAGCATCTGTATCCACACCTCAAATGAAAACAGATTTCCCATTTTGTAATAACTTCTGCCTTCATGGGCTGAGACAAAGGGCCAGGTCAGATCACCAGCATTAGAGAATCTTATAGGCAAAGCTTAATTGATTCCAGTGGGGGCAGCAACTGATGAGAACATTCATGTGCTACACTCCCTAATGAGTGACTTTGTTTCTCTCGTTGACCTGTAGACTTTTACTTTCTCAGACATGACCATCAGCTCTCTTCCCTGTGCTTATATCATGGACCCAACTTTACCGAAGGAATAGAAACTTATTTATTTCCTATCAAACGTGTTCATCCCATAGCTGCAGGGGATTTCACATGTTGGCTGTGTGGAAGTCCCAGCCCATATGAGGTACCAACACCAGGGATCAAGGACTTCCCTGGGCAAAATTTGTGAAGAGAGTGAAGTTTGTCTTTGGACATGACAGTTAACTGTCTGCCCTCAGCCAGGCCAATAAAAGGCAATATAACCACTCAGGGAAAGACAGAAAAGGAACATGAAGTTGTTGAGAGATCCATAGGCTTCTAGCTAGAAGACTTAGACCCAAATCCTGGATCTGATACTAGCTCTTCTTCCATGGGCAAGTAATTCAGCCTCTTTGAACCTCAGTTTTCTCATCCACAAAATGGGGATAAATAATGACAGTATTACTTCATGGGGCTGCTGTTAGGATCATATTAGATGCCTTGTGTAAAGCCCTCTGTAAAATTTAAAGCCTATTTATAGGCTTCAAGTGTGAAAAATACTGGCTGTAAATGTATTTCCAGGTGAATGAATGTCAGGACAAGGGCCATCCCCGAATGCACCTGAAGTATGGTTCTGTTCACTACACATTCAATCCTAAGAATAATGACAGCAGCGGCGGCCGCAACAACAAATCTCATGTTTAGTGCTGTGCTGTTTCAGAGGATTTTCTCTCTCAATCACATGAGGTAAGAATTGGAGGATTATTATTCCCTATTTTACAAATGAGTAAACTGAAGGGGAAATGATTTGGCCAAAGTCAGACAAGACAGCTGGTAAGCATCCGATTTAGGACGGACGCCCAGGTCTCTTGATTCAAAGGCAACTGATTCTTCCTACTACAGCAGTTGCTAACATGGGACAAAAGGGACCTAGGAAGAAGTGAAAGGTGAAAGACAGTCCTGCGGGCACCAGCTATGTATGTTTTCTGCTCTATGAGTATTCAGAATATCATTGTTATAGAATCAGATTTAGAGCTAAAAGGGACCTTAGAGGTCCAATTTCCTCATGTTAAAGATGAAGAAAGTGAGACACAAAGGTGACAGAGGATAATAGTTTGAAAGTTGGAAGGAACAATAGAGCACTCAAGGGAAAGAGAAACCTGCTGCATTAAAAAAATGTGGATAGAGGCCATGAGTGAGCAGAGAGGGGGCAGACTGGGATTGGCAAAGGGCTATCAGGACCTGGACTGAAACTAATGGAACCTAAAAGCTAGAAGGAACCTTAGGGACTATCTTACCCAACCTACAAGTGACCCAGGGTCACAGGGGTAGTAAAATAGTAGAACTGGAGTCCTCTGAATCTAAATGCAAGTCACTTTCTCCTAAATGATGCTGCACTCTAGAGAAATTTATCAATTCTTCAACCAACAAGAATTTTTTTCAAAGTGCCAATTGTGTGCGAGACACTGTTCTAAGTGCTGAGGATGAAAAACCAAGATTAAAACAGTGCCTGCCCTGTTTGAATTCTATCAGATATGTATGGGTATACATGAAATACATACATGAATATACATGAACTATATATGGAACAGATGAACTATAACCTTTTAAGGGAAGGTATTAGCCATGAAAATAGAGCAACGAGGAAATGTTTCCCACGGAAGGTAAGGTTTGAGCAGGGCCCTAAAAGAAATCAGGGACTCCCTAAAAGCCATGATTTTTAAAAAAGGGCCTGAACAACCTATTTCATGAAATATCATAAATGCAAACTGCTCATATCTATTAGAACCAGAAGGTAAACTGAAAATAGAAAGGATCCACTGGTCACTTCCTAAAAGAAATCCCAAAAGGAAAGGTTCTAGGAATTTACGTAGACAAAATCCAAAGTTCCATTGTTTAAGAATAAAAACACTACAAGCATACATAAAGAATGAGATCAAGTAACAAGAAACCACAGTCAGCATCAAGAAAGACCTGGTTGCATCTACTAGAGATGAAAAGAGATCTTGGACTATAATATTCTAATGGGAAATCAAGACTTATCAGACAATCAAGAATAACTTACCCAGAAAAAGATGAGTATAATCCTAGCAGAGGAAAATATGGAATAGAAGACTTTCAAGTCTGTTTTTCATAAAAGAGAAGATAGTTGAGTAAATATTTTGACATGAAAACACAAAACTCAAGAGTAAAATCTAACAAAATAAATTTATTTAAGTAGTTGGAAGAAATTAGATGATAAGGTAGTATGAAGGTAACTAGATAGCATAGTGGATAGAGTCCTAAAATTGGGATCAGAAAAAAGTGGGTTCAAATACCTTCTCAGACACTTAACTAGAAGGACCTTGAGCAAATCACTTAACATCTCAAGCTCAGTTTCTTTACTTGTAAAATGGGAATAATAGAACCTATGTCATATGTTAGTTATGAGTATCAACTGAGTGAACAAATGTAAAGCACTTTATAAAACTTTAATGCTCTATCTTAATGCTCACTTTTTATTATTAGTGGAGGTGAAGAAACAAACGTTTCCTTCAGAACCTTAAAGTCTTCACAAGGTACTGAAGGTATTAAACACCCATATAATTGAGAGTATCAACTGACTTTTTCCTGAGGGTTTGAAGAATGCAAAGGAGAGAGGGTAAAAAAGAATATGTTAGTATAGAATGGAAGAAGAAAGGTAAAGGACTTGACTACTTCTCATATTTGGAGAAAATATGGAGAAAATTATGTAACCATGAAGGAAGGGATGAGTGAAGCAGGCATCAGATGAGCATCACTCTGGAAAGATCAAAGGAGGGTTGCACTAACACACACATACACACACACAAAGTTTGATGTAGAAATACATAGAACTCACCTAGGAAACAAGCATGAATTGGTGATGTTTAAGAGGGGGTATGATATTGAGCAGGGAACAGTCACAAGTCAAACAAACTTCCTGATTCTGATGGAAGGAGGAGCAAAACAAGAAAACAAAACAAAGCAAAGAACGATCATCTAAAGGGAAGAATGTCCTGCAAATAAGGAGCAGGGAAGGAGTGTCCATCAGCTGGGGAATGGTTGCATAATTTGTGGTGTATGAATGAAATGGTATGTTATCACACTGTAAGAAATGGTGGATGATGTGAATAGAATCATTTTGACCCATTAAAACTTATTAAAAATGCATAGAAGAGAACAGAAGTAAGTTTGAAAAGAGGTACAGCCAAGCAGGACAGTTATGAAAATGAAAATATGTGGAATTTCTTTTTTTAAAAGCTACATGAAATGGAGATTCTTGGGCTTATATACAATCTTCTTTTTGGTTGTTTGTTTTGCTGTGTATATGGAAATCCTCTCTTTTTTGGCATTTAAGTTCAAAATTTAAAGAAAAGAAAATTAAACAATGTGAGCAATAAAAAAACTGATTATGTCAGAGAGGGGGCAGCTGCTAGGACAGAGTATTGTATATATTTTTCAGACATGGGCTTGATAATGTTCTTTTTTCACAAGAGAATGTCTACTCTGCAGAGTTGGGGGAAAATGACTGGGATAAAGACAAAAGCTATAATTTATTTTTGGAAAATATATTTGGAAAATAATAATAATAATACACGGGGGATGGTTGCTAAGTCATTTTCCAGCAATGGCATTCATCAAAAGCTTAAGCATACACCCAAATAACCCAATTATGGTCTATATTTGTTAGAAAGAAATTAGTCTAAGTATTTGCTGCATCTTCACCTCTTGTAATGAATGACTAGCAATGTTTAATCATTTTTAATTGACCTCTTTTAGACTCCCTGGGACCCACCTTAGTTCATAGGATCCTAGATTTATAGCAAGAAGGAATCTCAGAGAGTATGTAATTCTCCCCTTTCCCAGTTTACATATGAGGAAACTGAGGCCCAGAAGGGTTAAATGCCTTCCCCAGGGTTACACAGCTAGTAAGTATCTGAAGTGGGGTTTGATCTTGTATCTTCCTGACTTCAAGGTTAGTGCCCTATTCACTACACAACACTGTCTCTCTCACACAGTGAGACACAGTAAAAAGAGCTCTTGATTTGGAATCAGAAGACAAGGTGCAAACATTAGCAGCATCACTGGGTGAAAAAGTCATTTCATTTCCCTGGACCTTGGTTTCTTCCTCCAAAGAATGGGAATGTTCGTATTTACACAATTTACCTCACAAGGTTGTGACAAAAGCACTTTGTGATTGAAAGCACTATGGAAGTATGAACTGGTCTTATTTTTATTTGATCTGGGTGAGTATATTTACTTTTACTTCATCCACAGCCTTCCTGATTTCTTAGGCTTTGATCTCTGCCATTGTAGACATTCAAGAATGAACGAATGGGGAAAAAGCACATTTTATATGCATGGGGGAGGGCACTGTGGAATAGAGGATGGAGGGCAGCCTTTGAGCCAGGAAGATTTGACCTCAAGCACAGACTCTTGACACATGCAGTTTTTGTGTAAATCATTTAGCCTCTTAGTGCTGTTATATTAGAAACAGCATTAGTGGCTCTATTTTGCCTTCATTCATCATTTTCTGATGCTAAGTTTCAGCTGCTTGTAAGTCACCTGATTTTGGATAAATCACAAGATTGCTCCCCCTTCCAAAAATCATCAAGTTAAGGAATGTCACAAGATCACTCCTCTCCCTCTCATCTTACTTCAGCACCTCCTGATCCCTTCCCCCAATAAGAAACTAAAACTAAGAGACTCGATTCCTATAATCTTATATTTCCTATTTTTCACTCCCTCCAAATTGTGTATTAACTGTGTAGAAATCAAGGTTCTGTGTCCTTGGCTACCAAGAGCCTTGGCCCCAGTTTGTTTCTACAACCACATGCATTGCAAAATAAATTATTGTCTGGGTGTAACTACTTGATTTCTTTATTCTATCATAACAGTACTCTGGGGAACTCTTCAAGACCATCATTTGCAGAGAAGATGTTGACCTGAATTGGGAGAGGGAGTTTTCTCAGCTGCATGTGCCCCTTACCAGTGAAATCACCAGTCCAGTCTCTATCTCTATCCCTATGTTCTGAGCACTAAATGCTAACGAATACAAATAGAAAAGCAAAATATTACATATTCCCATTCTAATGGGGGTGGGGGAAGAAGGACGACCCAGAGAATAGTTTTCAGCTGCAGGAGAGAGGGAAGGTCCCAGTGGTTCTTAGGATATAACGGCAAGGCATTCATTCATTCATCCCACCATCCACCCAACAATTCAATACAATTCAATATCTATAGTCAGTGTCTACTACATCTAAGACACTGTTCCAGGCACTGGAGGCACAAAAACAAAAATGAGACTGCCCCTCCTGCTGTCAAGAAGTTTATGTTATTTTGGACAAGAACTGATTTTGGGAAAGAGGTGTTCTAACTATAACACACCATTCTTCATTACCAGTCCCAGCCCCTACCACTACGCCTACCCAACTAATAGTCAGTTGAGTCTAGCAGAATGGCCCTCTGTCCATTCCCTTTAAATCAGACATTGCAAGAGCTGCACTTTCTCTTTGTACCTGACAACTTCAGCAGTGGATCTGGATTGCATTTATTTGGTATTTACCTAACAAGACCACTGGTTCCCAAAGACTCTGTCTGTGTAGCAATGAGTCACCTGAGCCTCTGTTTCTTCTTGTGTGAGGTTTTTTTTGTGCCTTATGCAGCACAGAGTTGTCCTTCCCCTGTCCTTCCTTCTCTTTTTTTCTCCCTCCCTCCCTTCCTCCTTTCCTTCCTTCCTTCCTTCTCTCCCTACTTCTTTCTTTCTTTCTTTCTTTCTTTCTTTCTTTCTTTCTTTCTTTCTTTCTTTCTTTCTTTCTTTCTTTCTTTCTCTCTCTCTCTTTCTCCCTTCCTTCCTTCCTTCCTTCCTTTCTTTCTTTCTTTCTTTCTTTCTTTCTTTCTTTCTTTCTTTCTTTCTTTCTTTCTTTCTTTCTTTCTTTCTTTCCTTTCCTCCTTCCTCTCTCCCTATTTTTCTTTCTTTCCTCCTCTCCTTGCTTTCTCCTTTTCTTCCCTTTCCATCTCCTCTGTCTCTCTTCTATTCTCTTCTGTCTATTCTCTCCCTCCATCTTTCCTCTCTCCTATCTCTCACTCCTTTATTTCTCTTATTTTCTCCTGTTTTTTCTTCCCTGTCACTTTCATCTCCCCTTTGTCTCTCTTCCTCCTCCATCTCTTTCTCTCTTTTTTCTCCTCTCTCTCATGTGTCTTTTGTCTCTCCATGATTTCCTCTTTTCTCTCATTTTCTTCTGAGGATTTTAGCCAGAGCAATCTTGGGGATAGGTGGGAACAGTAGGGAGGAACTAGCTTACAAATGGAGGAGGCAAGTCCTAAGAAGGTGGGGTTAGAGCAAACCTTAATGGCCTTCTAGCATAAGAATGAAGAGCCTAAATGAATCCACAAAGGTCACTTTGCTCTCTTCATTCAGGAGCCAGTAAAGTGCATCACTCAGAGCATCTTCTGGGCTTTGGTCTGCTTCCTTTGAGAGGTTACTTTCCCTTTTCTTTGACTAAAATCTTGAATAACAGGACCTCAGAGAGGAGAAATTAGTGGGGTAGGCTCTGGAGTCTCTGACTTGTGGAAGAGAGAAGAGAGAGGTAAGAGGAAAGAAAAGGGACAGGGGAGAGAAAGAGAGAGAGACAGAGAGAGACACAGAGAGAAAGAGGGAGAGAGAGAGAGAGACAGAGAGAGACACAGAGAGAAAGAGGGAGAGAGAGAGACAGAGAGAGACACAGAGAGAAAGAGGGAGAGAGAGAGAGACAGAGAGAGAAAGAGAGACAGAGAGACAGAGACAGAGAGAAGGAAAATAGGGGAGAAAATACAGAGGAAGACAGACATTTGGGCATATAAGGGAGAGAAGAGAGGAAGAAAAGTAAGAGATGGGAAAACATTAAAAAGAAATGAGACAGAAAAAAGACAACAAAAAGAGAGAAAGTGGAAGAAAAAAATTGTGGTCATGCAGTGGCCTGGCATATAGTAGGCATTTACTAAATGTTTATTGATGAATTAATTGCTGCAGTGTTGGCTAAGTATTGAGAAATCACTGCTACTCTCATTCCCTTTGTTTCCTCAGAGGGAGGCTATGACAACTTAGTTTTGGTCACTAAGGCAACCACCAAAAACTTGACCTCCTTCCCTTCTCTTTCTCTTCCCCTTCCTTTCTACTCTTCCTGTTGCTTCTCCCTTTGTCCAGAGTATTTAAATTCTCATTGTTATCAGAGTGGTCCCCACAGCTGCCTTGGGTAGAAATGATGGTAACATTTTCACCATTTTCTGGGAGGATATTTGAGGTCCCAGAATCAGGAAATCACTAGCCAAAGGTTACACAGCGAGTCAGTCCCTTGTCTCTTTCTTGTTCTGTCTGCAGAAGACCATGTTTCTCTCCACGATCACTCTCATCGCCTACTCTCATAGTGAGAATAAAACGAAGGTACCATTCCTATCATTTAATGTGACTGGCTACCATGGCAACAGGTGCTACATCTGTACCACCAGAGAACAAATGGAGTTTATCAAGAAAACAGCATGTGGAGCCACGGAGAGTCCTGGGGCTACTTGGGCTGATTTCCCTGGATCTCATCTGAGGGTATTGAAAAGGTAGGGCGAGGTAGTGGTGGTGCAGTATTCAGACTAATACACAAACCTCCCTTCTCTAATGAGCCTAACTAGGATTTTGGCAAAGTGGCACTTGTGATTTTACTTTGTTTTGAGTGAACACGGTGGTGCAATTAGGAATCCAGTAGACAGCTCTGTGGGCCCTAGGACGGGCAGTTCCTTTCACATGGAAGGCAGCCAGACAGAGGATTCTTCTTGTGTCTGAATTATGAACACCTGGACCTGGTAGTGGCTCACAGGTGGTCCAGGAAGTGTGCAGGACTCCTACTTGTCAACTCCTTCTAGTCTTTGACACAGATTTGAGGTTTTTTGAATCAGGATCCCAGAAAATGTCCTAAGTTCCCACGAAGGACAGTATAGAATTTCAATGGAAGCATGGGATTCACAATCAAAGGCTTTGGGTTCAAATTCTGGTTCTATTTGCTCACTAGGAAATCTTGGGTAAGTCACTTAAGCTCCATGAACCTAAGTTCCATAATGCATAAACTGATGAGGTTAAGTTCAATGGTCTTTAAGATCTCTTCCAGTTCTTAATTCTAGTATTATTGTTTATTTCAGGTTTGTTTTTTCCAATCTGTATGAGCAGGTAGATCTGAAAAGATATGGGTGTGGAAATTCCTGCTATGTTGTTTGTCCTTCTGCTCTTCAGAAAAGTGCATGATCAGTCAAAAAAAAGCATCCCATGCCTTCTGCTAAAACACCAACAATGGCTCCCTGCTGCCAACTGAATTAAATAATAACACATCCCAACATTTTCATTCAATTACCTAAAAAAAAATCATTTCATCCTGTCATACAATAGTGTCACAAACATAAACTACAACCCAAAGAACAAGAGAGCTATTTGTCCTAGGATCTTTTCTATTTATCCAAACTCCATCAATTATGAAGGCAAAAGGAACAAGAAACAATAATACAACCCTGGTATCCATACAGTGCTTTAAAATTTTGCAAAACATCTCATGCATTATCTAAGCCGACGTCATCAAGCTGGCATCCAATGACCTCTATCAATGGGTCTTGTCATAATTTTTGAGCCATACTCTTCAATCTCCGGTTCACTCCAGCCACGCTGGAATCTACTTCTTGGCTATTTCCAGTCCATGCTTTCTGTACTCCTTACCTCCTTCGTACTGGAATCACTTGGACTCTGCCCCTTGATCCTTGGGCTCTGATAAGGGAACTTTCTCACTCTCTTGCCCAGAACCAGAGCCCTGTCCACAAAACTTCCCAATAATTTCCAAATAATTCCATAGCTTGAATATCTGTGTTGTCTTTTTTTCATTGAGTTTCTTGATGAGAACTGTCTTGTTTGAATCTGTTTGTATCTTCATAACTTAGTATAGTCCCTGGCATGCAGTAAGCACTTAATAAGTGCTTTATCATTCCATTCATTCGTCCATTCATTCCATGATTTTGTCCTTCCACATACACTCTGTCTTCCTCTCTTTATCCTACCTCTTCTTCCAAGCCTTTGTTCAGACTGTTTCTCATAACTAGGATGCCCTCCTGTCTCTTCTTGGTCAGTTCATCTTGGTCAGGTCCAACTGCAAATTCACCTACATCCTTGCTAATTTTTCCCCATATTGCTCATTCCTTCACTTTACATCTAACAATGATATCACCACTCACCGGATTTGTGGTATTGTGAAAAATCACTGGATCTCTCTGGACTTCCATATTTTCTTTTACAAAAGGACAAGGTTGGACTAAATAATTTGTTAAATTACCTTTCTGCTCTATGACTAGATTTATAGTATACCATCACATACTTTTTTGTTATTATCTCTTCAGTTTTTCACACACACACAATACATATATATATATAGGATTATAGGGTCATGATTTTAGAAGTTACATAATTCAAAGATTTTAAACTTTTTTGTATTTTTTTCATCATGGACTCTTTTGACAGGCTGGTAAAACCTCTCAGAATCATATTTTTAAATTGATAATTGAAGGAAATACTAAATTTCAATTAAAAGTTAGTAAAAATAAAGATTTTTTCCCAACCATGTTCACAGACCTGCTAAAATCTATATTTGGACGTAGTTTAAGTATCCATGCTCTAATTCAGCCTCCTCCTTATAGAAATGAAAAAAATTTGAGGTTAAGGTAAAATTAAGTGACCTCTCCTGCCCTTCCCCCTTGAGAATGAATGTCAATTCTTTGAGATAAATGACTTTTTTCCCTTTCATTGTATCATTAGCTCCAGTTCTTAGCAAAGTGCCTGGCAAACAGTAAGCACTTAATAAACACATGTTGCCTCACACAGATAATAATAGCAGAATCTAGATTTGAACTCAGGTCCTTTGGTTCTTAATTCAGTGTTCTTTCTACTTTCCCACCTGCCTTGTGATAGTTTCTTTAATTAGACTGTAAACCCTGAAAGGGCAAGTTAAGTTGCTTTCTCAGGATCACATATACTATAATAATGCAGAACTAGGATTTCAACCTGTTTCCTAAATCTCCAAAACATAGTACGCTTCTATTATATGAACCTGTGATGGTTTGCTGGGGGCCATTTATCTTTAGTTTGGACCTAATATTCCATTATGGGCCGCTAGGTGACACCAAAGTGCACTAAGTGCCTGACCTGGAGTTAGGAAGATACATGTTCCTGAATTCAAATCTAGTCTCAGACACTTAATAGCTGTGTGACTGTGGGCAAGTGACTTAACTCTGTTTGCCTCAGTTTCCTCATCTGTCAAATGGGCTGGAGAAGGCAATGACGAACCAATCCAATATCTTTGCCAAGAAAGCCCCAAATGGAGTCATGAGGAGCAGTACATAACTGAGAAATTGACCAACATGGACCATTGCATTGGTGGAGGTAATCCTATCAAGGCAGATCAACAAATATTCTACAACAGATCTTAGAGTGTTGCCTAGGACACTGAGAAATTGAACAGCTTTCCTTAACATCACACAGTCAAGGATATGTGCCTGGGTCTTCCAGGGTCTGCTGTATCCACTTAAGCCTTGTTACTCTCCTGGAGCCACTGCCACTTCTTTATTTCCACATGCTCATTAGCACCCATGCACAAACTAGCTAACTGGGTTTGTGATTCAGGAACAGAGCAAAGTCCCCAAGGGAATCCACACTGTGACACTAAGACTTCCTAACAGCTAATTTTAACCAACCTGTCAAAGACCACTCAGTCCCATCTTTGAAAAGGAATGTAGAAGTGAACGTGTTTTAGCAATTCAGGCAGTGGCTGTGATGGAGCTGAACTTTGCATGGACAGACCTTTCTTTGAATAGTTCCAGACCTCCCTCTATTATCACAATGAACTATGGACTCTGGGCTGAGAGGCTGATTTGGATGTATATCACACACAAAGGAAAAGACCATGCTGTATATTTAATGAAAGATATTTTGAGAAAGCTTCTGCTAAGACCTCCCCTCTGCTTGGGCCTCAGTCTTCTCTCCTTGGCATGGTTGTTTTTCATTAATAAAAGATATTTACAAGAAAATAGAATTTGGGGATGCTGAGGAATTCATCTGTTTTGGCTGATTTCTTTCCTCCTTGTCATCTCCCCAAAACATAATGCCACTCACCTCTCTCCCAGTCATTCATACACACACACACACACACACACACACACACACACACACACACACACATATGCACCCTCTGCCTGAAATCACTCTATGGCAATTAGTTGCCCGGGAGATGATTACACCTTCAGGTGGCAATCAGACACAGGGCAAACTCCAGAAGAACCAGATTGGGATCTCATGCAAATTTCTGCTCCCAGGATTTAGGGGAAAGAAAAAAGCCAGGTATGAGAAAAAAAAATAGTGACAGGTAATGTGAGCTTACGAGCATTATCAAACAGGGTCTTTGAGAGGGTTTCTAGGAGATTTGGGACTTGTGGGGAGCAGGCAATGGCTAGGGGGCTGGTGGTTTTAATTACCCCCATCTGGATTTCTTTGGTTTCTGGAAAGGTTGCTGGTAGAAGGTCAGTTTGACCAAGGTGCACAGAAAAATAGCTTGGGCACATTTTAATAACAGAATCATAGGATGGGGATGTCCAAACTGGAAGGCACCTGAGAGGTCAATTAGTCCCATGCCCTGACTTGACAGAGAAAAAAGCTCAGAAGGAAGCACAGAAAGGTCAAGTCACTTGTCTTGGGTCACACTGAGACTTTAGCACAGAACCAAGATTAAACCCTAGACCTGTGCTCCTTGGAAAAACTGTCTTCTCAAAGCCTAACATGGATATCTGGAGACACTGAGGGTGGGAAAGGAAGCATATTCCCTATAGACTCCCTGCCCCCTCCAAAGGCCTAATTGACTTTGTTTCCCCTCTTCTATTCTTGCCTACTTTCTTCTACCTACATACTCCTATGACTGGGCCTGCCCAAGGCAAAACTTCCTTGCCTAGAGAGCTGCTCCGTAGGACATACCCAGAACTGACCAAAACCATTAATCAGTAAGCATTTTTATGTACCTGAACATTGCATGAGGTACTGGCATCTCAAAGACCAAAACAAAACAAGACAACCCCCCCTTCAAGGGAAAAACACCACTGACTTTGAGTCTAATGGCAGAGTCGCTGTAGGGAAACTGTGGGTCTTCCAGGGCCTTCTCCATTCATCAAGCATTGTTACCTGTCCTTGAGCCCTTGACGGTTCTTTATTCTAACATGCTCTGTAGTACCCATATACAAGCTAGCTAGCTGGGATGTGATCTGTGGTTCTGTAACAGTCTCTGGAAAGACTGCGGTCCTCGGGGCAGGCCATCTCCATGTTTGTTTCCAAGCTGAAAAAACGGAATTCCATTTAGTTCTCTTGGGGTGGTGGACAAAGCATGAATTTTATTCTTTTCCCCTGTTGTTGTCTTATATTTTTTCTATTAGAAGCCACCTTGCCATCTACTTTGAACCAAGATAAAAATTTAAATTAATGTGGACTTTAATGGAGTGAGAAATAGACTGAGTAAGAAGGCTATAAAAGGCAAAATTCAGCACAATGAGGATTTGAACAGCTTAGAAGACAATCTTGAATGGTGAGTCAGAAGGGCTCGGTTCAAATACTGTCAGGACTTACTGGGCATGTGATCTTAAGTAAACCTCCTCATTTAGAAAATGAGGTGGTTGGACTGATTCAGGCCCACCCTGTCCAGCATTTAGACTTCTGGGGTCTTTAGTTTATTCTTTATTCCTCCCTAGTCTCAGGGGACCAATGGACTGCTCTAGGAGATCCTTCTAGCCTCTGTGACAGGCCAGAATAAAGGAGGCTACTTTGGGATACAGGAATATCCAAGATATATGAATCTTCTCACTACTGACATGGCTTCTAAGGAGACTGAGGCACAGGGAAGGTGGAATCAGGACTTTACCAGACACTTTAGCACAACATGGCAACTTGAGTCCCAGGGTGAATCACACTGACAGCTGGAGACTAATTTAGCATCATTTTCCCACAATTGATCATGCCTCATGCACAGACCTAATCCATATTTATAATTGCACGTTGGACAATTCATATTTTCTCCATCTGCTGGGGGCAGGGCCCTGGTTGCTGACTGTGAGCTGGAAAGGCAGTACTTTTCAGATGGGTCAACCCTGAAGGTTGAAGATCTGGACTGAATAACTGCAAAGTCTGAAATGTGGATCCCATTTAAACAAGGATTTCAGCTTGCTTTCAAACCATTTTGCAACCAAAAAATGAGCATTTTTTAAGCACCAGCTATAGGCTAAGAACTAGGCTAGACACTGGAGTTATAAAGGCAAAAGCAGACCATTCCTTGCCCTCAAGGATCTTACATTCTAGTGTGTGAAACCACATACACAAGGTATACCTCCATAAAAACTAGGTCATGGTTTTTTGAGGGCTGCTAGGGAGCGCCATAGTGAATAGAGCATTGGGCTTGGAGTCAGGAAGACTCATCCTTCTGAGTTCAAGTCGGGCCTCAAGATACTTAGTATCTGTGTGACCCTGGGCATATCATTAAAACTCTCTTTGCCTCTGACTCCTCACGAGATAATGTGTGTAATGTGTTTAACCAACCTTAAAGTGCTATGTAAATGTTTGCTATTAGGAAAACGCCTGGTTTCCTTCAAGGGTCACCCATAGAAGATTTCTAATCCCAGGTGTCATTCTCAAATTATCCCTTGCTCTCACTCCCATATCCATTCTGTTGGCAGATTCTGTTGATTTTACATTGGGTAGCATCTCTCTTAGATCCCTTCCCTCCCCAAACTCCTCTGAGGCTGCCACCATCCTAGTTCAGATCCTTATATCATAATGACTTTATGTTGAATCTCCCACTAAAAACCAACCTCTACTCAATTGTTAATCTTCCTATAGCACAAGCCTGATCATGTGACACTACCTCGGGGGGAGGGGTGGGGGTGGGACGGGTTCCCTTCCACTCAATAAACTACTTGTTACCTCCAGAATCAAATATAAAATCTTCCGGCATTCAAAGCCCTTTACCACCTGCTCTATCTCCACCCCTCACCTTTCCAGTCTTCTAACATCTTACTCCCTTCCGACATAGTCCAGTGACCCTGGTCGCCTTTCTGTTGTTCCAACAGGGCATTCTCCACCTTTAGTCTAAAGAGCCTGTTCCCTGGCTGTCTCCCATTCTTGGAGCTCTCTCCCTTTCCTCATCTCCACCTCCTGGCTTCCTTCAAATCCTAGCTAAAACCCCACCTTCTTAAGAGAAGCCTTTCCAGATCCCTCTTAATGCTAGTACCTTCCCTCTGTGACTCTTCCCAATTTATTCTGTGTATATCTTGTCTCCCCCATTAGACTTCAAGCTCTGAGAGCAGGGACTGTCTTTTGCCTTTCTTTGTATTGTCAGAGGTTAGTAGAGTAACACTTAATATATGATTATTGACTGACTGACTAATCCACAGAACTCTGCCCCTCTCCCTACTCCAGTTGTAGGTGATTTCTTCTTCTTGAATTTACTTTGTACTTACTCATCTATAGACTGCCTCCACCAAACCCCCTGTTATATTTTTGCCTTTGTAAGATCAGCTCCTTGTATAAGTGCTTGGCATCTAATTATAATAACTTAATGAGCTTATTGAAATGAATTGAGAAATTTCTTTTTATTTAAGCAAATTAAACATTCCACTACAAAGAAATCTGTACCATTAGTCATATTAGTAATTCTTTATAGGTAACATGAAGATAACAGTAGTATAAATTATGAGAGAAGAAAAATGATCACTAATGGGAAGTCACCCCTAACCTAGCCTAAGGCAGAACCATGGCATTCCTCAGTTTCCCCAATTCCCTGGATGACATTTAACTCTAGGTCACTTGACTCTTTATCCTTCCTGGGCAAAAAGTCCCTTTCCCCAGAATGTTCTTCTCCCCCCATGAGGACATCTCACTGTCCTCGAAGAATACAGGTGAAAGCAGAGTGAGAAGAAAGCATAGGATAGCATTGCCATGAGACCAGCATTGATTTCCAACTCCCTGTCTCCACTTTAATCCATACTTTTATTAACCTTTAAGTGTAGGAAGAAACATTTAGAGAAGACAACGAGCCCGTATCCATTGCTGTTATTAGTTCCTTTCAACTCCCACCAAAGAGCAGCCCAAGACAGCAATATTACTACTTGGGAGGCAGCTGCGGGGTGGGATGGAAAGAATTATGAGAGGGCTGGATGGAAAGTAGAAGTAGATTTGGCCAGCATCCCCAAGCACAAAATATATCCTCGAGATGTCATCAGGACAATAGCAAGAGTTTCCATTTTATTTATCTACTGAGAAGCATTTTTTTAAAGAGCTGACTCTTAGGGCTGGCTTACAACCCCATATTGTTCTCAACAGAAGGTCATTCCTCCTGGCTCTTCCATCATAACAAGATGTTGCTGACTCCAAAACCTCTAACCACCATGCTACGTCTACATCTTGCCTCTCCATTTTTCTTTATCCTCCTTGCTCCAACTCTTAATTCCTCTTCCCCTCCTTACTCTTACTATCCCCACATATCCAGAGCTTTGCTGAATCTTGTTTCATTCTGAACAATGTTGCTCTAGTACATCCCTTTGTCTCCACCAGTACAGTCACCATCCTAGTTCAAGCTCTTAAAATCTCTCCCTGGCCCCCTAGACTATGACAATAGTCTCCTAAATGTTCTCCCTGCCTTAAGTTTCTTCCCATTCCTATCCATCCTCCACAGAGATGCCAAAGGGATTTTCTTAAAGCTTGGGTCTCCCCATGTCACTCCCTTACTAAGTAAACTTCAATGGTTCCCTATTACCTCTAGGATCACTTGTAAACTTCATTTAAAGCTATTCACAACCCTGTCCCTTTCTTTTTTCCCAGTCTGTTGACACACATTATTCCTTTACACAATTCTATCACTTCAACAATATTGACCTATTTGTTGGTGTTACTTGTAAGAGATTCTCCCTTCTCCCATATCCATTAATTTGTAAGGGTTGTGGCCCACATGGTCTCCCTCTTCATTGCCAACTCTTCAATCTGTGGCTTCCTTCAAGATTCGATTCAAATGCCACCTTTCTCAGAAAGCTTCTCTGGCTCCCCCAACTGCTAGTGCCTTCCTGCCTAATATATCTTTTATCATCTCTGAATGTAAAACAGTTCATATAAATGTTGTTTTCTCCATTAGAGAGTTGCCTTTCTTGAAGGCTGGAGCCTCTTAGCACATAATATGCACTCAATAAATGCTTACTTGATTGATAGTTGTCTGCGAGTATTGAAATTTTTAAGAGACTTGCCCAAGGTCACACAGGCAACATATATCAGCAGCAAGACCTGAACTCAGATCTTTCTAACTTCAAAATTTATCTTCTACAAATAATGATATGTTAATTTCAACCTTCTCACTCTATGAGGAAGAAATTAGCTTTGAGAGAGGAAGGAACTTGCGTATCTAATAATAACAGTGTGCATCAAGGTTTGCAAAGCAATTTACCAATATGATCTCATTCAAATTTTGCAATAATCCTGTGAGTTGGAGCGGTTATTATGTTGTCCATTTTACAGATGAAGAGACAAACAGGAAGAAGAGAAGTAACTCAAATCTAGTCAACATCAAAAAAGCATACGACAAAAGATAGTAAAGGGCCAGCACTCTATCCACTCTATCATTTAGCTGGCTCTAGTTCACAGGCCAGCCAGGACTAGAATATGGGTCTCTTCCTCCCAGGGTGGCATTCTCCCTCAGTGTTGGAGATTTGGAATGATAGTGACAAGATTAAATTAAAGAATAAATTCCCTTTCTACTGCACAGTGGCTATTCTAGACCTTCTCTGTCTTCATCAAGCCTCGTTAACCATCTTCTTCCCCATCTTAGCAGAGTACTTCTATTTTAATGAGAAAATAATGGCTATCCATCCTGAGAGCCATCTTTTCCCCACTGTAAACCTCAAACCTTCTTCATATCATTTTCCACTTTCATCCTAATTTCTAAGTAAGGGATGACTTCACTCTTTGCCAAGATCAGGACTTCCATCCATGCAATGTATTCTCCCCCCTTTCATTTTTTTTCCTCCAGGAGCTTGTCTCCTTCATCACTTCCTTTTTGTCTTATCTCCAAACTCCCCTTATCCACTGTCTCCTTTTCTGCAGCCTACAAATAGCCTCTTTCTTTGGGAGGCAGGGATTGTGTGTGTGTGTGTGTGTGTGTGTTTGCATTCTTAACCCCAAGGTCTAGGGTGAAGAAGACATTTAATAAATGTTCATTCTTTAATTGGATGCAAATTCTTAAAACAAAAAAGACCCTTTAGTTGACCCTGCTATCCCCTTAAGCTATTGTCTAGTATTCCTTCTTTTCACAGACAATCTCCTAGAAAGGTTATTCCATAATCTTTGCATACATTTTCCACACTTCTCAACCCTTTAGTATCTGGTTCTGGATTCCACTACTCAACCAAAACTGCTCTTTCCATACTTACCAATAATCCTTGAACCTATGAAATATAGTGGCCTTTTTTCAATGATCAATTTAACTGATATCTCTCCTTTTAAGAGTACTGACTAATTCCTTCTTCTGGACAATTTCTCTTCCATTTTCCTCTATGAAACTGCTGTATCCTGGTTTTACTTTTTCCATTCTGGCTGCTCTCTCCAGGCTCATTTGAAGAATCATCATCCACTTCCTATTGAGTGTGTCTCCAAGGTTCTGTCTCTGGGTTCTCTGGTTGGTAAGCCCATCACCTACCATGGATAGGTTCAGTTACCATCTCTATGCCGATGGTTTCCAAATCTACATACCAGCCCTTACTTTTTCTCTCTACTTCACTCCCACATTGCCATGTGCCTGATGGAAATCTCTGCCCAGATAGCCTATCAATACCTCTAACTCAACATGTCCAAAATGGAAACTCGACTTTCCTCTAAAACTTGTTCCTCATTCAAACTTCCCTGTTTCTTTTGAGATTACTACCATTCCTAAATTATCCAGGCTCAAAACCTCCATCTTCCTAACCTCCCATAGGTATCCAGTTGTCAGTCTTGTGGATTCTGTCCCCACAATATCTCACATTTTCTCTCTTCTTTCTATTCACATTCTAGTGCCTTAGTTTAGGCTTTTAAGAGCTCCAACCTGGGCCATTGTAAGAGCTCCCTGGTCTCCCCAATCCATCCTCTTCACTGTAGCCAAAATAAATCTCTTTCAGTACAAGTTTGACTACTTCTTCTCCCTATTCTCATCCTAGCATTTAATGCCTATCTGGCTCCCATTTATATTTCCAGAGATTTCATATTATTCCCCTCTTCTCACATTCTACATTCTAACCATACTAGACAACTAACTGTTGCCTGAAATGGACATATCTCCCATCTCTGAATCTTTGCCTCAGTTGTCCCATGTGACTAGATCTCTTTCCCCTTTCCTGTTTAGAATCTTTACCTTACTTCCTATGATCATTTTTTTCTGATCCCAGCCCACAATTGTTAGTGTGTTCTCCTTTCTCAAATGGCTCAGTAAATTACTCATGTAATGGCTACATTTCATGAATAAAATGGGAATGTTCTTTGACCCAGAGATTTCAATGCTAGGCACATATGACTAGGAGGTCAATGACAAAATGAGAGATCTTATGTTCACTGAAATGCTTACAGCAGCATTTTTCATGACAGCAAAGAACTGGAAACATCACAGATGCTCATTCATTTGGAGATGGCCAAAGAAATTGTGGTATGTAGATGTAGTGGAATATAACTGTGCTGTAAGAAATTATGACTATGATAAATACAGAGAAGACTGTGAAAACTTACATGAACTAAGGCAAAGGGAAAAAGGTAGAACCAAGAAAATTGATATGTAGAAAAATACATTGGGAAGAATAACAATAAAACAATTCATTTTGAGTACTGTGAAATTATATCCCACAGAAGAGATTCAAGATGGCATCTTCTTCCTTTCTTTGGGGGTGGGGGAGATGTGGATATGGAAGGCTGCCCATAATATCAAAGTCTTTTGATATTATGGCTAAGTTTTGCTCAACTGTCTTTATTCTTCCTTGTAATAGGGATAGCTCCCTGGAAGGGAGAAGAGAAGGTAATAAACATTTTTAAGTGCCTACTATGTGTCAGACCCTGGGCCAAACACTTTATAAATATTATCTCAGTTGATTCTCATAACAACCCTGCAAGGAGCTATTATTATCCTCTTTTTACATATGAGGGAACTGAGGCAGACAGAACTTAGATGACTTGCCACACTGGTAATAAGTGTCTGAGGTCAGATTCGAACTCAAGTTTTCATAATTTCAGTCTCTGCACTCTATACACTGCTCCTCTAGCTACCTCTAAGGAAAGGTGGAGAGAAACCTTGGGAAATACAGGTGACAAAAGAACAAAGATACTAACAAAATTTTTAAAAAAATAAAATACATGTACACACACATACTTTATTCTAGCACCTACCATAGTATTTGCACATAGCATATAGAAGACACTTTAAAAATTAATCTTAATTGAATTCAGGTAGTGCTATATAGTGAAAAAATAGCAAACCTTGGAGTCAAGAAAGACCTGTTCCTTATTGAGAGCATGCTCAGGTGGGACCATGACTGGTTTCTGATGGCTTGCTGTATGGTGAAGAAAAGCCTTTTAGTTAGCTGTTGAGTGTGCGTACAAAGGTTTCAAGGGAGAACTTTGACCTCTCTCTCTTCCCTGGTAGTAAGTTAGAAAGAATTGTAAACCTGTGTGTATGTGTGTGTGTGTGTGTGTGTGTGTGTGTGTGTGTGTGTGTGTGTGTGCAAAGGCCACACTGGTAACAGAGTCATATTCGAACCCAAGTCCTCTGACTCCATAACCAATGCTCTTTGCACCATGTTATAAGTAAGGACGTTGAATAGATTTGTTGTTGCCTGTTATACATTTAAGTTTCCCTCTTTATCCACCCTTCCTTTATTCTCTCTTTTTAACCCACTGGTCCAACTGAGAGGTAGGAGAAGGGAAGGGAAGAGAAAACTGTGACAATCTTTTGGGGGATTTGACTTCTTCATCTGTAAAGGGATGCTCCTGGCCTAGATGATGTCTAAGAGTTCTACTAGCTCTCTCTCTCTCTCTCTCTCTCTCTCTCTCTTTCTCTCTCTACATATATATATATATGCTTATGTATGTGAATATGGGCTTGGGAGAGTGAACTCAGAGCCTATATATGCAATACAAAGGCATTTCTTTCAGAAATACAAGAAAAAACAAAGAGTTCTGAACTCATCTGGCTTTCTACCATACCACTGAGTCACATTTAGGCAGTGAAATATGTGTTCTCCTGGGTGTAGATCTCCTAACCATTTTTCATCCCACTCCTATCCTTCTGTCCTTGATGGCTGCTTAGAAGATCATAGAATAATAGATGTAGAGCTAGAGGAGCTCATGGAGATTATCTAGCCCCATTCCATCCCTTTACAGATGAGGAAACTGATGAGTGGTCAAGGAATTACAGACCTTGTATACTTTGCTGGTTTGCTTGGAGCTGCACCTATCCTACCCTGCCATCATCCCCATCTCTTATCAGGCAATTTTCTTTGAATAGAAGAAAAATTTCTTTTGGAAACACATCTCATTGGAGACAAAGTTCAGGCACTTCACCAGCTGAGATGGAGGAGTCAGGTACTTACTTGGCACCATGAGGGGTAGGGAAGGATAGGACAGGAATAGAAGTGTGTGCCTTTCTCCTGAGAAGTCATAATTGGGTAGTTGGAAGAAACTGAGTTGAAACAACTAGAGAACAATTACTAAGCACTCCTAAGCGGTACATCAATATGTGCAAGACAGCAAGGTGGAAGATAAGAAGAATGAGGTATTAGCTTCAGCTCAACCCACTCTCCTTGTCACAGTTTTCTCTTCCCTTCCCTTCTCCTACCTCTCAGTTGGACCAGTGGGTTGAAAAGAGAGAATAAAGGAAGGGTGGATAAAGAGGGAAACTTAAATGTATAACAGGCAACAACAAATCTATTCAACGTCCTTACTTATAACATGGTGCAAAGAGCATTGGCTATGGAGTCAGAGGACTTGGGTTCGAATATGACTCTTACCAGTGTGGCCTTTGGGAAATTACTCAATCTTTTGGGGGATTTGACTTCTTCATCTGTAAAGGGATGCTCCTGGCCTAGATGAGGTCTAAGAGTTCTACTAGCTCTAAAGCTATAATTCTATGATCTTCTGAGCAGCTATGAAGGACAGAATGTTGGGAGAAGGATGGAAAAGGGTTAGGAGATCTGCACCCAGGAGAGCACATGTTTCATTACTTAAATGTTGCTATCATCAAAGTCAAGGAGGGGGGGGTCTAACACATGCAGAAAGGCATGCTCTAAAAGGAAATCATCAAGTACATTTGGATGTAATTCAGCATCTTATAGTTCTCAAGTAACTTCAGGAACCAGGAGAAAATTAGGGATTATGGATCCATTAAAACTAAAAAAAATAGACTATTCCTTCCACTATCATATTCAGTTTTGTAACAACCAAATACAAATGTGCATAATTCTTACTTTTATGTCTATCATTTGACTGTGCACTGATTGTAATGGGTGCTAACTATACTATAATACAACTTGTAATTTTTAAATGTCGCTGTAGTGGTATAGTGGAAAGCCAGCTGGACTTGAGTTATAATCCTGATCCTATCAGCAGTTAGTTAAGTGTCTTTGGGCAAGTAATTTTCACTCGATGTGCCCTCATTTCCTCCTCTAAAAAAGGAAGGTGGTAGATTTGATGATCTCAATGTATCTTTCCTCTTTCTGTATGGAATAATCCATATAGAAGAAAAGATCTAGGGGAGATCTCCAGCATAGTGTAGGAGGAAGGGAGCTGGATTGGAAGCTAGGAGACATCTGAATGGAAGTCCTGCCTCTGGAGCTTCCAGCCATGTGATTTGGGGGCAACTGGTTTAAATCTCTGAGCCTCAGTTTCTTTGCTTGTAAAATCAATGATTCTTATTCATTTCTTAGGGTCACTGTGAGGCTCAGATAAAGTAATGCCAGCATTACTGGCATTGGGAAACCTTCAAGCCCTATATTCATTTCAGCTGGTTTATGTAAAGCATTTCGCAAATATTAAAGTGTCATATAAACGTCAGTTACTATTATTGTTATTATCTCTAAGGCCCCTTCCAGCTCCAGTATCCTATGAATCATTTCCCTCCTCCCCACAGCACCCAGAGTCCTCAGAAAAAGAAATGATAACTAAGGAAAGGCTTTCACGTGTGTGTGTGTGTGTGTGTGTGTGTGTGTGTGTGACACTGGGCAAGCAGGTCACTGTAAAATAAAGGGTCTTAGATTGGCTGTTTTCTGAGGTTCCTTTTGGATTTTAATTTATGGTCCTATGATTCTTAAAATAGCCGTTTATACATACAGGAACCCCAAGTTCAGAGGGAATAGGGAATTGTTTCCTAACAGACCTTCTCAATCAAGCAAGAAGCATGTATTTAGCACCTAACTGTCTGCTAGGCACGGTGCTAAGGTTCAGGGTATTTAGAGGCAAAAATGAAGTAACCTCTGCTCTGGAGAAGCTGGGGGGATTACATGTTCACATAATAATTGATGAAATAGAAGGGAATTTGGGGGTGAGGATGAAGTACTACAAGCTGCCAGTAGAGGGCAGGAGTGGTTTCATGTGGAAGATGTTGGATGAGTGTTCAAGGCAACCAGAGGTTCTGAGAAGTGGAGAGGACAAGGAGCGTATTTCAAGTGTGAAGCAAAGGTTGGAAGATGAGAAAAGGTGTTCTCTGTAAAAGGGACAAAAGAGGGAGATTTGAGTGGAAATTTGGCATGTTTGAAGTAGCTACAAGTACAGAGGAGAGCTGGGCCTGGAGTCAAGATCTGCATTCAAATCCAGCCTCAGATACTTACTAGCTGTGAGATCCTGTGCAAGTCATTTAACCTGTCTGCCTTAGTTTTTTCAATTGTAAAGTGAGGATCCATTTCTAAGGATCCAATGAGATAATTGTAAAGCACTTAGCACAGTGCCTAACACATACTAGGTGCTTAATAAATATTTATTCTCTTCCATTACGCTTCCCTTGTAGGATGCCTGGGGTTGGAAAAGTTAATGTGGAGGGAAACACACAGACACAGACACAGACACAGACACAGACACAGACACAGACACAGACACAGACACAGACACAGACACAAAGACACAGACACAGACACAGACACAGACACAGACACAGACACAGACACAGACACACAGACACACACACACTGTTCCTGAGGCATTCTTCATACACATGCCTATACTTTCTCTCCAATCCCATTCCAGCTCAAGTGTCTCTGTCTGATTTTAGCGTTTCCCCTAAGACCCACTTCCTTCCATGCCTCAGACACACAGCCCAGGGCCATTTTGTTGGGGTGGGACATCATGACATTTATTAGCTATGAGTCGGTATGGAGGTAGTAATTAAGGTGCTTGAGAAAGATAACCTAGGTGGGAATCCCACCTGAGGCACTTAGTAGCTCTGCGACCACAAGCAAGAACTCTCATTTTCATCATCTACAAAATAATAAGACTTGTGCCATCTACTTCACAGGGGATGATTATGAGGAAGACACTTTCCAAAACTCAAAGAATTTTTGGAAAGTAAATTCCTCTTGGAAAATTTCAGAAAAAAAAGAGGGAAAGACAGTCGAGGGAAGTAGCAAGTTTTATAGGATGAAAAGCGTGTAGAATTTGAATGGATCTGGGCTTTGAGTGCTAGTTCTGCCACTTGTTACTCATGTGATCTTGGACAAGTAAATTAACTCCTCTAGGACTTAGTTTCCCCATCTGTAAAATGAGGGGTTGTGGATTAGATGGTCTCTAAGAATCCTTTTGGCTCTAGCTCTAGGAAACAATGACACTTTGTATTTTCTTATGTACATGTGCATATATACATATGTACACATACAAAGACAAGCTATGAGTGTCTGACCCCTAGGACCTTAATATTCAACTGCAGGTGATATGGCATGAACATTATAAGTGCCATTAGTAGTCTAATAAATGAATTAAAGTGACATTGAAAACATGGAGGAGGAAAATGATATGGTCTCTGCCCTCAATAAGTTTACAGTCTATAGGGTTGATATGATGTGAACACATCCAGATCAGGAAACCAAGGGATTGGTTCATTTGTGTTGTCTCCCATCTCACTCCTAATTTGTCCGGAGGCAGCAACATAGGAACATAGGACCATACATAAAGAACTCAAAGGGACCTGAAAGGTCATTTAGTCCACTCATCTTTTTTTTTTACAGCTGAGGAGACTGAGAATCCAAGAAATTAATAAATTTGTCCAGGATCACACTGGTAATAAGTGGCAGGGTTGGGATTTGAACCTGAGTCCTTGGAGCACTGTGCCTGATAGAAACTTGGTAAAGGTTGAAGGTAGTTGCAGTAAAGATGGAAAGAATGTGTCAGAACAGATGAAAAAAATCAGAATGGTACAAACTGGTGAATTCAAAGACCAGAAAAACGAAATTGTGATTAACTAGAAGAGAAAGGGCAAACTCATGTAAATAACTCATGTAACGCCGATAAAAAGGATGACAACATTGACCTGAAAGAAAAGATAAAGGATTACTGTGTGGTAAGTTTAGTACCAAAACATCATGACTTCTCTGGGACTCAGTTTGCCCATCTGGAAAATGGGACCAAATGACCTGTAGCTAAAGTGCTATGCTAAGTCATGATCTGATACCAAACCTTAAAGGCTTATTAGAAATCATCAAGTCCAGCCCTCTCATTTTACAGAAAGGGAAACTGAGGCTCTGAGAAGAAAAGGGATTTGCCCAAGGACATACTGCTAGTTTATTGTTATTTTTGCTGTGGCATGCTGGGACTCAAACCCAGTTCTTTCAACTCTCCCCCATAGCCCACTTTAGGAGCATCCCCATAGAATGTTGATAGCAGTGTAATAAATCCCAGAAGCCTTTTATGAGGGGAACAGCCAATAGCCATTCTTTTCTTTCTCATTTCTTTGTGTGAATGAAAATGATGAGCTTAGTGGCTACATATCCCAGATTGCAAAAATAATGTGACCATTTGTCACTTGTAGCTGCCTTGTTACTCTCCATCAACACTGGTTGTGGGCAAGTTCATACATATAGATTGCTCTATTCCAGCCTTCAGCGGAGGGATTTTAGACAATTAGCAGTCCAAGACCAGGACTCTGTGACCAGCGGGGCCAGAAAAAAAGGAGGAAAATTGACCCGGTTTCTTCTGGGTCTGGCACCATATTTTAGGAGGCATTTTGATGAAATGGAGCATGTTCCCAGGAGGGTGAACAGAGATGATAAGGGACCTGGAAACCGTGTCCTTTGGGGAAAGATTTGGTCCACAGAACCAATCAATCAAACAATTAATCAATAGATATGTATGCGTGAAGAATCAACCAGTCTACAAGCATTCATTATAAAGCTTACTTTTAAATAATAAGAAAGCACTCAGAAAAGCAAAATAACCATATTAAAATCTTTAGTTGCTAATTGGAAAAAAGGAGGGGACTCATTCTGTGCTACTCAAAAGGGCAGATTTAGGAGCATTGGTGGAAGTTGTATGGAGGCAAATTTTAACTCAGTAGAAGGAAGGACTTCCAGAAGGCTGAAGTCAAATGAAAATGGAGTGGGCAAGTGGGTGACTTCATAAGCTAATAAGCTCTCATTATTGGAAATGTCAAAGCAGAATCATACCCTACAAAGGATATTGGAGAGAATATCATTGGCTTCTATTTTACAAGATGGAAGAATCTTCAAGGTCTATCTTCCAACCCTCTCTTTTTATAGTTGAACTGGGAGATTAAAACACTTGCCCAAGGTCAGACACATTGTCAATATCAGAGGCAGGATTTGAACCTGATTTTTCTAACATCAGAGCCAATACTCTCCTGCTTCAAGTAGGGGTTAAATTAAATATGGACTGAAGTTCTTTCCATCTTTAAGGTTCTATGAAACTAAATATTTGATTGAGATAATCCAAGACGTGTCTTAGCTGGCCACCTTTTTGGACTGTAGGTTCATGGAGTAGTGTAGGGAAGTCAAGAGTCCTGCTTTAGCCTGATCTCTCAACAGAGCCTAGGATTCAGACTATTTTCCTTCCCAGGTATATCACTAAACTATCCCATTTCAGGACTCTCCTCTTTCTCTCTTCTGATCTGGGATAATCCATCCTGGAGCATCTATTTCTTTGCCTTCCACATTCTCTTCTTCAACCCCCACAAAAGTAGATAAGAAAAGACCAGGGAATGGAAGAGTCATTCTGTAGTGTTGATCTCATTATTTTTGCCTTTCTCTTTTTATTCATTTCTCTTCCTCTATCTCCAATGAAGGAGACAAGAGTGAAGGTTGGAAGGACATTTCAAGGTTGGTGGTGGGTGGTGTATGAGGGAAGCCAGCTCTGTTTATCCCTTTGCTCATTTCCAGACCTAATATAAAGCTCAGGTTGTGTTTAATTATAATTCCTGGAGAAATCCATGAGGCCCAATATTTGTTCCTTTATTTCCCAGGTCCATAATCACCATCACCTTCCAAAGAACATAATCAGTTAAGTGTAGAGAGACACACCCAAAAGGAACCAGTCATGTCTCTCAAATTTCTCTGGGAGACCCTTAGGAAGAAAAATGTGAGCCAGATGTCCTCATGTGGCTAGTGTTCTAAAGTTAGAGTTGTTATCGTTCAGTCATTTCAGTTGTATCCAACTCTTAAGAGCCCCATTTGGGGTTTTCTTGGCAAGGATGCTGGAGTGGTTTGCCATTTCCTTCTCTAGATCATTTTTACAGGTAAACAAAGTTAAGTGACTTGCCCAGGGTCACACAGCCAGTAAGTGTCTGAGGCCAGATTTGAAATCACAAAAATGAGTCTTCCTGACTTCACACCTATGCACTATGCACAGGTCCCCCGAACTTAGAGTTAGGAAGATCTGAATCTGAATTTTGTCTCAGACTCTCGATATCTGTGTAACCTTAGATGAGTTATTGAATGTCTCTCAGCCCCCCTTTACCTATCTTTTAAAATATGGATAATAATAGCACCTACATCACAGGGCTTTTATGAAGATCAACATAGTCAGTAAACACACAGAACTTCATACATCTTAAAACCTATAAATTTCATCCTCTCCTCATCCAATGAGTCAGGAATCATGAATAGGATGAGAATGTGGTGATGCTGGGTGTCCAGATACTTATTATTCTATTATATTATTTAATTATTATATTATTCTAGTCAACCATCATGTGCCTGTAAATACCCACCTTGAACAAGGCCACTGTCCACGGAGCAGAAATTTAGATTGGAATTCTCTGTGTGGTCAGGCTCATCATGAAGGGGCACAATTCAGAGAAGGGGAAGACCCCAGAAAGACTGATGTCTAGGTAGAGCAGAAAAGGGAAGGATGAAAGGGCTCCAGACAGGGAGGCAGAGGAGAGGAAGCTCTTAGTGGAGAGTTCAAACAAAAATTAAATTAAATTTAAAAAAACCTAAGCATCAATAAAGCATAAATATGTATGTATGTATGCATGTATGTGCATGCACACATACACGTGCACACATACTTGTGCATATGTGTTCAGAAAAAAAACAAGCTCTACAAGGCAAACAGAAGTGTTACTACCTTGTTAAACTTTACATACATTATATGTGTAATTTCTTTTAAAAAATTAAATAATATTTTCTTATACCATCATCTTTCCTGTTCCTTGAATATTAAAATGTTTCTTTTTGTTGATGATTATTAAGTTTAAAAGAACTTTTTTTTTAAAGAAGGGGGAAAAGGGGAGAGGTAGAGACTGAGAAGGATGAAATTCAATTCAACCAACATGTATTAGGTGCTTATTATATTCAAGTTTTCTTTGAATTCTGGCCCTGGACTCATCTTGGTTCCAATAAATCTTTCCTAGAACCATGTTTCTACATCGTTCACCAGCTCCAAATCATGTTGGCTCCATTGTACCATCATGCCTATTGGAACCTTGGACTCTGCCTCGCTAGAACCAACTTGGGCTGAGATATGGGAGCTCTCCCCTTCTCTTGTCTCAAATCAGAAATCTTCAATATTTCTGAGTCATTTCTGCTCTATGCCTCTGCCTTGTAAGCTCCCTCCTTTTCCAGCTCTCATTTATGTATCCTCTGTTTAGCATATAAGGCCCTGGAAGACAGGGACATTCTTGTTTGCTTGTATATGTATCCCTCGCACTTACTTAGCACAGAGCCTGGTACATATACTATTCATAAGTGTTTTTCCTTTCCTTTCCTTTCCTTTCCTTTCCTTTCCTTTCCTTTCCTTTCCTTTCCTTTCCTTTCCTTTCCTTTCCTTTCCTTTCCTTTCCTTTCCTTTCCTTTCCTTTCCTTTCCTTTCCTTTCCTTTCCTTTCCTTTCCTTTCCTTTCCTTTCCTTTCCTTTCCTTTCCTTTCCTTTCCTTT
>CM053593.1:359398011-359415428 GCA_028646575.1 Pseudocheirus occidentalis
AACCAGACTGTTTTTAAATGGAAAAAAATCATCCCATTTTGAATGTGGTCTCATTGGAAAGGAGAGTTCAGCTTGTTGAAAAACCTTAAAGAAACCCACTCTCAGACACATTTCAAAAAGAAAGTCATTTCTGTTGGAATCCTGTTGGTCTCCTTCATAGTAATTCTGGGAGATGACTTGTCTGCATGGTGGATTTGGAGGGTTTGAAGACAATCTCTCACTTCCCCATTGAACATTGAAGAAGTCTGTCTTCTTGGGTTTTCTGGAATCTACCCAAAATATAGATCTCCTAAGTTTCCATCAGGACAGGAGTTGGGGGAGGGGAGTGTGTGTAATGATTTTGGGAATACTTACATGGGAAAAGCAAACAGTTCAGGTAAAGTGAAAAACTGATCAGAACCTGCCCTCTATATGCCTAAGAGTTTAGTTTAAAATATCATTGACTTAACCTTTGGAACTCTGGGCCTATGATGGATATGGATCCTGTTCCCAAAATTTCAAGGTTCTTTTTGCTCTGATCACTTCAGCTGAAACCTTGCAAGTGTTAGGACTCTTCTAATTTCTAAACAAAATTTTATATAAGAACATTCATTGTACAGAGAGTGTCTGTGTTAGGGTAGGGAGTAGCGTTGCAGTCATGGTGACTCATAGGACAATCTGACCTAAAGTACAGTTGCAATTGGAGGGGTCTATGAGCAGCCCTTGGCCCCTGTTGGGTGGGCCCTGACAGAATGGTGAGATAGTGACAAGACCATGGTGGATGATGTAGCCTCCCAGAGGAACAGCTTCCCAGTCCTGCAAAGGACTTTAAGGGATTGCTGGGACATAGTTACCAAAGGAGGAAGCACATTTCCCTAGATTTTGTTGCCTTGTGACAAAGTTTCATTTGCCATCTACTAGTTGCAATTCTACCCCTTAGTAAAAACAATCGTTTCACTAAGGCATCCTTTAAACTGAAGAAGAAACACAATTGTCTCTTCTAGGAAACTTCTATTTCCTAACACCACCTCCTCTGAAATACACATGTACTGGGACTTTGCACATTCCCAGATTCCCTAAAATGGAGGTAGCTATGTAGGAAATGCTAAGAACTAGGACAGTGCTTCTAGGACAGTGATTCTCAACCTGTGGGTTGCAACCCCTTTGGTCAAATGACCCTTTCACAGGGGTTGCCTAAGACCATCGGAAAACACATATTTCCGATGGTCTTAGGAACTGAGACACTGTTCCCTCTATCTGTCTCCAGGTGAGTCCGCGCACTTGCAGATATGCCCACATATGAGTATTAAAGGGTCGTTGCCTTAGGAAGGTTGAGAACCACTGTTCTAGGGAAAGATACTCTGTGTTCTCCTACCTAATGGGTAGAAGTAGCTTTTTTCCATTGACTGCATAATTGAAACAGCCTAGGGTCTTGAAAACTATAACATTCTCTTCACTCTAGCATCCAGAAAGAATGAAGGTCCTGTTATCATGGGCACCATGAACTGACTGGGTTGGGAGAAGGATTACTCCCCCCTCCCCACCCCTTTCAGGCTATGAATAATGAAGTTAGGGTTTGGCTTGTTTGGGTCCATTTCATTCATTATTTTCACTCCTTGGCATGGGTGGTGGAATCCCAACTGGGCCCAGACTCCAGTCTTGATGACTTTGGAGACAGATTTTAAGGCCCAATGTGCAGCTAGATCCATCAGGGAAAGCCCTAAGAATCCAGGGTGCCCAAGACTGGAGGGAGAAATGGACTCTGGACGCTGAAGTTGGTGGGACTGTGCTATACAGCACTTGAGCCAAACGATCAAATTAATCTTCTTAACCTTTCCAGAAACTGAGGAAATGGGGGTAGGGGATGAGAGATATATCTCCCACAAGGTGTTGGTGGGGTTCATATGTTTATTCTTGCTACATTTTGAGAGAACATATTCCTTTTTAAAAGCTAATCTGACTTTTAAGTGGTTAAATGGGCCTTGACTTGAGGAGACCTTTAAAACTGGAGGAATACCTACCATCTGTTGGGCCTAGAGCTAATGGTAGAAACTAGATACCTAGCAAATCCCCTTATGGCTTAGGAGCCTAGAAGAGGGGTTTCATATACATACATACATACACACATACATACATACATGTGTGTAATATACACATATGTATGTATGAGGAAATAACACTCATTCCTATATATGCATATACATACACATATATGCATATATATGTGTATGTGTCAGTGTGTGTGTATGTAAATATAGGAATGATTGATATTTGCTCAAGTCACTCAGCCCTAATGAAAGAAGTGATAAGATGTCCAATCAGTCAGTTTTAATCATGGGCCTTTAGACTAAATGTGAAGAGTCTTTAAAAGCCATTTGATGAATAAAATAACAGACAAGAAGTTTCTTCTAATTGGCTAGAAAATTTTGTTGCTACCTCAAGGTACTATATAAAGGCTCTGACTTAGCTGGAATCCGAAGTCCACAGGTTACAGCACATGTAGCTTTCCTGTACACCCCAAGAGAAGAACTTCTTAGGGAGAGTTGGAAGGGGTAGGAAGAGCTTTGGCTTGGGCCCTACCTTAAATGTTCTTTTCCCGTTCCCAATCCTCCCTTTGGCTGGAGGAGGCCTTTTAGAAATTTGAAAGGTCTGGAGGATTTCGGACTTTCCATCTAGATTTCCTTGTAATCTCAGATCAGCTGACATAAAGGTCAGTATTGACAGCCAAAGACAGACTGAACAGAGATTCATGGGCATTCAAGGAGCCCAGCAAAATCACTCTCCCATGCCTAAGAGGAATTTATTGAGGCTCCTACAGATGGGAGTAAAGGACTACCAGCAACCAGGAACTGTGAATGATCCTTTTGCCTTGCGTGCTCTCTAAGCTTGAGCCCACTTTCACTTGGACTGTATATGTATTGTGGAAGAGTAGTCCATTGAATTTTGCCGGGGATAGGTGTTTTGTACAAAATGTTATTATCATGCCACATTAGTAAAGACCCTTTTACAAAAGCTTCTTAAATCTGCCTGACTAAATGCTTCTCAACTGATAATTTTGAGGGTGAGGTGGGAAGCACAGCTGTGGGGGCTCAAGCCAATGATATTAGAAGATCACCACTAACTTCTCAGTGATGTCCCTAGCATTTACAGAGGAAGATGCATCCAAGTTCTTGGTTCCCAACTTATCAATAGGAATGGGCACTGGGATAATACTTCTCAGTGCTCATATCAATTATAGTAAATAGCTGCTTATTTTAATGTCAGGAAATTGCAAAACATTTCTGCCCATTGTTCAAACAAAATGCTTGAACCCCTAGACACATAACATTTTGTTTTGAGATGGGTTCCTGTCAATATCTTTGCAGACTTCTTTCTCTTTTAACAATCCATTCCTATCTCCAAGTAGATGTACCTGTCGTGACAAGAACCCTAGACCTGGATATAAGGAAAACTGAATTCAAATCTAGTCTCAGATACTTACTTGCCATGTGATTCTGGCAAGTCATTTAACATCTTTCTGCCTCAGTTTCTTTAACTGTAAAACGGGGAAAATAATAGCACCTACCTTGTAGGGTTGTTCAGAGGATTCATTGAGTTAAAATACGTAAAACTATTGGAAACCCTAAAGCATTTAGATAAATGCTAAGTTTTCTATGTTATTGTTATTATTATCATGGTCATGTAAATAAGAAATCATTGCTCATGTTTATGTAACATGATAGCATTTACATAGTTCATCTTTAGAGACCGGGAAATGGAGGCTCAGATAAGTTTAATGTCTTGCTCAGCATCATGTGATCTGTATGTTTCACAAAGGAAATTTGAACTCAGATCTTTTTGACAGGGGAACCAGATCTCTTTCTCCTCCATACCACAGCTGCCTTGTTCTTCTGCTTCATAATTCAGTAAACAGAGGTTCACATCAGTGGAGTAAATTGCTAGGGATCAGAGAGTATTTATGTTTGGGCTTGGATTTCAGGTCTCAGCCTCTGACTTTTCTATTCATTATTTGTTCTCTAACCTACCCCTCCTCCTGATTCTGGCGGTGGGCAAAAAAAAAAAATCCTGGCTTCCCAGGCTGGCAGGCGAGACTCCTCCTCCCTCCCCAGATGCACTTAGAAATAATTACTTTAAAAACAGGCTCCTCTGTCTGTGATCTTTACTCTCTTCACTTGTGCTTGGAGCAGTGGCTATTTTTACCCACCCCGGCTCCTAGAAGGTCTCTTTGGAAGTCACTGTGACATTTTGTGTGGCCTGGCCTGGCATTCATCTAAAGTATTTTTCAAAAACATCCAGCTTTGGAAAAATGTCAGCATTTATGGGAAGTCAGCAGGGATGCATCAAAGGGAGGCAAAAGATCTACTCCAGAAAATCCCAATCTTATACAGAAGTCTTTTTTCAAATGTTATTGATGGGGTGGAGGTGGCAAGGAGAGGGCAATGAGGGATGTTCTGAAATGAACTAGTGGTCATTAGCTAAGTCTGGGATCTTAGTCCAAACTCCCCATTTTTTGATGAGGAAACAGAGGCCTGGAGGAATTAGGTGACTTGCCAGGGTCTCATAGCTAGTAAGTGGAAAATCGGGGATTTGACCTCATATTCTGTGGCTCTAAATTTAATGATTTTTTTTTCAATGTCAAGCTGTGTCATTACTATAAGACAATTAATGGCAGAGCTGAGATTCAACCTGTGTTCTTTCCTTTACTATGCCCCTTCATCCTGTCCATATCTGCCTCTTTCATTGGAAAGTTGGGCTGAAGACTGGCCACCCAGTTCTTTTTTTCATTCCTTCAGTAACAGGCTCTTTTTGAGTTACAAGAATTTGGTTTATGTATCATTTGCTTTGAAGTAAGTCCCATCTGCAAAATGTCAACCCTCCTTCCTTATCTTTAGAACTGATGCATTTCTATCTATACTTTATAATGACTATAATGACTCTTTTTTCTTTTGGACTGGGCACTTCCTCCAAAACTGAGCCTGTACTTTATCCTCTTCCGGTGGGTCCAAATTGGGACCCTCGCTAAGGAACATACACAACCAAAGGTTCCTGGTTGGGCATCATGCCATGGTCACCATCACTAAGGACAGTTAAAGATGAGAAAACTGAGGCAAGACCTCTCTTTCCACTGCCACCCCCTCTAACATCACTTTGTCCCATTTCTCTTTGGGTCACTAATTTGTTAATGAGCCATCATCCATCTCCCACCCTCATCTTACACACAGATGAATGTAGGATATGGCTTAAATAAGTGAAGAAAACTAAATCTCAATCTTCTAGACAGGACTTCTGTCCCCAGAGAAAACTCCATCAGCTACTGGAATTAGGTATAAATAATAGACTAGATGTGGGGAAGCAGGAGGCAAAAGGGCAGAGTTGGTGGCCTGGGGGGAGATTTTACCCCTACTGTATCCTTTGGTTTGGGTCTCCTGGTCCCTGTAAGGTTTAACATTCTCTGTAAGCCAATTAACTCTGTAAAGCCAGGAGCTGCTTTACTCAAGATAGTTTGTTTTTTTAATTCAAAAATCTAATACTTTTCATAGGTTGGATTTTGTTTCATTGGGGAATTTAGATAAACGGCTCAGTCTCAGAGGCTGAGGCTGTGATAATGACCCTCCCTCCATGCTCATTCATTTGGGGCTTTCAGTGTCATGTGATTTCTCAGCATTCCCCTCATTCACATCTCCAACTCCATCACCTTCTTAGGCTGTTTAGATTTGGTTGGATCCAGTATCCTGTCGCTGCTGCTACTTATGATAGGCAGCTTAGGAAAGTGGATATGGAGCCAGCTTTGGACTCAGCACAACATGGGTTCGAGACCTGCCTCTGAAACCTACAGGCTCCCTGATGCTGGGCCCCAGGCAGCTGTCTACAACAGGCTGTGTGTACTCCTGTCTCTCTCTGATTTTGCCTATCATGATCCAGAAACTGCTTCATCTTGGAATGGAGAGGATCAGAGAACAAAGATTAGACCAGGAAAGGATATTAGAGGTCTTCTAGTTTACCTCTCTTATTTTATATATGATAAAACTGAAACCTAGGGAAATTGAGTGGCTTGCCTAAGGTCACATGGGGTAAGTGACAAAGATAGGATTAGAATTCAGATCCTCTAGCTAGGTGGCACAGTGTTCTGGGGCCTGAAGTCAGGAATTCTCTTCCTGAGTTCAAATCTAACCTTAGAGATATACTAGCATTGTGAGTCTGTTTGCCTCAGTTTCCTCATCTGTAAAATGAGCTGGAGAAGGAAACAGCTAAGCACTCCAGTATCTTTGCCAAGAAAAGCCAAATGGGGTCACAGAAAGTCAGACGTGACTGAAACAACTGAACAACAACTACATTGTGGGAGAAGCAGGTAGGCTGAAACCTCCCGGAAATTGCTGAGTACAAGCCATTACAGCTTGGAGGAATGATATTAATCAAGCCAAAGGTCAGAAAGAGTAAGATTTGGATGGTGTGCACCATTCTCCTGGCTCCCTCATCTCTGCAGCAGAAGCTGATGCATTTGACTTGGAAGCCAAACTCTGAGTTTACAGAGAGGGCAGCTGCCTGTCATGTAGAAAGACTACTCTTCTTGGTTTGAGTGATATTGTAGCTTACTCAGTGCATGTGGAAAGCACTTAGTCTGAATTTAGATAGGTCTCTGCTAAAGTCAATTATACCACTTACAGCTGTTAGTAGCTGCCAAGTAGTACACTGTGCCTGGGTTTGTGCTTCTGGTCTCAAATGAATAAATTATAGGTGATTTTATTTCAGTTTGTAAGTGTTATTCTCCTTAGGAACAGTAAACATATCTAAAGGGAGTTTACTAGATCTGATAATGCTTATGTTTACCTTTTCCTTTCCTAGGTAAATTGTTGGAAGGCTCTTTCAAGAATTCCAACACCCCACCCGCTAGCCTCATCCCATGTTGTGCTAAGAATCCTTCATGATGACAGCAAAATGCATAGGCTAGAAGAAGGTATGTGTATGTTTTAAATTGACATTGCATAGAGCAAGGTAATACTAATAATAGCTCATAGTTATATTGCACTTATATAGAACAAACATGTATTCCTCAGGATTTCTTTTTTATTTTTTATTCATTTATTTATTTTCCTGTTTGCATCATTTATTTCCATGAGATTTTGAGGTGCAAATTTTCTCCCCATCTTTCCCTCAACCACCACCCCCAAACAGCCATCCCACTGTATAAACCTTCCCCCAATCTGCTCTCTCTCCTATGTCTGCCCCCATTGCCCCTCTGACTTTCTGGTACAACAGGATGGATCTCCCTACCCCAGTGCCTGTATATCTTAATTCCCAGTTGCATGTAGATAATAATAATAATAATAATAATAATAATAATAATAATAATAATAATAAGAAGAAGAAGAAGAAGAAGAAGAAGAAGAAATTTTTAACATTTGATTATAGAACTTTAAATTCGGATTCTTTCCCTTCCTCCCTTCTCACCCACCCCCACTGGATAGACAAGCAATTCAATACAGGCTGTACATGTGTCGTTACTGAGAACATCTACACAATGGACATATTGTGAGAGACTGATTGTATGTCCCTCCATCCTATCCTGCCCTCCCCCCGTTCTATTCTTTACCTTGTCCCTGTCCCTTTACAGAAGTGTGTGCTTCCAGCAACCCTCCCCTCCACCCTGTTCTTCCCCTGTCATCCCATCTCTCATCCCCATCCCCCCTACTCTCCTGTGTGGCAAGATACCCAGTTTAGAGTTTATGTCATTCCTTCCCTAAGCCAAATTCAATGAGAGTGAGGTTGACCCTTTCCCTTTTGCCTTCCTATTCTTCCCCTCCCTCGCCTCTTCTATATGAGATGATTAATCCCATTCTGCTTCTCCCTGTCTCCTCTCATTCTATTCCATATTAAAAAAGACGACTAATATCATTACTACCACTGTCAATATTAGTAACAAAAATAATGATAGTAATGAAGATGAGGAGGAAGATGATAGGGTAGGGTAGTGGTCTGGGCTGCCTGTTCCCTTGGCACAGGTGATATTTGAGACGCTACAATAACAACAGCCCAGACCTGGATTGTGCTTTCATTTGACTGAGCAATTAATTAATCATTATTTAGTTATATATTACATACACTATAGTGTATCATTTGGTCAAAGTCAAGTTATTGCCTCCCAGGTTATCTAGTGTTCATGCTCTGGCTTCCCCAAAGGCTGCAGTAACCTCACTGTTCACTAGAGGGCACTTGCCTACAAGGTCTTATCCTACCTCCCTGTCCCAGCCCAATGCTCATTTGATGGGTGAGTTGAAATAACAATTGTATCTGTTCTGGTCAGAAACTTTGAGAGTCTTCCCTTTCCCAGACTGATTCTTTTCTGAAGGCAAACTAGACTGTCTTTGGTCTCAATTCTTACCTAGCCTTTAACTATTCAACGGATGTTGGCTAAGCCAAACTGAGACCTGGGAAAGACCTTAGCTAAAAAAGGCCGCTGAATCTACAGCCATTGCAAGTTGTACTGACCCATGTCTTGCCACCGGACTCTGATGATTCTGGAGAAAGAGTGAGGCTGATGATTTGGCTCAGCCCTGCCTAACTTAAATCCAATTCACATGCAAGTCAAGACATCACTCTCCTAATGTCAACAGTCCACTTTGACAACAAAGGAGGAACAACAACAAGCTTATAGGACTTCTGAGTCATGGCTCCAGGTCCCACATTCTGAGTCTGTGTTTCAAACAATAGAGGGGTGAGGGGAAGAGGGAAATAGAATCTCACTATGAATTAGGATTGTTATGGTGATTTTTAGGTATCTCTGCTCAGTCTCTGCTTGACTGGAAAATTTCTATTGGCTATTGTCATTCATGAGACTCAGATAATTGTCTTTTCATTGACTGTATGATTATGAAAACATAATAAATAAATACAAAAATGTCCCTAAAAGTGGCAAAGAAACTGCCGCCCCAATTATTTCTCCCCTACATCTTCCCAAGTGGAGGAATAAGTATTTCCATATTCTTCATAAGAAAAGCATATATATTATGTATTATAATATTATAATACCTAAGGTAATTAGCTATGCAAGCAATTGGGAGGAAAAAAGGGCGTGGGGAAGATTGGGGGTGGGGGATCAGTTTCTTAGACTACCTCTTAGTTTAGTTCTGTTAATACACATTTTTACTGTGGCCATTTTAAAGATGAGAAAACTGAGGGTCAGAGGGGGGAAATGTTTGCTTAGTCACACAGCTAATGTCAGAGGCAAAATCATTCTGACTCCAAGTCTACCAGTCTATCAATATACCCACATTGCTCTACCCCCTCCTGAAGGCTGACTGAAGAATCTTCTCAAACTATAATATTCCCCCTCAATTTCGTCAAAGCTAACCCCTCCCCCCACTCCCCAGTCAGCTATGTTTCACCTACAGTAGCAGAGCTCTACCACCAATTAAAAACTGCCTGGGGCAGTCACTGGATAGATTTTTCTTTGATTAGTTTTCTCATCCCTTTGGCCTCCCAGGTATCAGCTGGTAATTGAGTAGAGTATCTCAAAAACAAGACCAGCCCTTAGATGGCAATCTTCTGCTCCCCTGCCCCCCAGCTGCCCATTTCTCTGTGCCACTCCCACCCCCACTCCCCACAAATACAAAGATCCAACAGCTGTTGTGGGGCCTGTAGAGAAGAAAGGGCTCTAATTGTGCTTTTCCAAATTAAAGGATGAAGGTCTGGGAGTTTTGCCTTTTCTTCTCTCCATTCCCAGATGATACCATCTGGGGAGGGGTCATTCCAGGTCCCAATCCAAAAAGCTTTTTGAGGTAGAGGGGAATGGAGGAGAAAAAAAAGTCTAAGGGTGGCATTTTTTTAAGAACTGGAATTAAACTGGAGAGGGAGACTTGATGCCTATCTCAGAGAAGGCTGAGAATTCTTGAGGTTTGGACTTGCCTGGTATAAGGGCAGTGGCTGCCTGACATGGTTAGGAGTCATGTACGGGAAGGAGATGTCTACACTGTGTCCATGGATATACTTGTTTTTATCCATTTCATGATTAGAATATGAGCTCCTTCTTGGCAGAGACCATTTTCACCTTCCTTTGATTCCCTAGCGTTTGCATGGTCCCATGTACATAGTAAGGGCTTAATAAATGCTTGTCAATTTTTGACTGGCTGACATAGAGAGTGAAGAAACTAGGTGATGCTGTGGATCAAAGAGCTGGAGTCAGGATAGACCTGAGTTTAAATGTTGCCTCAGACACTTACTAGCTATATGACCTTGGGCAAGTCACTTCATCTCTCCATAATTCAGTTTTTTCATCTGTAAAATGGGGATAATACTAGCACCCACTTTGCAGAGTTGTTGTGAAGCTTGAGAAAATTTATGTGCAAATGTCTCCAGACCTTGAAAGGCCATCTAAATGCTAGCTATTATTATTATATAATGTCTTTGTAAGTGATAATAGTAATTATGACTGCTAACATTTCTGGAGTGCCTACAATGTGGCAGGCACTGTGTTAAACCCTTTGCAAATATTCTATCATTTGATTCTCATAGCAATTCTGTGAAATGGGTACTAATAATATCCCCATTTTTCAGATGAGAAAACTTAGGTAAACAGAGGTTAAGGGACTTTTCCAGGCTCATACAACTAGCAAGTGTCTGATGCCACATTTGAACTTGGGTCTCCTGGAATTCAGGCAGAGTGCTCTATCAATTGTGCTATATAGCTGACAAGTAAGCTTGATCGGAGCATGATGCAGGGCAGAATTGTCTTTAGTGGACTGGAGCTCACAATCTGATTGGAGACTGAAGAGAAGAATGTTCTAATGCAATAGGGCTGGCAACTAATGAGAGAAAGTCAGTCCAGGCCTTAGACAGTCAGAGAGAGCTTGTGTTTACAACCCTAAGCAGCCTCTAACTTTCTGTGCATGAAAGGAAAAATAAACATTGGATGGCCTGACATCTAAATTGGCACAGAAGGCTTTGCTGCCTAGCTGTAGCAAACCCCGCAATGGGGGATGAAGATGTGCCTGCTGGGACAGCTTCTTAGGTAGTGAGCTTGTATTCACTATAGAATTACATGATGGTTCATAAAATAACAATTGGGATGGATTGTACAGATCTCTAGTCTAACCCCCTCCCCTTATTTTACATAAGAGGAAACCAAGGGTCAGAGAGGTAAAACAACTTTCCCAAAAGTCATACATCCATTAACAGCAGAGAGCCCACAGGTTTTCATGGATTTCAATCTATAAAACTATGGCCACTCATAATTGGACCATGCTTCCCCCTTTCCAGAGCCGACTTTCAGTGAAACTGTGAAGGACCTCCCTTTTTTCTGTATTTGCTCACTCTCTTTTCCCAATTTCTCAAGTTTTCTCTCCTCTGGTTCTACTTCTGGTATCCTTGACATTCTATTTATCAAAAGAATCTGATAAGAGTCCCTTAAATAAGCCTATCTGCCCCCAGGCATCACTATGAGTCTAACTTTTCCTCTGGGATGAAATTCGATTTCTAAAGGAATTTCGTGCTACATTGATGAAGATGTGGAAGATGCATTAGTGTGGTATAGGAGAGATGCTTCTTATTCCTAAAATTATACAAGGTCCCGCTCCCCACTCTCTCTATAGCTACTCTTTTGGGTAAAGTGGACTCTAATTCCTCACTTCTCACTCTTGGAGACAACTCCCCGCCCAAAGAAAGGTCTCTAGGAATGGCAGGGTCTCCATACTGATCCTCTCCTCTGTGGTTTCTACTGTTCTTTTGTGTTCAGACTCTTTTCCTTTGCCCAGGGATTTTGTCATCACAGCTCAACTACTCTTTCTCACTGAAAATACCCTAAACAATGAAGGCTTTGTCACTCTACAATATCCTTGTACTATGACTCCCCCCTTCTCCCATTGGTACATTCCTTTCAGGTCTTCCATTTGATGAAGGAGCATAGGTAAGTCCTGCTTCATTCCTTTCCTGGCTGTGCTTTTGATCTCTAAGGATATTGCCACCATGTCACCACCCACAGACTCCTTACTCTCCCTTTTATGTGTTGTTTTCCGCAATTAGAATGCAAGCTTCATGAAGACAGGAACTATTCTTTTTGTAAAATTTGTTTCTATTTGTATCCTTAGCACTTAGCATAGTTCCTGGCACTTAGTAAACTTCCTATATTTGTTACCCGCTTACCTATAGGGTCAACGTGAGGATAGAACTCAGGAAAAGCTGATAGACTTGAATATTTAAAAAAGAACCAGAAACCCCATATTTTGTTAATCCCTTGTCATGTATAATATGCAGGGCTCATTTCGAGGTCTATACTACATCAGTCAGTCAATTACTATTTATTAAGCACCTACTATGTGCCAGATGTTGTGTTTATGTTCGCCCCTCCCACTCACTATAAATATCAAACGTCCTTTGACTTCCTGTACCATCTTCCATAGAACTATTCACTCTCTGAGCTTGGAGGGATCTGAAGCAGTTCATCTGGTCCAAACTCTTCATTTTGTTAAAGGAGGGAATGAGGCCTAGAGAGGTCAAGGGACTTATTCAAAATCACAGAGCTAGTTAATGTCAAAACCAAGATGAGAACTTATGTCTTTGGGCCAAGAGCCTGCTTCCACTTGGATGTTGTATGAAACAGAACAGGGAGTACTTTTATATCATTTCACTGATTTAGTGCCTTTTTTCCAGTGCCCAACTATGCCCATTTTTTTTCAGATCATACAAATTTCTCACATCTAAGTATCCTCTAATTTCACACTTGAAGTTCCTCCAATTTAACTCTCGTCTTGCTTTTGTCTCCATTGTTTTGAAGTCTAATAGAATTGGGTTGCAGCCCATCCTGGGTACTTCAGGTCCCAAATTCATTAAGCTATGCCCACTTCCAATTTTGTGAAATGTACAAATGCCTCCACTTTATCAATTTTGTATATGTAAACTTTTAAGTAATGATCTTTCTTTAAAAAAAGGCAATAATTGTATAATCTGGATATAAAAAGCCACACCATTAAAAAAACAGTAAGAGCAAGATCAGGTTCCTTTCATGATTATGGCTCTGGGGAGAATTTTTAAACAACAAAGTTTTGACAGTATCACAAAAGATAAAATAGATCATTTTGACTACATAAAATTGAATAAGCTTTATATATATATATGAATCAATCCAATTAAGCTCAGAAGGGAAACTCTAAATTGGAAAAAAAAATTGGCATCAAGTAACTCTGATAAGGGTATGGTAACCAAGATATCTAGGGAATTAACACAAATATAACTAAGAGCCATTTGTCCATGAATAAAGTGCTCAAGGGATAAGAACAAACAGTTTCAAAAGAAGAATTGCAAACTATTGTGAAAGGTATGAAAGATCATGCAATATTGCTAATTAGAGAAGTACAAATCAAAAGAATCCTGAACTTTCACCATATATCCAGCAAATTTACAAAGATGACAGATGATGGAAATGGTCAATGCTGGCAGAGCTACAGGAAGGCAGGCACATTGATGCCATATAGATAGGGTTGCAAATTAGTCCAACATTTCCAGAAAGCAATTTGGAATTATACTTTTAAAAAATGTCCATGCCCTTTGGCTAAGAAATTCCAGTGTTAGAAATTTAAAGAAGAAAAAAAAGTGCTGTGAATGTATAAACTATATGCATAGAGCACTTTCATGGCAGCAAAGACTTGGAAACAAAGTATTCATTGTTTGTGGTATGCTGAAACAAAATGTACATAAATGTAATGGAATATTACTGTGTTGTAAGGAATGCTAAATATGAAAGATTCAGAGAATCATAAGAAGATTTCTATGAACTAATGAATTCTAAAATAAGAAGAATCAAGGAAACTACAAAATAGCTAAAATAAGTGGGCAAATGATAAAATGAAATATGGACCAACAGAAAAGAGATGAACAAATATACTCACCTCTGTTCTTTGCAGAGGTAGAGGGCTATGCATCATACACAATATTATATATGCTACCAGAACTAAATGATGTGTTAACTAGTTTTCTTTAACTGTTTCCTTTCTCCCCTTATAAAATCCTTATCAAAATGAATGACTTTCCAGGTAAATGGAAGTGTATGTTCAAAAATTGATGTAATAACAAAGTTTCAATAAAATTAATTTTATAAGTTGGGGGCATGGTATTAATGTAAAGTATCTATTAAGCATGCAGAGTTAGCTCTCTCTTATCATTGAAAGTTATTTGTCAACCAAAGTAGATAAATCTCTGAAGTTCTGTTCTCTAAATACTGCTTGCTATCTTTGAATATCTCCTTCCCACACCCATTTTTCATTCAAACAATGTCCTCAGATTTCTCTACACCTTTCCATTCTTCCAGTTCATCAGCCCCATTTTGTCTTTATTTCTTTTCCTTCATAGTTTTGATTCTTCAACCATTTCAACAAGGAATTTTTATTTATCCTCAAATCCCTTGTCACTTCAGTATTCTGCTGTTTACAGACCCACTAATTCACAGCCTGAAATATACTCCAGCTTTTCTTCCTATTCCCAAACAGTTGAGAACTATTGGCTAAAGTTACAGAACTGTGAAGTTTGGTTCCCTGGTCATTCTCACTCTCTTGCCTTAAATAGATCCTTAAAGTTAGTTTAAAGCAATGGTAGAATCTTAATGTTGGAAGGGATATTGAAGACGAGCCAGACCAACCTGATTAGAAATCCTGTCCTTTTCCCCACAATGATTTCATATATAAAAAAAAAATTCTTTATCCTTTATCTTTACCACACAGAACAATCCCTTGAATATAATGTGCACTTAATAAATCCTTGTTGATTGATTGATATATCAAATAATAATAGTGAAAGGGAGGCCTCTTTGCTTTGTTGCTGTTGTTCAGTCATGTCTGATTCTTTGTGACCATATTTGGGGTTTTCTTGGCAAAGAAGCTGGAGGGGCTTGCCATTTCCTTTTCCAACCCATGTGACAGATGAGAAAACCAAGGCAAATGGGTTAAATGACTTGCCCAGGGTTCCTCAATTAGTAAATGTCTGAGGCTGTATGTGAACTCAGGTTTTCCTGACTCCAGGCCTGACAGTCTAACCACCTCATCACCTAGCTACCAAAAAAAGTCATTGGCTAGTACAAGGCCTGCTTTACTCCTGTATTTATGGGGGAGAGCTTCCATTATTTCCCCGTTAAATATAATACTTTTAGTTTTAGATACTTTTTAGATATATATGTAGAGAAATCTCCATGCTTATATTCTGTAGAGTTTTCAACATAAATGTGGATTATGATCAAATTGAACTTATACCATACAAAGGATTTTAGTATGGTTCATTATTAGGAAAACAATGAATGTAAATAATTATATTTAACACCAAAACATCAAAAACCAACAAGGTTCTCTCAGTAGAGGCAGAAAAAAACAGTGCTGCTTTTAAAAATATCTTTCTATCCTCTATACCCAGCACAATGTTCTATACCCTGGAGATACTCAATATACGCTTGTTGTTTTCCATTTTTATTGAGTTGTACAATTCCTGGAGGATCAGGGAAAGGAAATGATACCCAGAAAATGATGCACAATTTGGCATTGACAGAGACCAAGCTTGAACCCAGAGCCTTGTAAGTTTCATCCTCTGGTTTGCCCCACTCATTGACAAAAGTATGAACTTTGGAGGGATGCTGCTTCTATTTTTACTCCCTCCAGTGCCTAAGTTATTACATGCACTGCACAGAAAGTTAGGAACCAGCACCCTGGGCTGGTTTCTCCATTATTTCCTGCCGTGCTCTGAGCCATGTGAAGATTGCCTCAGAAATATCAATCCCCATTCCACTTTCTCCTAAACACCTTAATTAATTACAAAGTACTGTCAGTCTGAGACCTTATTCTTTTATAATTTGAACCCCAAAGGGAAATATCTTCACATCCCACCCCGTTAAATGCCAAAGACCTCCATCAAGAATGAGCAGCAGGTAGAGAGCCAAAGTTAGAACTCCGCTAACATAAGGGCACACAGAACCAGAACTCAACTCAGCCACCCCACTGCTCACGTGCAAATACAATGATAATGTCACATCTTCTTTGTAGTTTCAGACACTGCAGATATTGCCTATTCATTATCTCTACCACAATACAGCAAATTCAGACTCTAGCCTTTGCATCTAGACTAGAGTCTGAGGGTGTGATGAAGGTTCCCTGGGCCTTGGAGCTGGGACTGATGACGGGAAAAAGGCCAAGGATGTGCTAGTGGACAAGGCGCTTGAGGAAGCACAAGGCATGGTAAAGGTCTTCTGCTTCTTGCCATGGGTGTTTGGCCATATGAGGATGCAAGATTTGGGACAGCTTACAAGGGTACAGTTTGGGAGTGCAGCAAAGGCTCTCATGGCCTATTCCCTATCCCCTTGTGCCAGTCTCCCTCAACTGCCATCTGGAATTTCATCACTGAAGCTTCATTCCCATATCTTGATACTTTGCTTTTAGCTGCTTCACTTCTGGAGAAGAGTCTCAGTATAATAAAAATAGATGAAAGCTGAAGTTTGCAAAGCTTTTTTCTATAGATTGTTCTGTTTGACCCTCAGGACCAAAACAACAACTATGAAGTAACTACTAGTCTTTTTTTTTTAATGTTACTCTTAATATCACTGTTTTTACATATGCGGAAACTGAGGGTGCTAACTTACATGCTTTACCCAGGATCACATAACTAGCAAATTTCTGAGACGGAATTTGAACTGAGGTCTTCCCGACTCCACATCCAGTGGCCTATCCTCCATGCCACCTTTAATTCATCATAAATAAGAGATTTTGAATAGATTTGAATAACAGGAGAGAAATTGAGGGGACTATTAAAGAACATGGGGAGACTAGTATTCTGGAGGTTGAGGTAGAGAAGGAGAGGAAGAGGAAGTCCATTACTGAGGGCAAAACATCATGGCTGAAAATAAATTTCAAGGGCTCACAGGTTTTAGGATTGGAAGAGGTCTTATGAAGTGCTTATCTAACTCAGTTCTATAGAGGAGGACAGAGGTTCATGTGTTTACTCAAGGTCATACAAACTGTTATTTAGCAGAATCATCATCTATTTAAGGCAGTTGTGTAGGGTTGGCCCCAACCCTAACCCTTGTAGTTCTGCTTTCTATACTATAATTTTTGATCCCTTTGCCTTTTTTTTTAATTGTAATTTATTTTCTTGGTTATATCATTCATTTCCACAAGGTTTTGAGTTACAGATTTTCTCCCCTTTTTGCCCCTACCCCCCAGTCCAGAACATTGATCCCACTGTAAGGCCCCTCCCACAATCTGTTCCATTTTATGCCCTCCTCCAACACCCCTCTAGCTTTCTAGCAGGGCAGGGAGGGGCTCCCTGCCCCCATCCCTGAATGTATTATTTCCCAGTTGCATTTGATTGTATAGCTTTAAATACTAGATTCTTGCAATTCCTCCCCTGTCACCCACTCCCACTGGGCAGAGCAGCAATTCAATACAGGCTGTACCTGTGTAATTACACAGGACATC
>CM053593.1:359415928-359431816 GCA_028646575.1 Pseudocheirus occidentalis
TTATTCCGTCTCATTGAGTCTCAGTTCCCTATATCTCTAAAAGAGAAATAATGGATTTGTACTATTTACCTGCCTCACCAGAATCTTTTGAAGAAAATATTTTGTAATCCTTAAAGAAGTATGCATTATACATGGACTCATCATTATTATTTATGGCTTAGACTCCAACAGAGCCATGACAAAAATGTAGATTGGGAGTCAGAAGACCTACATTTTTGCACTAGGAGTTTGAACTAAATGGCTGAGTGACCTTGGGTAGATTGCTTGACCTCTCTGTGCTTCAGTTTCCCCATCAGTAGACTACAAGGGTTGGGCAAGATGATCTCCAAGGTCCCTTCTAGATCTGACATTCTATAGTTATTCACTCAGAAAAACCCAGGCTGGGCTGACAGCTGGGCTCCCTGCTGTTTTGGCCCTAACCCAAAGGAGTCATTCTACTGGTGGGAATTTCAGGCTCAGTGGCAGCCTGAGGTGGGGGGGGGGGGAAGGGGGGAACTCTTGAGGAGGCAGGAGTTTAGTTTTGTTTTCAGTTTTGATTTTGTTCTTGCTGTTGTTTCACAGTCTCCCTGTCACCCTGCTCACAAGGAGGGGCCTATGCAGAAGACAGATCATGGTGACTGGGTGGGATGGAAGAAAGAGAGCTGGGGTGGACAGTTAAAGGGGAAGAATAGATTTTAACAGAACTAAGATACTGAAGGGGCAGAAGATAGGGAAAACAAAGAGAAACAGAGAGAACCAAGGAGGTTTTCCCTTTTTCGTTCTCATACTGGTATGTAGTTAAGCATTTAGTATTTATGAATGAGAAGGGAAACCGAAATATGACAGTCTCCTACTGTGAGTCAAGAGACCCAATTCTACTCCACGTTCTGGCTGCATGAAACATTGCCAGGAGCACAAGACACTTAAGCCTGGCTAGTTATGCCAGCAGCTGAAATTTGGACAGCTACCATTCTCAGCTACCTTTGAAGCTCAAAATTCTCCCTCTAATTTCCTAAAAACAAGAGGCTTGTTCAAAGTTGCTTTTGAGCTAGTGGTAAATATTTTTGTTTGTTTGCTTGTGTTGCCTTTTGCCCCTATATCTCCTGAAATTCATCCCTTTCCTGCATACTTCTTTAATGATTAGAAGGGGAAATGGTTTTCAACTTTAAAGAGATTTTGCTTTTATAGGTTTATGATTGATAAATGATTGAATGCTGTTTACATCCAAAATTTCCTTTACTTTTAAGTTGAGAATTTGGGGTTTCAGTATTTTTGGTCTTAGGGAAGAAGAATCAGGCAAATTTTGCAGCCCCATCTCACTGAAAGTTTCCCCATAATACTGAAGGGGCATTAGGTACCCAATCTTACTGTGGAGCGAAATATAACACAGAAGGTAGGAGATGAAAAAGGCAAGGGAGAACCCACCAGTGTGGAATAGCTTGACCAGGAGGAGAGGACACAGTGGTATTCCTTACCTAGTTGGTTCAAACTAAGAGTGGGGGAGAGTCAGATGACAGTGACTGTGACAGGCATGAAGAAAGTCTCAACCAAACAAAGTTCACATGAAATAATATGAAGAAAATAAAAGGACAGAAGAAACAGTACTAAGGAGCTCAGTCTGAGATAAATGAGGTGGGAACCGACACTATCTGAACGAAGAAAATAAAGTAGGAAGACTAGAGTCTCTTACTTGAATTTTAAACCAGTGGCAGATCCATAGTAGGAAATGAAGTGGAGTGGATGATAAAACACAAACTGAGCAAATGGAGATGGTATCAACACTAAGATGGGCACGGTAGGATCCAGGCTAGGTCTAGAGACAACAAGTCCATTCACCATCCAATCAAAAAGCACCTAGAAGGCATTTGCTATGTGCCAGGTGACTGTGTTGGGCACTGGAGTTACAAAGACAGAAATGAAATAGTCTCTCCCCTAAAGGAGCTTGCTTTCTGTCTGTGCCGATGAAGCTCATGTCCAACTGCAAGTCTTTGGAAGTATACTAGGAATAACTTTACTTGCATGATGCTGTCCATTCTGGTCTTCAATGGGGATCTTCCAAGTTGAAGTTAGACTTCAGTGAAATATGTCCCATATGAATGGAACCAGAATCTTTGGGTTCTGGGAGAATCTATGCATTGGTGGGAATGAAGAGAATAGGGATAAGGTCATAAGTAGTGGAACATGGTAGAGAGGGAATATGTGAGCAACTATATTAAATGAATAAGAAAACAACCTATGGGGCCTTTGTTAAGTATACAAGAAGCATAGGGATAGCTCACTTCATGCTGAATATATGTTGGGGGTTATTAATCACTAATATTATTATTATTCCCTCATTAATTATTAATCCCTAATCAATTCAATGGGCATGACTTTGCCTCTTGGTTTGTTGGCATGCTAATTGGTACCTCACTGAGAGGAGAAGGGATGCTCCTGGGATTGGTGCCCTTCAATTAAGGCTGTCCTTAAGATGACTGGTCATCTGGGAATGGTGGGGAGAAAAGATGGTATCTCTGTGCCAGCAAAGAAAAGGGGCAAACAGACCGCTCAGCCATTTTGCATTTTTTCAACCTTACCTTGTTCAAAGGATAAATTGCAATGCAGCAAAGTAAATCATGTGTTTAGATGGGGCTTGAGTGGAGTCCGTGCATCTTCTCTGTCATATCTCTCTGGGAATCATTAATGTTACATTTGTGGCAGAAAAGGAGTTGCATGTAATTAACAAATGTATAAGTTCTAGAGACCTCCATTTAAGGAAGCACCCATGACAGCCATGCTTACCTCTAAATATAAGCTGTTTTTTCCCAATAAAAGGTTAAGCGCCTTGAGGTCAGGGACCTTCTTTCTTTTTCCTTGATTTTGTTTTCACAGCATTTAGCATGATGCATGGAAGCACTTACAATCTCATCTAATTTTGGGGAAAAGAAGATGACTTAATTGTCTCATCCTGCTAGAGAAGCAGCATGGATTAAAAATACGATTTGGGGAGCAAGAGATTAGGACCTTGCCTCCCCCTGTTATTATTCATCCATGGCTGGGCTGATGAGGAAAGAAAATGATACTGAGTATCTCCAACATATGTTTCCCTTCCAGGGAAGTCCAAGCCCCTAGAGTAGTCCTCTAAGGCTGAATAGTTTTGTGTATGAATGTCTTTGAGTCTGAGTGGTATGTGTATTTGGTAGGGGCAGTGACAAAAGAGAGACTCTCCCAGAACACCGGGGAGTTGCTTATTCAGTAGACCTTAAGTACGTTTGACTGCTGGGAGGTGTCTAAATCATGGAGTGACTCTACAAGTCTGGGAGACACTTATGCAGGACTCTATGCCCTGCTTTCAACCCCAAGTTAGTTCCCTTCTATGGTCAACTTATGGGCTGTTTGAATGTTTTATTTGTTTTCTATATTGGCTTTATAGACGCCATTGAATCCTTTATATTTTCTGAATCTTTTGCAGGACGAAATAAAGGCTATATTCTGCCCATACTGCTACTGTAAGTGCTTGTATAGGAGTTAAAGACCCTGTTAGCCACATTTTTAAAAATCTAGAAGAAAGCTCTATTCGTTTTATATGTGGAGACTTTATTGGAACAAATTCTAGGTGGAAGAAAATAGCCAAAGAGATTATGAACACATTTATATTAGCCTTCCAGGTCAGACCTGGCCTCTTGAGGTGAGAAAGGGTCTGGATCAAAACTTGCAAATAATACATTGTAAAGTTGCCAATTATTCTCTGTGCATGTGATTTAGGATGGGTCACTTAATATTGATTTTCTTTTTCCTTTGCTTCTGGACCTATGGAAATTTTTTTTTCCCTCTATACACAACTCCCAGTGTGGAAGTGCTCTCCCCTGAAATATATCAGTAGCTTTCCTGTAGCTTACAGAATGTCGTTGCCAGAAGCACTGAAAGCCTAAATAACTCATACAGCCAGTAGTTATCATAGGTCTGAGGACCTCAGTTTTCTTGATTTCTCAGTACATTAATCTAGAATGCTCTAAGGGGGAGGACTTCAGTGAAGTGGGAGGCTAGGAAGGGGGAAAGTGTAATTAGACAGCCAGTCTTAGGATCATAGACTTTGAGGTTAATTATTATCAGAGGCAACTAAGAGGTGCAGTAGATAAAGTGCCAGCCCCCTAGTCAAGAGGACCTGAGTTTAAATTTGGCCACAGACACTACCTATGTGACCATGGACAATCCTGTTTGCTTCATTTTCCTCCTCTGTAAAATGAGCTGGAGAAGGAAATAGAAAACAGTTCAGGTATCTTTGCCAAGAACTCCCCAATGGGGTCATGAAGAGTCAAATGTGACTGAAATGACTGAACAACCATAATATCAGTGACTTTAATTAATATCATAATTATCTGATACATATCATAGAACACTGGTCTCAGTGGGGAAGAACAAGATGCACAGTGACTGTCAGTAGATTGTAGCATGTTCATGTATCCTGTAACACTTGGATACTGTAGTGTGCCTGTGATCTCCACAATGCAGATACTCTCTTCACTGGGGCAGATTGCAGCCTAGCTATACTTTCTTGTTCCATATGACTTTTCTTCATGTCCTCCTGTTAAATCCTACACTCTTAGGTTTCCCCTAAGAGGGGGAAAGCTTTTATTTATCTCCTTTATACTTGACCTTACAAGGATACTGATGGAGCATATAAGCTGTCTCTTCCTCCTTCTCACTGGGGAACCTGCCCACTTTCCTTTTTAGTTGGACAATTCTTAGATGATATCTTCTCTACCAGAGTTTTCAAACTCAGTCCCCAGTCTGCTAATGACAGCAAAACTACAGAGTTCAGCCTTACCAGATAAAAATATAATTGGGAAACATTTAACAAAGCAAATAAAATATAATACAATGTAGATAATGTTAATTTGTGGTTTTCTAAGCCTACATGTAACTCACAGGGATCCATTTGTATTTGAGTTTGACACCACTGTTGTACGTCATATTAAAGGTGTAAAAGTCATGAAAAATATCTCCAAAGGAATGTACAACAAGCAAAGGAGATATTTATTAGCCTGTGACCTTGGTCAAGTCACTTCACCTCTGTTCTCCTCAGTTTCTATTTCTGTAAAATTGGGGTACTAATAGCACCTACCTCCCAGGGTTGTGGTAAGAACTGATTGAGATAATAATTGTAAAGTTCTTGGCACAGTGTCTGGTACATCAGGCTACACGTATGTTTGCTACCATCATCATCATCATCATCATCATCATCATCATCATTGTCATCGTCATCGTCATCGTTGTCAATGTCATAATGGGTGGATAACCACAGGATGTTAATAAACTTCAATGGAGGCATCCTCAAAGTTAGGGAGCTTTTCTTATGGGGGAATGATGGAAGTATACTGGCACCACCTTCCTCAGTTTTCTCCTACCTTGTATTAGAGGGCTGAAGAATGGATTACCTATGCCTTTCTTTAGAGAAGGCAGAAACTAGACCGTCAGTTCACTGCACTTTAGATCTGTTTCACCATCATGGAACAAGATGGCCCCTCATTGGGTACCCACTAGCATCCCATTCCTTTTCAACCACACACTCCCCACAATACAATACAGAAGTGGCTTGTTCCACTGTGTTAAATCAGGCAAAATGGACTAAGTTGAGTCTATTTACTGCCCTTTATAAAGTATGACCATATTTGCTCTGGTCACTGAGCTGGTGAGAAAGCATATACCATTTTGTCTTACCATCTGTGGCATGGGGCTAAAAAAGTTAAGGTCATAGAAGAAAGAAAACTCACATGCCTACAAAATAATAAGTAGAAATGTGCCAGCAATCCCAGAGATATCACAAGATAATATGAGATTAGACACAAGTGAGACAATCAATAGGGGGAACTTGGAATCCTAAGCAGAGACTTGAACTTTGCCATAGATGAGGAAGGTTCTAGAAGAAGGTAAGTTTCCAGCTAAGCTGGAGATGGAGGAATGGATGAGCAGAGGGAGAATGGCACTAAAGGGTTCTGTTGACAGGGAGTATCCCATTTCTTTTGGAGCATAGAGTTTGTGCAAGAAATGGCAGTTATAGCAGGGGCATCCTCTTTCAGAACAGAGGGGTTAAGCAGCCAATATGGGTTAGAAGCAACACACATGAATTGATGTCTTCTTGGCTTCAAGCTAACTCAATATCTACTATCCCACACTGACTCTCACAAAAAGTCTCAATATCCTAGGATTTTGTGATCAAAGACATAATCCCTCTGTCTCTATGCTGATGGGCATCTTATAGATGTCAGTTATATCTCCCCTCTGTCTTGATCATTCCCATCTTAAAGAGACTTGTTTGATTCTGTCTTTATAAAATTGCCCTCCAGGCCACCCCCCCTCCCTTTTAGGGGAGATAAAGGAGACATACATCGTTTAGGGCATTGAAAAAAATAAATTGGGAGAAGCACCAGGAAATAGACTATGGGATCAATTCTTTCTCAGCCCCTGGGCAACACATTCACTCCCTCTGCCCATTTCCATCTCTAGACACTGCAGCAGCCCAGGATGTGATTAATCTATTCTCTGGGCTGAGTTTGGTACCAAAGGCTCCCCCAGTCTCCCAGGAATTCTCTCTAAATGCAATTTTTGAAAGTAAAGCTTGCTTTTTTTTTTTAGCCAAGGGTTGGGAAAAAAACAACAACAACAATAATGCAACCTAAATCCAATTTTCAATTTAGCTTTCACAAAAAAATGGGAAAGAACCCGTGTCTCAGGGCCCATAGCCCAGCAGAAAGCTTGTGATTTTTGTCTCCATACAGTTGTCCTGAAATTCAAGGAGTAGCTCAAATGGGAAAAGCTGTCCATAATTGCTGGCAGGGCGAGCAGTCTGCATTAATGGAATGCAGGAAATGTCTTTGGGGAGAGAACATTAGAAAAATGGCAGGCAGGGGTTAAGACTCAGGAGGGTTATTTTTTATTTGTGTGAGAACAAATTTGTGATCCTTTTTTTTCTTGCTTAGATTTTTTTTTTGCCTTCAAAGCCCCAGATGAATAGAAGAAAAAAAAGTGAGCTGAATTGGTTCCAATTTGCAGTGAGAGTGCAATTCCAATTGATTTAAAGTAGAGAGCAACACAGGTAATGATCACAGAAAGAGGCTGGAATTAGTCAATAAATAAGGCGCAAGGTCCCCAGTCCAACTTCTCTTTCATTAGCTTTAAGGGATGAGAATAAAAATATAGGTAGTTTCATTTATCAGACTCCTAATAAAAGCTTGTAGTGATGTGTCCCCAGCTCAGGCTAGGGCACTGCTAGCATTTAGTTCTAATCCAGAATCTACCTCCAAGTCAATCCCTTGTTTTAACACCCAGGCCATTCACTTCACATTTGCAACCTCCTAAAGTGTCCCATCTGCTCTCAGTCTTAAGAACCAAAAGGCAGACTCCCCTTGACTGTTGTTCTCCACTGTGCGGTAGAGATGAGAATTCGTAGCTAAAGTGTGTCCGATAGGCACCTCCTTCCATTCCTGCACCTCTACAGGGCCACCACCCCCTCCCTGACTTTGGAACAATGCAGGGTAGCCTTACCCAAACTGGAATCCAGCCTGCTTCTCTGAGTCATTCATGGCATGGTGGAAAGGTACTAGAATAAGAGTCAAGGGGCCCTGCTCCAGTGGTCAAATCCTGGTTCTGTCACATTATTATAAATGATTTCCCCTTCAAAAACTCTGTGTTCCACCATAATCAGTTTGGTGATCCTCACACCTGGCACAATATCTCAGGCATCCTTCACCTTTTCTTGCATCCTGTACCCCCTTGACATTCTAGGGAAGCCTATACAACCTTCTTCAGAGTAGTGATCTTAAATCTATTTAATAAAATACATAGGATTACAATGAAACCAATTATATTTAATTATAATGATATTTATGCATTTATGTATTATGCATATATAAGCTTTAATACCTTATTTTATATGTATGTGATTGTATCTAAGCTTTAGTAGCTTAAAACTTCAGAAGCCCTTTGGGAAGCCGTTTACAAAGACTATATATGCATTTGCATTCACATACACATATACATACACGTGCATGTCCATGTACATATAGGTATATACATGCAACAAAACTACAAGGTATTTTAGGGGAAGAAAGGACTTGTCTGGGAAGATGTTGGGGGGTGTGAAGCTGGGGATAAAAAAAAACCTCATGCAGAAAATAACTCAAGCTGAGTCTTGAATCAAACTGGGGACTATAAAGGGAATAGGTAAGAAGACCCTGTCAATAAGCATCCATCCATCCATAAGCACCAGCTCTGGCCCCTGAGAGTCAGGAACCCTTGCTGTATCTCCTGACCTCACCTGCTGTCCTCCCATCTTTCTGGGCTCTTGTCCCCCCATGCCTGGAGTACACTATATCCTTACCCATTCCCTTTACAATTTCTAGTTTGATTCAACACTCCTCTCGAGTCATTTTTCACAGGGTTATTCCTTATTCCTAGCTCTACACCCCCACCATGCTAGTCTCATCTTCCTTTAGAATACCTTGGAGTTATTTTGTACACATGTGTTGACATATGTGTATGTGCATGTACATGCATATTTATACATGTGTATATATGTATACATGTGAAGTGCTTAAGTCTTGTATTTTAAAAATCTTAGTGTCGTTTTAAACTTTAAAGCTTACGTACATTCATATACATACAAAACATTAAAGGTTAATAGAGGAAGGCTCTGTGTGTGTGTGTGTGTGTGCGTGTGTGTGTGTTTGAAATATAAGCTCACTGAGGACAGGGACTAAATCATTTTTATACTTATATTCCCCATGCCTAGTACATTGCAGACACTTAATATATACTTGTTAATTGGTTAACTGATTAGCTAATTAATTGTCATTACCTGTGTAGGATCACAGACTCAGAACTGGACAGGACCTTAGAGGTCACTGAGTCCAACCTCCCATTTTTACAGGTGACAAAACTGAGGCCAGAGAGATGGGAAACAGCCAAACTCCCACAATCAGTGATTGATAGACTCAGGATTTGAAACCAGCTCCTCTGACTCTAAACCCTTAGCTCTTTTCTACTATTTAACTTCTCCCAGCCTTAATTTCCAGCTCATAAAAATGAGAATATAGGACTAGATGACTTCAAGTTGGTTTTTAGGCTTCTAAAGGTGAGTACTGTATGATGTGCCCAGTGCACTCTGAAGCTCATAGAATGAACTACACTAGGTCCCTGCCTGCCCAAGCTCCGCTGCACATCAGATACGGAAGAGACACACAGAAGGCTGGAGCTGCAGGAGCTCTTTGCATTGTTTATAGTTTACATGGCACAATTAAAGAACTTTGGACTTGGATGGAGGAAGACCTGAGTTCAAATCCTACCTTACTGACTGTATGACCTTGGACAAGTTCTGCTCCCTCTTACATGCATGCATGTGTGTTTGTTTATGCACACAATCTCCTAGTCCACATGTTTATATATGCATGTGTGTTTATATACACGTATGATTGTATATTTACATGGAGGTTGTTGTTCTTGTTGTTCAGTCGTGTCTGACTCTCTGTGACCAATGGACCATATGTCCATGGGGTTCTCTGAGCAAAGATACTGGAATGGTTTGACATTTCTTTCTCCAGTGGATTAAGGCAAACAGAGGTTCAGCGATTTGCCCAGGGTTACACAGCTAATAAGTATCTGAGGCTAGATTTGAACTCAGGGCTTCCTGACTCCATGACCAGCTCTCTGTCCACTGAGCCACTTCAATGGCTCTTATTTCTACACATACAAACATGTACATACACTTTTGTGTATATGCACAAGTGTGTACACATATGTGCTTTGTGTATGTATAGGCAGTGTATATGTGTGTGTGATGTGATTTCCAGGTAGGGTAGAGCATTGGCAACCAAAAGACTCCAGATAGGCTTCTCCTAGCAGATGTCACCTGATCTGAGTTTTGCAGGAAACAGAGATTGTCTAAGCTGAGGGTGGGGGGCAGTGAGGAGGAAGCCGACTTCAGCCATATACTGTATACTAGCCTATCCATAGGAATCTGAAGTAGCACTAAACAGGGTTACCATCCATAAACATGGTGACACATTAACAAATGCAGGTGGTGGAAAGACAAAAGGTGTCAACTGAACCATATTTTAAAAATGAATCAGTGAAAGGAAGGCATCTCACCCAGTCCAACCCCCTACTTGCAGGTAAGTCAATGCCTAAGACAGATGGATGCCTGTTTAACTTGGAAAACCTACAAGGAAGCAGCAATTTTTAGTTACCCAGGTATTCAGAAAGTCTTCCTTGGAAGTCTAATCAAATTCCTTCCTGTTGCCTTTGAAATCCATGCTATCTAATGTAGTAGTCCAGGGAAAGCAGGGCCCCCTCCAGGAAGGTGGAATAGATGATCTGCTATTATTTCAGAAACTCCTGACTGAAATTACACCATCAAAACTCCTTCATTTTAGTTGGATATTTTAATGACTACAAAATCTTGCACCCCTTGCCCTAAAAGGAGGGACGTGAACCTGGCATCAGTTATTTAGCCCTCAGCACAAAGGAAGGATTCCAGAATGGGGAGATTTGGGAAGAGAGGGTGAGATAAGACCTCTTGACTTGCCCTCAAGTAGCATCTGGTCTTCCTTGCTAGACTATAAGCTCCCTGAGGATAGGGACCTTATATTTTATATATAAACAATTCTATCTCCCCCAGCACATAGAATTTACCCAGTAAATATTTGTTTACCTGAATAGGATCACATTTTCTTTGCTTTTCCTTTCTCCATGAAGTTTGGAGAGCCAAGGGAGTAGGAAAACCTTGGGATCTAGGGACAAGATGCCTGGGTTCTTGTTCCAGCTCTGCCTCTTAGGTTGTATGACCTAAGGGAGGAGATATACCCTCTCAGAACCTTAGTAAGTCCCTTATTTGAAAAAAATGGTGCTGCTTCACTTAATTACATCATGTAGGCGGTGAGGGATCTAATCACTGGATGTCTCCATAGCTGTTCCTGTCCCATGAATGCAATTCAATTTGATCCAACCCAATAAGTATTCACTGAGCACCTGTTATGGGCTTTTAACTATGCTAAGAATATAAACACTCTTTACTCTCAAGGAGCTTACATCTTGCTTGAAATAGAGGATGGGGAGAGACAGAGGGAGAGGCAGAGACAGAGACAGAGAGAAATGGAGAGACAGAGACAGAGACAGGGAGGAAGAGGGAGAGAGAGAAACAGAGAGACAGACAGGAAGGGAGAGAGATAGAGAGATGGAGGGAGAGAGGGAGAGGGAGAGAGAAAGAGAAACAATCTAAGAAGCAGAGAGCTGAGTTTGGAGATACAAGACCTGAGTTCTAATTCTAACTCTACTACATGTATGATATTGAGCAAGTCTTTTAGAGTCTCTGGCATCAGTCTCTTCATTTGGAAAATGGAGAGATTGTTCTAGATGGTGTCCAGGTTTTCCTCTAGCTCTAGATCTGATGCCCTGAGCCACCCTGCAGCAGCTTACAGCAGTGGGGGCCAGATGAGGTGACTATAGTTCAGGTCAGGGTTAGAGAGCAAGGGGAGAAGGCTGGAGAAGGTTAGTGAGAAGGGAAGGAGAAGTGATAATGGATGAGTTAGAGCAGTGAAGATGTGGGTCCCTCAGCCCAGACCCACTGACCTGAAAGAACCAGCTGAACCCTCTATCATTAGCAGCTCAGCTATTTCCAGACAGTAGGATCCTTTCCTGACCTCTTCCTTTCCATTGACTGCTTCCTGTTGATTTCTCCCTGGCAATCCTGGGAACAAATGGAGCCAGAGGCAGAGTTTTTGTGAGAAGGATTTGAGGCCGTGACTCACTGGTGGACTAGTTCTGACCAGCACATAGATTTCATTTCCTTCCTCACATGCCTTCTCCCACTCTTCGCATCACAGACAACACTTCCTACTGTCACCAATGCCTAGTGGGCCAATATTTACTCCTCTCAGTGTGAAAGGTAGTTTTTTAAATCCTCCTATATACGATTATAAGGAAAATTAAAGGTTACCAAAAAGAATTTTTTTAATTCCCCTTTATCCAAGTTACCCTGACATCTCTCTTCAGATCCTTTAGGAGTTGGCCACTTCAAGATGAAAAGATATAAGACCCTTCCCAGATCTAAATGTAAGATCCACTGATCCTAGGACAGGGAAAGGAGGCAGTTCTGATAGAAGGCCCCTGTAGATGACTGAGGGAGCCTATGGAGCAGAGATTCCATAGGAGTTGGACAGCTTGGTGGAGGCCCAGGATTTTAGCTCAGGGTATGCTTCATGTCTGCTGAAGAACTACCTGGAGTTGAATGAGATTAATAATGAGAGGGAGGACAGGAGTGAGGGCACCGAGGGGCAAGGGTTTCACCGATAGTTATTGAAGCAGCTGTCAAAATCAGGAAACGTTTTTTTCTTCAATATCTGCCTCCTTTTCAAATTAGATTCTGTGTTCCTTCACCCCTCCTACCGCGTTGCCTTACAAATTAGTTTCTGCACAATATTATACGGATGTATTGTTCGACTTTGCTTCTCTGAAGACCTCAAGTTGCAGGGAAGACCTTCAAATGAAATATTAATTTTCTTGTAACCCACATTAAATTAATGTCACCTTACTTTTTTTTTAAAGATTGCTCTACAAAAACTTTCACCAGCCTCATCCTTCACTTGCTAGGAAGAAATGAAGGAAGTCCTAGCTTCACTAGCAATTAGCTGTGTGACCTTGGTCAAGTCACTTCCTTCTCTGAGCCTCAACATCCTCCTTTGGAAAATGAAAAGGGTGGAACAGAGGTGTCTTCTTGCCCAACAGTGGCTAGTGTGCTGAACTCAGAGTCAGGAAGACCTGGGTTTGAATCCCAGCTTCTGACTTTTACTGAGGATATGACCTTAAGTCACTTCCCTAAGCCTTAGCCTCAGTCTTCTCCTCTATAAAATGGGTGTGCAAATGCCTACAAAAGCCACTTCAAAAAGGCTTTATGTGAGGTCTAAATGAGATCATATATTTTAAGTGCACCAAATCTCCAAGAGTACTCTCAACTAATTTCCATCCTCCCTTCCCTTCCCTTCCCTTCCCTTCCCTTCCCTTCTCTCCCTCCTTTCCCCCTTCCTTAACTCCCTTCCATCTTTTCCCTTCCCACCTTCCCTCCCTCCTTCTTACCTTCCCCCTTCCCTCCTTTTTTCTCTTTCTTACCTTCCTTTATATGCCTACATATATATATATATATATATACACATACACATTATCACATATTCATGTACACATACACACATACACAAACTCTGTGCAGATGTGAGCTGTAATAGTTTAGCTATGTCAGTGCTTACATACATACATATTTGAGGGAGAGAAGTGTGTATCCGTATCTTTATATATACATATATATGTATGTATACGTATAGGCTTTAACCTCTGTTTTCCTAGGACAGAGATTCTCTGTATACCAGTTTCTTCCCAAGTCACCTAACAGCTAGCTAGATGGTGCAGAGCTGGGATGTGTCAGTGGTGAGCCTTGATCTGCAGTCTACATGACTCTGAGTCTGGCCATTTGTACTCTCTGCCACCATGCTATGTCCTCAGGGCTAAATTGGCCCTGCACAAACATTGATTGGCAGTGTGGCTGAGGGGGAAGAAGACTGCCCTGACAATCAGGAAGGTCTGGGTTAGAATTCTGTCTCTGATACATCTGATTGAGTGACCTTAGATGTATCCCTTAATGAATCAGGACTCCAGGCACCTCTCCAGAATGGGAAGCTGTTGAAAAGCAAAATTTGCAAAAACAAATACAAAACAAATAGACATTAGCTCTTATTCCATCATAAATGAAAGTGAAATAAAATGAAAATCTGCAGCTTCATTAAAAAAAATACATTCCTCACTCTGCCCCAGTGGGTTGGGGGTAAAGTGGGAGTCATGTAAAAGTGCTAGGACCAAAGGACTGGCATTTGATTTGCAAGCAACTGTATTACACTTACCTTTTATGATAGTGGGTATTAAGTTGGGTTGGGACACTATTTGATTTGATGATAGAGCAATTTTATTTATCTCTCTTCCACCCCAGGAAAAATGGACCTGCTTTAGTCAAATAGCATTATTGTGTTTGGGGACTTCTCTAGCTCCTCTCTTAAGGCAATGGGCTTATCTCATTTTGCACTGATGTGATTGGCAATGGGGAGCTACAGCAGGCACTTGAGTAAGGGAGTGCCTTGATAAAAGAGATAGGATTTTAAGGATCTGGATGTTGTCTAGGAATTCCCATTCCTCACATTTTCCTGTGCCTGGACTTTCCTCCCTATTGCTCTTCACCTACTGAATTTCCGTGCTGTTTGTCTTTCATTCTTGAAGAAGGCCATGATATCAGGAAGGTGATACAATGACATGCTAGTGACTTGGATTTAAGTGAGGCAGGGCTGTGCAAAGTCACTAGCCTCACTTTCTCCTCCAGAGCCATCTGAGTCCAGTGGCCAGATATGGGTCAGGACAGCTGGAGATGGCCCAGGTTGCAGTGGGGGACCTTGTCCTTTTTAAGCTAAGGTCTTCAATAAGTCTGTTTGACTGGACAAATGATAAGTTAGAAGAGTCAGAAATCTCACCAAAAAAAATTTCAGACTCATTATATGACATGACAGCTATTTCTTGTTAAAGATAGCTGATTTTATAGAGAGAAAGAATAATCAATCAATAAACATTTATCAAGCACCTACTATGTGCAAAGTGTTAGAAATACCAAAAAAATGAGAAAGACAGTCCCTATAATGTAAAATACAAGAAGGGGGACAACATGAAAACAAGTAAATACCAAACAAGCTATCTGCTGGACAAACAGGAAACAATTAACAAAGGAAAGTCACTAGAATAAGGAGGGGTTGGGAAAGGCTCCTCTTAAATGGTGGAATTGTAAGTGCAGCTAAAAAGGAAGGAATCAGGAGGCAGGACTGAGGAGCGAGAGCATTCCAGGGAAGGAGAACAGCTAAAGAAAATACCAGGAGGCCAGGGTCATCGGACTGAAGAGTTCATGGTGGTACACCAAAGTCAAGTCTAAATAGATGCATAGTCTAGATATAAAGGCTGATACTGTAAATAATTTGGAGAAGCAAGGAATAGTTTACCTGTCAGATTTATGGAATAGGGAAGACTTTATGACCAAAGAAGAGTTGGAGAGCATTATAAAATGCAAAACAGATAATCTTGATTACATCAAATTGAAAAGTTTCTTTACAAACAAAGCCAATGTAACCAAGATTAAGAGGGAAGTGGGAAACTGGGAAAGGATATTTACAACTAGTGTCTCTGATAAAGGCCTCATTTCTAAAATATACAGGGAATTAAATAAAATTTACAAGAATGCCAGTCATTCCCCAATTGATAAATGATCAAAGGATATGAACAGGCAATTCACAGAGGCAGAAATTAAAGATATATTTAAGCATATGGAAAAATGCTCTGAATCACTATTGGTTCATGAAATTCAAATCAAAACAACTTTGAGGTACCACATCTCACCAGTCAAATTGGCTAAGATGACAAAACAGGAAAATGACAAGGGCTGGAGAGGATGCGGAAAAATTGGAACTCTAATGCATTGTTGGTGGAGCTCTGAACTGATACAACCATTTTGGAGGGCAATCTGGAACTATGGCCAAAGGGCTATAAATAATTGCATTCCCTTTGACCCAGTAATACCAGTTTTGGAGTTGTATCCCAAAAAGATCATAGAAGTGGGAAAAGGTCTCATATGTACAAAAATATTTATTGCAGCTCTCTTTGTGGTGGCAAAAAACTGTAAATTTAAGGGATGCCCATCAATTGGGGAATGGCTGAACAAGTTATGGTATATGAATGTGATGGAATACTATTGTGCTATAAGAAATGGGAAGGAGATGGACTTCATACTTACCTGGAGAGGCTTACACAAATTGATTCTAAGTAAGAAGAGCAGAACAAGGAAAAATTTGTACACAG
>CM053593.1:359432316-359465443 GCA_028646575.1 Pseudocheirus occidentalis
ATGTATCTGTGACTGTGTACAAATTTTTCCTGGTTCTGCTCTTCTCACTCAGCATCAATTCGTATAAGCCTCTCCAGGTAATTATGAAGTCAATGTCCTTCCCATTTCTTATAGCACAATAATATTCCATCACATTCATATACCTTGATTACACTAAATTGAAAAGTTTCTGTACAAACAAAGCCAATGCAACAAAGATTAAGAGGGAAGTGGGAATTTGGGAAAGAATATTTACAACTAGTGTCTCTGATAAAGGCCTCATTTCTAAAATATACAGGGAATTAAATAAAATTTACTAGAATGCCAGTCATTCCCCAGTTGATAAGTGGTCAAAGGATATGAACAGGCAATTTACAGAGGTAGAAATTAAAGATATATTTAAGCACATGGAAAAATGCTCCAAATCACTATTGATTCGTGAAATGCAAATCAAAACAACGTTGAGGTACCACATCTCACCAGTCAGATTGGCTTTTTTTTTTTTTTACCCTGGATGAATGTGCTGTTTTTCTGGGTAGTTGATTCTTTGTTGTAATCCAAACTCCTTTGCCTTTTGGAATATCATATTACAAGTCCTCTAATCTTTTAGTATAGAAATTGCTAAATCCTGTGTAATCCTAACTGTGGCTCCTTGATATTTGACCTATTTTTTCTGGCTGCTTGCAGTATTTTCTCCTTGACCTGATAGTTCTAGAATTTGGTTATATTATTCCTTGGAGTTTTCATTTTGAGATCTCTTTCAGGAGGTGATTGGTGGATTCTTCCAATGACTATTTTACCTTCTGATTCTAGGATATCAGGACATTTCCTTGCCAATTTCTTTCTTTTTGGGGGGGGAAGGGGGAAGGCAGGGCAATTTGGGTTAAGTCAGTGGTTCTCAACTTTCCTAATACCACGACCCTTTAATACAGTTCCTCACGTTGTGGTGATCCCCAACCATAAAATTATTTCCATTGCTACTTCATAACTGCAATTTTGAAACTGTTATGAATCTATCTGACATGCTGGATGTATTTTCATTGTTACAAATTGAACATAACCCACAGGTTAGCTGGGTTAAGCAACTTGCCCAATGTCACACAGTTAGTTTTTTGTGTTAAATGTCTGAGGCCGGATTTGAACTGTGCCACCTAGCTGCCCCCGCAAATTTCTTGAAAGATGCTGTCAATGTTCTTTTTTTTTTCATGGTTTACAAGTAATCCAACAATTCTTAAATTATGGCTCCTGGATCTATTTTCCAGGTCATTTGTTTTTTCCAATGAGGTATTTTACATTTTCTTCTGTTTGTTTTAAATTTGATTTTGTTTGATTGATTCTTTGTGTCTTATAAAGTCATTAGCTTTTACTTTTAGAGTTTTAATTTTTAAAGAATTATTTTCTTCAGTTAGCTTTTTTACTTCCTGTTCTATTTGGCCAATTCTACTTTTAAAATAGTTGTTTTCTTCAGTGGATTTTTTCCCCCATTTGGCCAATTCTATTTTTTAAGGAGCTGTTTTCTTTAGTCAACTTTTGTGTTTTCCAAGTTGTTGACTTTTTGCCCCCATTATTCTCTTGCATAACTCTCGTTTCTTTTGCCAGATTTTCTTCTACCTCTCTTACTTTTAAAATGATTTTTGAGCCTTTCCAAGAGAACTTTTGGGACTTGAAACCAATTCCTATTCCCCTTTGAGGCTTCACATGTAGGTATTTTGACATTTGACATTTTTGTCCTCTTTGAATTTGTGTTTAGAGCTTCCCTGTCACCCCAGTTAACTTCCTATGAGCAGGGCTTCTTTGGTTTGTTTTTGCTCATTTTTAAAGGTTGAACTTGACTCCTAGGGTACAGGGCTCACTGTCCCAAGCTTCTTGCACTGAGAGCCAGGGGCCTGGTCACTGGCTTTCTGCACCAGGGCCTCTACGGCTGGCAGCTTGCCCCTGCAATAGGATGGCCCAATTTTGTCACACTTATTGTCCCCTGAGTTCTGTGGCTGGCAGTTTGCCTGGTGAGCTGGGACTTGAGGCCTCACAGCTGGCCTGCTCTCCCACTGCCCTGCTGAGTCAGGACCATGACGCCTCAGGTACTGATCTGTGTTGTGGCTAAAATGGGAGACTATCATATCTAACTTTTAAAAACTTAGATTCACCTTCTTAACTTCTTTTTTGTTTATTTTTGTGGTTATATTTATAAAGTTCTGAGAGGGGAAGGTTGAGGTCCCCCTTGCCTGGACAAAGGCTGAACTTGCCTGCACACCACTGGGCTCTGCTCCCCTTTTACCCAAGTGACACAGACCTTCCCTGAAGTCCTAAGTCCTCTTAAGTGATCTTGAGCTAGAAAATTATTTCAAGCTGTCTTTTTGTGGATTCTGTCACTCCAGAATTCATTTAGAGGCTTGATTTAACATTGTTCATGAAGGAAACTGGGGAGAGCTCCGGAAACTTACTGCTTCTCCACCATCTTCATCTCACACTATTTTTCTCTCATTCATAATTGTTTTTCATTTTATTGATACTTTTGTTTTTATGTCACTTACATTGCCTGATAAATCACCTCCCAGGGAGTCATTTACTTATAACGAAGAATAAAAGGAGAAAAAACACAGTTTAGTAAAACTAACCAACACATCATTATACATTGTTGCATATACATGGCCTCCTAACTAGCCGAGAAAGGAAGGAAGGAGGTGTTTTCTCCAATCTCTTCTTTGGGGCCAACATTGGTCATTTTAATTTTACAACATTAAGTTTAAATTATTTTGTTGTTGTTTGTTCCCATTCATATTATTGTAACCATCATCACACAGCTCGCGCTGGGTCCCCAGTTCAGTTTAAATCACTTGGCATCAGTTCACAGAAGTCTTCCCATCCTGCTCCTGTACTCATTTGCATTCATTGTTTCTTACAGTGCAATAACATCCCATTTTATTCATGTTCCACCGCTTGTTTATCCATTCTCCAGTCAATGGGCATCTACTTTGTTTTTAGTTTCCTGTTACTACAAAAAGTGCTGGTATAATTCTTTTGGTATTTTCAGAGATTTTCTTTTACTGTTGACTTCCTTAGGGGCATATGTCTAGCAGCAGAATCTCTGGATCAAAGCATATAGACACTCTAGTCCAGTGGTTCTCCACCTTCCTAATGCCACGACCCTTTAATACTCGTATATGGGTATATCTGCATGTGGGCAGACCCACTTGGAGATGGGTAGAGGAGGTTCCTAAGACCATTGCAAATATGTGTTTTCTGATGGTGTTAGGAGACCCCTGTGACCCCTGTAAAAGGGTAGTTCGACCCCCAAAGGGGTCATGACCTACAGGTTGAGAAGTGCTGCTCTAGTCACTTTCCTTAACTAATTCCAACTTGCTTCCCACAATGCTTTCCATAATGGTTGGACCAATGAACAACTCTTCCTATGGTGTATTAATGTGTCTGTTTTTCACATTTTTCCACCATTGCATATTCCTATCTTTTGTCATTTTTGCCACTGTGCTGCTTGTACTATTTTTGTGAGACGGATGTACAAACATGGATTAAATGACAGATTAGATTAAGAAGTAGTCTAATGACCAGATCAAAAGTGTAGTCTATTTGTTTGATGTGAGCCTGAAAAGAAGTCCCGAGTAAAGTGTCCCAGGGAACTGTGATTGACCTTGGAGTGTCTAAAACTTTTTATTGCTGACTTATACGTCATAAGAATCATGATTACCAAATTTCCAGATGACTCAAAGTTGTGAGGGATAGCTGGCATATGGGACAAAAAAATCTAGATTCAAAGAGACCTTGAAAGATTACAGTATTGGACTGAACCTAGTAAGATGACGTTTTCTTTTTCGCCCCAGCCCCAGCCCTATCATTTCATCAGTGCAAGGAGCTTCCAGTGGGAACAATACACAATTATCCTAAGTCTCTTAGAGAGTTGCCATGGGCACTAAGGGGTTAAGTGACTTGCCCAAATCACACAACCTATATATGTGAGATCCAGGTCATTTGCATTCTGAGGCCACCCCTGTCTACCATGCCACATGACCCCTCAAGATGAATTTTAAGAACTCAAAGAATTCATCTTTATAAGTTAAGGATAGAAAATAGTGGGGGCCTTAGCTTCAAGTTCAATATAAGTCAACAATGGCATAGCCACCAAAAAGCTCATGCTTTTTCAGGATAGCTTAAGAGAGGAACAATGTCTAGGACTAGGGAGGTGATGGTCCCAGTGTGACCTACCCTGGTTTGATCATGTTTGGAGTATTGTCTTTAGTTCTACAAAGCAGGAATAACATTATTAAGCTGGAGAATGTCCAGTGGAGAGCAACCAAGCATGATGATGAAGGGCCTCAAGTGTTTCTAAAAAGAAAGAACTAGGGGTGTCTAGTCAGAAGAAGAATTGGGAAGGGGATAGCTGTCTTTGGGAATTTTAAAGGCTGTTACCTGGAAGAGGGTTTACTCTGGTTCTTTTTGGCCCCAATTGGTACAATGAGGAGCCTTGGGTGAAAATCATGAAGAGGCACATTTATGTTGGGTGTCAGGAATTTGAGTCATTGCAGAGTAGAATGGATCAGCTTGGGAGGAAGTGAGTCCCACCCCATCACAGAACTTTAAGCAAAGGCTGGATGAGCCAAATCAGCATTGAGGGAATCCTCCTTTGGCTAGGGACCACACTAGTTGACCTCTAAGTTCTCTTGCATTTCTGAGGTTCTGTGACTTGCTTGAGGTAACACAATTAGCCAGTATTAGAACCAGGATTTTCCCCAGGTTTTCGTACTCAGAAAATAAGCTAGTATTACAGATGCCTATAAAAGGGCAAACCAATTCACATTCAGTCTCCTTCATCTTCCTACTCTCTCCTTCCCCGTTTTTGCTACAGAGTTGTTTTGACTCTCTTGCGTAGTCTCCTGGGTTTATAAAGCATTCCACCATTTAAAATAATTCTCCCTTTAATTTGCCAATATCACTTTTCCAGGGCGATTAAATAGGAAAAACGGTGTTCTAACCAAGTAGAGACCGGCACTATGCAAACAAAATCATTCATGTTAGAAAGCTATTTCTTGCTTCTGTGTGTCAGGATTATTGAGGAGGGGGCGGGGGAGAGGAGAAAAATCCCCCACAAGCCAACAATGGCAGGCGTGCAGCCCTCACAGTTGGCTAGAGCGGAGAAGAGCTGAAAGCTTGGAAATTTGGCGCTCGGTTCTAAATTTAGAATGGATTTGTAGAAGAGCTAGAGGAAGTGCAGGGAAAAACTCACCAAAACAGGGGAAATGAGGCTCTGCTAAGCAACAGCTGATTGGGAGGCATCTCAGAACCTGAAGCCAGAGGAAGGAGGGAAAGAAGCAGGAATGAAGGGAGGGTGATGGATACAGAATTGGAGGCACATCAGAGGCCATCTAGTCCAACCCCCTAATTTTACAGAGAAGGAAACTGAGGCTCAGGGACAGTTTAGATCACAACTAAGTGGAGCAGCTAGATGGAAAAGTGGGTAGAGTACATTCATCTTCCTGAGTTCAAATGTGGCCTCTGACACTTACTAGCTGTGTGACCCTAGGCAAGTCACCTAACTCTGCTTGCCTCGGTTTCCTCATTTGGAAAATGAGCTAGAAAAGGAAAGGGCAAATGACTCTAATATTTTTGCCAAGAAAATACTAAAATGGGGTCATGAACATGACTGAACAACAAAGGGAGATTCCAATCTAGCGAAAGGAAGGTTGGTCTTAATACTCAAGCCCCTTTTCCTTCTCAAATTCAGCATTTGTTGTACTCTGCCCTGAACCTTAGTGTTTGTGTTGGTATCATGGGAGGTGGGTGGGTGGGACTCCATAGTAAGGATTGGCAGCCAAGACTGAGAGAGCTAAGGCAGGACTAAGACACAGGCCAGGTGTCTAGCTCCTCCACTTTGAGAATGATCTATGTAGATCCAGAAGGAATCCCTGAGGATAATTAGACCAGCCCTCTCACTTTACAGATGAGGGAACTAAGATTCAGAATGGGAAGTGATTTGCCCAGTGTCACACACCTTGTAAAGTATTTGAACCCTGGGGCCTTTCCCTCCAAATCTGAGGGTTTTCCCACTAGCTCATAGTATTTCTCAGTCAACAAATTTAAAGCTTAGGAGATCGCAGGGCTATGTGCTTAGATAGGATCTTAGAAATGAAAGGAGGGAGGGAGGAAAGAAGAAAGGGAGGGAGGAAGGAAGGAAAGAAGAAAGGGAGGGAGAAAGGAAGGAAAGAAGAAAGGGAGGGAGAAAGGAAGGAAGGAAGGAAGGAAGGAAGGAAGGAAGGAAGGAAGGAAGGAAGGAAGGAAAGAAGGAAGGGAGAGAGGGAGGGAGGGAGGGAAGAAACAAGCATTTATTACATACCTAATAAGTGTCAGGAACTGTGCTAAGCCCCTTACACGTATTCTCAGTTGATTCTCACAACATTATTCATAGGTACTATTATTATCTTCATTTTACAGGTGAGGAAACTGAGGCAGACAGAAGTTAAATGAATTTCTCAGGGTGACACAGTTAGTAAGGGTCTGAGGCTGGATTTGAACTCAGATCTTCCTGATTCCAGGTCGAGCACTCTATCCATTGCACCACCTAGCTGTTCAGAGAAGACAAATGATTTGAATCAAATGACCAATAGAATAGAAAACATTGCTTCAAGTTGAAGCCAGCTCATCAGACTTCACATTTTCCTACCCTTGTCACTAGACCCACATTTGCTGCCCAAATGAGCTGGACAGATCATTTCCCCTCAAGGGCCTCAGTTTCCTCTTTAATAAAATGAGTGTCAGACTAGATGATCTCAAATGTGTTTTTATTATTTATGTCTTGTCCATAGCACGTATTTCTAAGTTATCTCCTCCTTTAAGATGTGAACTCCTTGAAAATAGCTCCTGTCTTTGCATCTTCTTCCACTGGATGGCTGCCTCACACATACTGTTTCAGAAGTTGTTGATTGAATGATTGATCCTAAGTGTTCACTGGCTAGAAGGTGGCTAGAAGAAACAATATGAACCTCAGAAAATTATGCCACATGGTGGTGTCCCTTCGAAACTAGAGCTTAAAAAATAACAACCTATAAAAAAATCAGTATGATCTCCTGTCTCTATAGAATAAGTAACTTATAGCTTTTAATGCAACCTATAAGATCAGCTGGGCATGAACTCAATTCTTCTTTCTTTCTTTCTTTCTTTCTTTGTTTCTTTCTTTCACTCCATCATTTGTTTACTCAGCAAACTTTGTTTAAGCTCCTACTCTGGACAAAGCACTGTACTAAAAGGCTGTGGGTACTGGAACAAAACCTTGTTCTCCAAGAGCTTACATATTAATGGGAGCAAAACCTTGCCCTAAAAGTTAGGGAACACAGGAGAGGAACATAAGCCAGTAATATCTGCCAACATATAGGGAGGCAGATGAGGGCAAAGGAAAGGACGGAGCCTCTTGAAGGAAGGGAGGCACTCCAAAAGATAAGGAGGGAGGGGGTGGAGGAAAAGTTCATTCGAGGATTCTCCCTTTCCATTGATGATGTGTATATTTGTGAGAAAATCTGTGTCACGTTTATGAAAGAAATGTTCTACAGCTACTTTTCTTACTATGCTATTTCATTGTCTATGCTTTGAATGGAATGTGTCATTTGACTAATAAAAATAAAAATTAGTAAAAAAAGACATAAAAATAAAATGATGTCACAGAAAATTAAAATGTATTAAGATTCTTGACTATGTAAGTATCCTGAGACTTTTGAGATCTTTTCGTTATGCAGTGATTCCTGGAATAATTTTACATCAGTAACATTCAGTAATGGTGAAGATGTGTTTGTTACTTAAAACACTATACAGTAGAATGTCCAGACTGTCTCCATTTCTCAAGTTTTCATGGACTCCTTAATCCAGCGGTTCTCAACAAGTGAGTCGCAACCCTTTGGGGGTCGAATGACCCTTTCATAAGGGTCATAGGGGTCACCTAAGACCATAGGAAAATACATATTTCTGATGGTCTTAAGAATTGAGACACGGCTCCTCTACCTATCTCCAGGCAGGTCTGCCCACACGAAGATACACCCATATACGAGTATTAAAGGAAGGCTGAGAATCACTACCTTAATCCCTGGAGGCTCATTCCCATTTAGCTAACCTGGTCTCTATTGATGTTGTGTTACGATAAATCCTAACACAGGGTTGAACAAGTATTAAATACTTAATAAGGATTTGTTTAATTACTTCATTAACTCCCCCCCCCACATATATACATACACCCCTGACTCTTCCACACACCCAATAGGGAGAAAGATTTTGGGAGGGAAGGAAATGCTTTTAATCCAAGTTTTTCCCTCTGTACCCACAGTGCAAAGTCACAGTGCCTGACACATTTTCTAACTGTTCAGTCATTTCTCAGTCTTGTTGGACTCTCTGTGACCCATCTGGGCTTTTCTTGGCAAAGATACTTGCCTGGTTTTCCATCATTTTACAGATGCGGAAACTGAGGCAAACAAGGTTAAATGACTTGCTCGGGATCACAGAGTTAGTAAGTGTCTGAAACTGAATTTGAACTCAGGTCCTGACCCCAGGCTACTCTAGCCACTGTCACCTTCTAGCTGCCTACCTATGCCTGACACATGGGCACTTTCAGAAATGCTTATTGGATTGAATCAGATTGCTAAATTAAAAACAATGTGCAAATGAATATTTAAAAATAGATACAGGTAAATTACCCTACTGTGCAACAGATATATCGCTGAAAGTCGGGGAGAAAAGTGAATTATTATAAATAGACTCCTATCTAAAATAAGCATAGCAACAGAAGTCAATAGTACTGATTAAGCTGCCACTCTATACAAGGCAATATATCAGGAGTGGAGATAGACAAATGACCCTATGCTTGCCCTCAACGGGCTTACAATCTGTTGGGTTTGGTCTTGAACTGGTATTAATAGGTTAAAGCATTTGATGGTGTTGCCATAACCTGGAGAATAAAGGCAGCCATGATGTGATACCCTTACAAAATCAGGAGCTCATTACAACACATTTACAAACATGCTCATAAACCCATTTAGACACTCAATTAGACACTCATGGACCAATGTGAATAATATGCAACAATAAACTTTTGCATACGGATGACACTTTATGAAACATATAAAAGGTTTCTTTTGATCTCAACAGACTGAAGGGTAAAGAGAGAGAAAGAATATTTACTCCCATTTTGTAGATTGATAAATTGAGAACAAGACACGTTCCAGATCAAGTGTTAGCAGGGACCTCAAAGGCCATCTAGTTCAACCAGCTCATTTTATGTATGGAGAATCTAAGGCCCAGTGATTTCCCCAAAGGTCCACAGGTAAATATTTGGCAGGGTTGGGATTTGAACCCAGGTCATCTGATTCCAGAACCTTTGTTCTTTGTTCTCTACAATGTTACACTTGCAGAGAGGGAGTTAGAGGCACTAAGCTGGGACTAGAAATGGTGTCTCCTGGCTCCTAACCCAGTGTGTTTCCCATTACATCGCTGTGCCATAGAGACAGACATCCAGGTGCACCATGAGGCTCCTGTGTATCTTTTTGGAGGGATAGAATCTTCAGTTGAGGGCCAGAGTTTTTAGACATGGACAGAAAGTCAAGGAGGGGTCATTCTGCTGACTTTCTGTGGAGCAAAGTAACGAAACTCTCCTGGTCTAATGTTTATGGTGCCACAACCACATTCAGTGGATTGAATGGCCTCCAAGATCCCTTCCAGCTGTCACTGGAGAATCCTATGTCTGCCTTTGGGGGGGGGGGTACTTTCTCCATCTCTTTGCATAAGAGTGGGTAGAGGTAAAGTACTACGGGATATATTCATTCTTATGTCAATCCTTGTATACTAATGTACCATATGTTCACTGATTGATATTCAATGATATCGTTGAATATTCATTGATCACATGGGCCTCTTTTCCTGTCTGCGTAGCATGCACACACACACACACACACACCTTTTTTCTAGTCATACATTTCTCTAGCGTTAGGTGGAACAGTGGATTGAGCACAGGTATGGAGTCAGGAAGACGTATCTTCCTGAGTCCAAATCTAGCCTCAGAAACTTACTAGCATGGTTATGCTGGGCACATCACTTAAGCCTTTTGGCCTCGGTTTCCTCATCTGTCAAATGAGCTGGAGAAGGAATACCACTCCAGTATTTTGCCAAAAATAACCCAAATGGAGCCATCAAGAATTGGACATAAGCGAAGAACGACCAGACTTCTTATTTACAGTTTCCTGTTTGTGGTGTGTTTCACCTGCTCTCATTCAACCTGTGATTCTTTATTACCCTTTAAATGATCTTCAACTTGAATTCTTTGCCATATTCCATCAACTGATGCCAGTTCATGCCAAAGGATGCCCATGGTATGGCATCAAGCAATAGAAAAATGTAAAGTATACATACTGTGTACCAGATACTTTCGTAAGCTTTGGATTAATAGGAGATATAATAATTATAAGATCTCTCATTTGGGGGGGTGGGATTCTCCAGATAATAACTAGAGTTCTCTGACATGGACAGAAATAGGCAGGTAAATTCAGATCCTAGCTGTGACTGCATCACTTAACTTTTCTCAAATTCAATTTCTTTGAAGACTCAATGGCCATTGTGGTCTCTTTCAACTCTCAGTCTATGCTCCTACAATATAGGAATTCCCATTAAGATAGGTCCTAGATGCAGAATTTTGTTAGTTTGAAGAATTGTAGATGAGGAAACACTCTATTGAAGTAGTTCAATACTTTCTCTGCAACTTATAATCTTAAAGAGATGCCTGCAGCACTGAGAGCTAAGAGATTTTCCTAGAATCACACTAGTAAGTGTCAGAAGGAGGATCTGAACCCAGGACTTTGTGGATCAAAGACAGGTTCTCTATCCACTATACCATACTGCCTCTTACTAAGGAATACTGGTGTTAAAAAAACAAACTCTTGCTTCAGGGCAAAGCCTGATGTCATTCCCAAAAAACCTTCATAATTTTCTAAAGGCAGTCCAGGGTCTACTACGTATATGTTAAATTAGCTAGAGAAGGCAATGGCAAACCACTGACAAACCACTACATATAGTAACATCAGTAATTAAGACCCAGTCTATGCCAGTCTAGAACCCAAGCCTGAGAATATCCAGCATCCTAGGGATGAGGATGGGGGAGGGGGCAGATAACAGCATTGGGCACAGAAGAGGTGATTATTGAATGTTAGATGATTGATTGATCACTTGATTAGCATCATCCCCATTTGGTTCTAGGAATGAATATGGGAAATTGCTTGAAATACTTTCACCACAGGTCAGCAAAATATTGAGAACAGCTTTCCCCAATTTTAGTTCTAAAGAATTCTGGCACTCTATACAACGCAAATAAGGACCCTTAAGAAATTTCGACACTAGCAATATTTTCTCCTTCTAAAATATTAAATATGAAACTATGTGTCTCAAAAGTACTTATTACATGTGGCATTTTTTCATTATGAAATTAGGTTTAATATCCTTTATTCTGTTCTCTTTATCCCAGAGGTAGTTCATACTCTCAAGTCCCCCATGCTAAAATTTATCATTTGTCAGATCTTTCGAGCCCTAGAGTATTTCATGACCAAATTAGTTTGGGAAACTCTGAGCTAGAAAAAAGCTCCTGGTTGGGCTTGCCTTCTTATCATGGGAAGTGCTATAATGTAATGGGAAGAACACTGAACTGAGTATCAAATGGTCTGAGGTCTATCGCTCACTCCACTATTTGTTCCCTACATGAACTAAGGTGATTCACTTGCTCTTTCTGCGCCTCAGTTTCCTCCCCTGTAAAATGAAGAGATTAGGCTTATAGGTCTTTAGGGCCCTTCCTTGGCAGTTGGGGTAACTCATTGGAAAGAGCACTGAGCCTGGAATCAAGAAGACTCAAGTCCAAATCCAGCCCCAGATACTTTTAAGCTGTGTGATGCTGGGCAAATCACTTAACTCTGTTCGCCTCAGTTCCTCATCTGGAAAATGATCTGGAAAAGGAAATGCCGGACCATTCCAGCATCTTTGCCAAGGAAACCCCACAAACAATATTGGTGTGATATGGAGAGTCAAATGCTACTTAACAAGAACAACAACAAATGTCCTTCCTGTTCTTACACTTGCTTTACTTCTGTTTCTGAGTGGCATCCCTTAGTCTAAAAATGGCAGAGGCCCAACTGGCATTGACCTGGCAGCTTGGTTGAGTTTCATCTTCTTTTCCACTCAGAAAAGAGATATTCCCCCTTCCTCACAGTACCCAAGGCTAGGAGCATCTTGAAATGAAGTAGTCATGACAGCTGCAAAACCTGAAGGTTGGCAGCTACTGGTAAAGACCATTATGTTCAATGGAATTTTCAGTTTTTCTTTTGTGGGAGGCAGAGATAAGGCAGGGCCCAGAGGAGAACAGACTGTTCCCTCCAAAGATGTTTTCAGCCATCCTAATATGGGATGCCTTCTTTCTTCGTTGGGTTCAGAACAGACACGAACAGTCCCCATCCTCCCAGTCCCATGACTCATCAATGAGGGTCTCAGTATTGCCTCAAGAGAGTCTTCAGTCTCAATTTCCTCCTATGTGTCCCCTAAGGTCCCCATCTGTAAGCACCTATAATATGGAGCAGATAAGTGGCACAATGGATAAAGTACCAGGCCTGGAGTCAGCAAGCTCCCTCTTCCTGAGTTCAAATCTGGCCTCAGACACTTACTAGCTGTGTAACCATAGGCAAGTCCCTTAACCCTGCTTGCCTCAGTCTCCACATCTGTCAAATTAGCTGAAGAAGGCAATGGCAAACCTTCCCAGTATCTTTGCCAAGACAACCCCAAATGGGGTCACAGAGAGTCAGACATACCTGAAAACAACTGAACAACAATATGATAGGTGAGAGGCAGTGCTAGGCAGTGGATGGTCTTGGAGTCAGGAATAAGTCAATTGCTAAGCATTTATTAACTACCTACATTATGCCGGGTGATGAAGAAAAAGTAGGTTGGAGTTCTCCCTCTGAGAAACACAGGTTCTGTGATTATAAGGACAAATGTCATAGAGTCACTGATTCGGAGTCAGAAAGGACCTCAGAGTCTGTCCTCCCTTTATAGAGGAAGAAATTGAAGCCCAGGAGAGGTTAAGTGATGACCAAGATCACTTAGGTCATAAGGAGCGAAGTCAGGACTTGGACCTAACCTTCTCCTCCTTCTCCTCTCCTTCTAAGAGTTTATGTTTTCCTCCTTTTGCAGGCATCATGCTAAATATGCTAAACTCCTTGGATTTTACACATTCAGCCCAGTTCCCCAAAGGTGAAGTTAGCCCAAAGGCCCAGAGAAAAAAATCTTTCCTATGGACCAGTCAATGGAGAGTACCTCCATTTCATCTTCATCATGGAGGGTCTACTGTTGGGACCTGCAGAGGAGCTAGAAGCTTGGAACCAAATCATCTGGGAATGTAGGAAATACAATGGATTAGAAAGTTTAAGAAGGGAAAGTCACTCCAAAAAAAGAAGAAGAGAAAGTCAGAGGATGATTATTTTCAGTACAAAAATATTCTTTGATTTATAAAAGACTTTGTCACAGGAAGCCATGCTCTGCTGCTTCCTAGTTCCACATTCAGTAGCTCCTCATACCCATACCAGGGACTAGCAAGTCTTACCCAAGAGCAAATTCCAGAAAACTCAATGTGGCAAAAAAATAAAAAAAACCCCAAAACAAACCTGTCAGTTGAAGACTGGGAAACCATGGGGAGAAACTCTGAACCTCCCAACTCAAGGATTCATGGAGGGGAAGAAGCCAGATGGTCCTTCCACAGGGACAGGGAACAGAGACCCATGGAGATGCAGCCAAGCTGCTAATGGAAAAGCTGTCAGAGGAGAAGAGAGAAAGGTGGGGGCCAGACCTAGGAGGATCACACCTGTGATAAGGCAACTGAGGTGAATTATCCTGTCTAACTAGGCATTAAGTTCAATCAGTTCCATCTGCTGAAAGACTACCCATATCTTCTAAATATTCATATCCTAGGATAAGCCCAAATTGCCCCACCCTAGCCCTGGATCTCTGGTTAATCCACACCTCCAACTCCAGCAAGCACACACCTCCCTGTGATTTCTAATTTCCAACTTTGATGCTTACTACTTATAAGCAAGTCATTTCAACATCCTCAGCCTCAGTTTCCACATCTGTAAAATGTGGGGCTTGGATTCTGTGGCCTCTGAAGTGCTTTCAGAATATAAATCTATGATTCTATAACCTCTGAGCCAACAGGGCTTGAGATTTAAGGTCCAGCTCAAAGTTCTGTACCTTCATTTAGATGAGTCCACTTTCTTGGACTCACAACTTGGGTGTTGTGTGTTGCTTGTACCTGTTGTGTGCTGGTATCATCCTATGTGATCAACATGCTGAATACCCAGTCGGTTTAGAAGTAGGGGGCACATTTTCTCTATCCTTCGTATTCCTCAGACATAATTGTGCTTTAGTGGGAGCCTAGATCAGGGGTCAAAATATCTCATTTCTTTACTCAAGTCTGTAATACTCCTGGTGGGACCTCAAGCCAGTCAATCCTCTGCTCTTCCATTTCCTCATCTGTGAATGATGGGCCACAGGACCTAGAGTGCTGGGCTTGGTATCAGCAACATTCACCCTCCTGAGGTCAAATCTGGTCTCAGACACTTTCCTAACTGTGTGACCCTGGGCAAGTCACCTAACCCTAATTGCCTCAGTTTCCTCATATATTAAATGAGCTGGAGAAGAAAATGGCTCCAGCATCTTTGCTGAGAAAATCCCAAATGGGTCACAAAGAGCAGGACATGGCTGAAATGACTAAAGAGTAATGAATGAGGGGGTTCACCAAGATGACCTCTAAGTTTCCTTCTAGTTCAAACTGTCTTACAATGGACAAGGCTCTGAAGTCAGAAGGCCGGACTACCAATGCCACTACATCTTTTACTAATTACTAATTATGATCTTTGAACAAGTCACTTAACCTCCTTGGGTCTCAGTTTTGTACAAGAGGGTTTCTAAAGTCCTTTCTAACTATATTTATGCTCTTATGACTCCAATACAGGCTACATACAATGGTGCATAATGAATGCTTCTTGTTTTTAAGGAATTCCTTAGAACCGTCTTTTGCTGACAATATTAAGGACAACTAAGAGGTCCCCATCTTATCTCACTCCTGTACTGTCAACCACAGTTAACTGAAATGTTTCCAATGTCAAGGGAGAGATTGACCTTTGGTTATACCATGACTAAGTGGCACAGTGGATAGAGTTTTGGACCTAGAGTCAGGAAGACAAATCTGGCCTTAGACACTTACTATCTGTATAACCTTGGACAAGTCACTTAACCCTGTTTGCCTCAGTTTCCTCACCTGTACAAATGATCTGGAAAAGTAAATGGGAAACCACTCTAGTATCTTTGCCAAGAAAACCCCAAATGAGGTCACAAAGAGACAGACAAGATGAAAAAAATCAAGTGAATAATAACAACTACTAAAAACATAGCCTGATAAAATAAGAAACAACCCTGAAACTACAGTCAGGGGCTAGAAATGAGACAATCCAAGAGAAGGGAGACCTAGCTATCCACATAGGAGGACTAGGGTGTTCTAAGGGAGATTGCCAACATTATCTCTGATTGCTGATGACCAATGATATCAATTGTCTAAATAATTAGCAATTTCCAACCCAGTAGACACAAGCCATGCTGTCTCTACATGTTGCCATCAATCCTACTATCTCCTCAAAGGAATTTTGGATTCTGCCAAACGAATAAGTGAAGTTTTACCTTATTGTGCATGGAAACAGGACCCCACCTCACTTCCCAGCTATCAGCTCCAAACCATGTCACTGGATAGTGTCCCACCTCCTTCTAGGTCCCCTTTATTTATCATCTTCTCCCTCATTAGAATGTAAGCTCTTTGAGGGAAGAAACTGTCTTATTTATTTATATTGTATAATTACACTGAATCTGGCACACAGTGTTTAATAAATATTCTACCTACCCAACTATCCGTTGATCTGTCTGTCTGTCTACCATTTAATATAATTCAAATATTTCTCGCTCCAACTTATTAGCATTGATCTATGGAATGTTAGCCCTAGACTAACCCAAAAATGTCGCTTCCTTCAAGTCACTACATAACTAGGGCAGGGAGCGTGGGCCTTTGCCTCTGTTGCTTGTACCTTGTATGTGCACTTCTTCCTTAGGGCCTCCCTTTAACTTCTCCTCTTGGATGATTCACATCCATGTCCTTCTCTAAATCCTCTAAAGGCACAACCAATATATTCAGGACCTTTCTTGTGCCCTCTTGGCATTGTAGAGCTATGAACTGATCTATGAATGATACAATGATTAATCTCTCACTCAATACAGAGTCAATATACCTCCTTTTATGGTCATTTATGCCTATGATGATATACTTTATATGGTTTATTCAATTCTTACTCCTGCCTGCCATATTCTTTCCCACTGCCCTCTGGGTGACCGTCACTTTTAATTCTTTGAAGACTACAGTATCCCACAGCTCCCAGCCTACAGAATGGTCAGAATAATGTTGTCATTAGGACAAGATAGACCTCTTTCAGTGGGAAGCTTGAGATTCTTAATAAAAGTGTTGTACAATTTCTCCAAGACAATCCCACCCACTCTCACCCTGTGTCCAGCTTGTTGTTCATTTGAATGTTGATCCAAGACATTTGTATCAATAAAGTGCACCGCAGGTTGCCCATCCAACTGTATATTGTATCCTAGACAATGGGTATTCATTCTCCAGGCACATGTGATTATTATTTAAAGAAAATCCCACATTTTTCATCCCCTGTACATTTGCATTTTTCTCAGTAATGGCACAGATGGGTTTTCTTTGCCCCAAATGTAGATCATGTGACCCTTGACCCCTGGAGTGCCACATAACAATGTATTTTCTGTATTCTCTGGGCAGAGAGGGGGAAAATAAGTCAGTGTTCTCAATTTTCTACTCAATTGCTTTGTTCTCAGTGGCTCAGTTTAGCTTAATGATTTCCCAATCAGATGTGAATTTTTTTGCATTAATAAAGTCAAAAAACTAACGAGCAAGAAAATTTAAATGGCAGGCTTGGGATTGATGTCTCTAAGCAACTGAGGAGACTTCTGTCTTCTCTTTGGTCAATGATGCAGTGGACCAAAGTGATGCAATGCATTTACCAAGCTCTTACTGTGGGGAGGACGGGTGATCTTGTGGAAAGGGTCCTGGAGGGCAAGTTGGAGATGAGGAGCCTCGATCCATAGCCTATACCTACATAGATCCTTATTATCAGGGTGACACTAGAGAAGTCAGTTTCCTCTTTGACCTAAGTATCCCTCTGTAAAATGAATAGATTGGGAGAAGTGCACTGCGAGCTCCCCTCTAGCCATAAATCCAGGATGTTATGATTTTAGGTGGGAGGCACTCCATCCAATGCTATGGGGGGTGAAATATAAATGAGAAATAGCCTCACATGAGTCTGCTTTCATAGAGTTTATAGACTAGTTGCACTGATAAGATGCACACAGATAAATTTAAGTGACTGCACCATCTTAGAACTAGTAATACATGTAAGAAGGTGGTGATAAGAATGGTTTGGCATGTACCCTTCACTTTAGGAGGGAAGATTTCAAAGGCAGGATCCCCTAGCCTAAAAACCTATAGAAAATATAAGTTTAAGGACAAGAGGTTGTTAACAATGAAACTCTGATGACAAACATAAATAGAAAGAAAAGAGTGGGATGGGTTAAGAGACCAATGGGGCTGCATAGGGAACCAATTTATCGATCTACTCAGATGTGAAAAAGACATGTATAGAAGGGAGATGAAAGGTCAGGTAATTGAGGATGAATACAAATAAGCCTCATGGTTCTGTAAGAAAGATGGCAAGAAATGATAAATTGCAAGTCCCGAGGATTAAAGATGAAACATGATACCCATTTCCTGCCATGTAGGTGATAGGTTTAAAATGCAGAATGAGATAGACATTTACAGGAATGGCTAATGTGAGAATGTGTTTTGCTGGACTATAAATATTTATTATGAGGTTTTTCTTTTAAGTATCAATGGGAGAGAGAAGAAAAAGTACAAGGAAGAAATAATTAATGCTTGTGATATTAAATTAGATTTTTTTTAAGAATGATGGTAGGAATGGCAAACTGAGAACTAACTTAGACTTGGAATGAATAAGGACGAAAAACCCTTTTTTTCCTTTTTTTTAAGTTGTGAGAGGTAGGAAAGGAGAACAGTAAATAAAAGCTCAGACCACTACACAGAGTGAATATTATGACTGCAGGGGATGACATAGAAGGCAAAACTACTCAGCTCCAAATTGATTTTGTTTTCTTACAAAGGAAAACAATCTTTGGAGTGAGAAGAATACAATAACATGAACAAGCAAACAAAATAAACACTGGTTAATAGGGAATTTAAATCCAAGATATATAAAAAGATGGGAAGACTCTAAGTAAGTGCTTAGCTTCCCTCAAAGAGCTCAATCACTGAGATACCATTCAAAGCTAAACTACATTCCCTAGGGAACAGGAAACAATAAGGACATTTGATTGCTGAGTTGCTCTTAGTGATGTATGAAAAGTCATGAAGAACAGGAGTTGTCCTGTGGCCCCAAGGACAAGTAAAGACTCTGATTTTCCTGGAAAAAAAGAGAAGAAAGAAAAAAAGATCCTTTAAACCAGTGGTTAAAAAGTGTGGCTTTTCTAAGGACTGGACTATTCATCCAAGGGAAGGTTTCATTTGTTCCCTCCCCTACTGCTGCTCTCAAAGGGCTACAAAATTTATTTTTCTGAGCTCCTGCTGTTCTGAGTGCTGTGGTGATGGCCACAGAGCATCTGAACAGCCAGTTACTGTGGTTACCATATTTACTCGTAAAACAGTCACACAAACATAATTGATGGAGGCACCTCTAGTTAAGTTGAAAACATTTTCATCAGTGGATGCAACTCCCTCATCCCTGTCTTGTTAATAATTATAGTCCTAGCTACACTGAGGTTAATTAGCATGTGTGGGGTCCCAGAGCTGGAAACAAGAGAGCCAAAAAAAAGTGACTTGGAACTTGTACTTCATTAAAAGAGACCTTACCTTCACAGGTGAAGGAAAAGTTAAGGAGAGCCTAGCTGTCCTCTATTCAGGCCACAGTTCTGGAGGCCTCCTTTTGGAAAGGATACCAATAAGCTTGAGGCCATCTACAAGAGGGCAATCAGAATGCTGAAGAGCCTCAACTCTATTCCATGTGAAAATCAATAAAAGGAATTGGGGTCACTTAGCCTAGAGAAGGCTTGGAGGGCACAGGATGATTATTTTTAAATATCTGAAGGACTCTTACCTCAAAGAGGGATTGTGTTTGTTCTGGTTGGCCCAAGAAATTAAAACTAGAAGCAATCAGTAGAAGCTGTAGAGAAATAAAATTCAGTTTTACCTAATGCTGGGCTATTACCACCTTTGGTTTTTGGAGTCTCCCTTCCCCCAACCCTTTTTGGTCTGGATCTATGATTTCATTGGTTAGGGAATTTCTGGTGTGGAAACTTCCTTAACAAATGCAGTTCTATTTCATGCTGTATCAACAATGCAATACTCACAATGCCTATGGTAACTATAAATATGCTGATATGGTTATTAATCACAAACTGTAACAGGCTCTCTACATGGGGAATATTGCTAGAACATTTATTCAAATGCCAGAAAACTGAGTCCAAAAACCAGAAAGTCAAAGCCATTATAGTATTTATGGAGTCGACACACATAGTTAATGTGGTAAACACCCACATCCTCAAGCCTTCAAAACAGAACAGGCTACCTCAGGCAAAGATCCTTCTCTTCTCCTCACTGAGCAACTGCTCAGCGTCCACACAGCTCACTCCCAGCAGCTCTGGCCCCCTGCAATTCCCATCCCCAGCAGTTCTCAGCAGGAGTCCTTAGCAGAAATTCTGGATGGCTAAAAAAAAAAAAAGTTCTCACCAGAGCAGCTTCCAGTCACCACACTGACTCCAGCTTGGCTCTGGCTTCCTCTTTCCCCACCCCTTCCTCCTATGTCAGCAAGTTCAAGGGGCATGGAAGATCTTCAAATCCCATAACCATTATAAATGCATGGATAGGTGGGAGACATTGAGAGGTTATATAACTTGACTATGGTCATACAGTCAGCATGTGTTACTTGATACTTGGACACTCTCAATACAAAAACTCTCAAAGTCTCTCTTAAGAACTTTGGAAATGACTGTGGGACATGGGAGACACTGGCACAGGACCGCTCAGCATGGTGTGCCCACATCAGAGAAGGTGCTATGCTTTATGAACAAAGCAGAATTGAGATAGCCCAAAAGAAATGCAGGATGCACAAATTTAGAGAATCCACTCCAAAGGTTCACATGCATTATTTGTGTCTGACCAGTGGTAGAGCATTTTGAGCTCATCTTAATCTGATTAGTCACAGTCTGATGCACTATAATTTGACTCTAGCATAGTGATGTCATTTTGGTCTTCTTTGAAAATAACAGGTGAACAATAGTCAACTACCTGATACTTGAATTCTGGTCTTCCTGATTCCAAGGTTCCCTTCTTCAAAAAGCCTTTCTAGCTCCACCCCACCCCACTCCCACTTAGTATCAGTGCCATCTCTCTGAGATTACCTTCAATTTAACTTGTATATATTTTGCTTGCACATACTTGTTTGTGTCTTGTGTCCCCCAATAGACTGAGTTCCCTTGAGGGTAGGGACTATTTTTGCCCCTCTTTGGAATGCAAGCATTTGGCACAGTGATCGATACATATTAAGAACTTAATAAATGTCTGGTGACTAACTGACAATAGTCAATACTGACAAGGGGGAGGGAATGATGAAGCAGAACTCAGTGATCTCACAGCTGTAAATCATGGGGTCATGGATTTCAAGGTTAAAAGGACCTCAGAGTTCATCTAGAATAATCCCCATTTTACAGATGAGGCAAATGAGGTCCATTGAGGTTAGATGACTAAGGGAACACAGGTGTAACCAGAAAAGCGCCTACTAAGCAATGATGTTGTAATTAAAGTTAGATACCAGACTTTCTGCAATCCAAAGTCAATACCACTAACTGACTGAGGAAGGCTGAAAAAGAGTAGGAGAACACAGTTAGAAAGAGCTGCCCACACTCTGAGGAGGGGGAGATAGAAACTCTGAGACAATTGTCCTCATTGACAGGAAGCTCAAGAATAGGAAAAGGTGGTGTCAGTCAAGAAGAGTGGCAACTGGGTAGAGGAAGCTGCCGGGTAACTTCACATTATTATTATCCAAGTTATTATTACCAAGATCATGTAGATCCTGGAGGTGGGGTCAAGGATTCCAGACCAGGACAACACAGAAGAATTAAGACCCTCCAAATGCTAACTGAATTTGGTGCTCTTGGTGACTTTGCAGGAACCAATGTGTTTTCATGTCTTGTCTTAGGAGGCTGTATCTTAGTTACTATTACATTTTTTGTTGTTGTTCAGGTTTTTGCTTCAGAATTAGAAATTTAGCTCTACACTTCAGCCAGGATTTGTGAAGGAAGAAAGGAAATAAAATTCAGAGAATTTTAGTGGGTGAGAAGAAAAGAATTTCAGAGTAGGAGAGCAGTTTGGAGAGAATGAGCTCTCCAGAGGTTTAAAATAAAGGTGGTTTGTGGGTTAGGACAAACAATTTTTAAAAAACCATGGAGGGAGACAGTAAGATTTTTTGCTTACCCAGAAAACAAAACAAAAGGGCTTCATCTCTCTCTGATGACAGATATGTGTGAGAAATGGCATAGCATGGGCTGGAAGGCTGAAGGACACTGACCTTTGTATTTGTGCTTGAGGCTATTTGCATTTCAATATGTAGAGACGTCTGGAGCAAAGTGCCTTTCATAAACCTAGCTTCCATATAAGTCCTAAGGGTTTCTTTGGTGCTAACCCTTGAAAACAATTTGAGAGATACCTATAAGAAATTAATGGTATTTACTCAGATTTTCTAACCTTCAGTCAGATAATTACCTGGCATAACAGTATTGGCCACACTTTATTCAGGTGCCTCTTGAACTAGGCCTTGAAGGAAGCTAGGTATTTAATGAGGCAGAGGTGGGGAAGAAGAGAATTCCAGTCATGGAGGCTAAAAGACACTTTAAAATTTCTCTTTTCCAACTTTTCCATTTTACAGATGGAGAAACTGAAGTACAAGGAGTTTAGGGACTTCTCCAAGGTCACAAAGGTTGCAAGTAACAGAATTGGGATTTTATTGCATGCCTTCTAACTCTAACTACCAGAGCAGTTGTCTCTCATTAGAGTATGTTTATGGAGGAAGCCACAGCAGGGTAGCTGGTGGGCGCTCTTTTTCTCAAGGTGAGAGAAATATAAGGGAGCAGAGAAGTGAATCTATCCCCGTTGTAGCCCTTTTCCTGGTAGGCTGCTGATGTAGCTTTGTTAGAGCCATCTTAAAACAGCAGCCTGTTCAAATCAGTATTGATTACCTGAAGTTTTTGTGAGTTGGATTTCTGCCCAGGGGAGCAGTGTAGCCACACTTTTAATTAATTAGGATAAACGAAATAGGAAGAAAAAGACCCAATAAATTGATTTTCTAGAGTTCAGTCTGCACCCCTGCCAGAGACTAGGAACCAATCAGAGCACAGAAGAAGGGAAGATGATGGAGGTGTGCAGAAATCATGGGAACTATGGCTCCTTGTCCCCATTGAAACCCAGCAGGACCCCACTATTTTCTCTCCAAGTAGACAGAACACTTCTTAATTGAAAGGAGGCAGTGTAGTGTAGTAGAAAACAGTGGAACAGGAGTCAGGAGATGTGAGTTTCATTCCCAGATGTTGCTCTAATTAATCACTGACCTCGCTGAAAGTCAGATTCCTCGTCTCTCAGATGGAACTAGAATACTGCTGGCCTTGTAGGGAGAAAGAATTGAATCTAGGTTCTGACTGTGTGGCCCTGGGCGAGTCATTGTACCTCTGCAGGTTTCAGTCTCCTCATTCGTAAAGTGAAGAGGTTTGACCTAATAGTGCTAGGATCTTTATCGATTCTAAATCTTTGGTCCTCCGAAGATTCCATGTCTAAAGGACTTCCTCAGTAGACCATGAAATATTCTACAAAAAAAGGTTTCATAGCAAAGTGAAATATTATGCAACTATTCAATCCCGAGGTAAGAAAGATATGACTTGGGGTAGCTAGGTAGCGCAGTGAATAGAGCACTGGCCCTGGAGTCAGGAGGACCTGAGTTCAAATCTGGCCTCAGACACCTGATTCTTACTAGCCATGTGACCTTGGGTAAGTCACTTAACCCCAATTGCCCTCCAAAAAAAAGAGATATGATTTTCAGTTATCTATGCCAACAGTGAAGCCCTGATAATACATATAATCTGAAGTCATCTACTTTTAGACTTTAATTCCACTTGAAAACAAATGTATCTTCACCTCACCTCACTCACTATGTCATATGTGAGAGGGAATTAAGGACCAAGAGTAGAGTGATGGAAATTAAGGCAGGGACTTTTTCAAAGGAGTCATCTCCATAAATGCCTGACTTAGGAGGAGTAGAAAGGTTAACCACCCTTGTGATTCAGTTTATTTCTTCTGGTCTTGTTGATAGAGGGGATTTAGACACTGATGAAATAACTCTTCTCTGACGTATGGATTAATATATTATTCCTAAAGGGGAAAGATGTCCTGGTTACAGATACCATTTGGAAGCACAACATGCTAGAAATGACCTGTTCTCCCTCTGAACTCAGTGCAAAGCCCCAGACTAAAGCAAAGTTGAGCCAGCTACCTACATTGGCTAGTCTACCTCTTTTCCAAAGGAAGTGAGGTCACCATTTCATCTCTAAAAGGTACAATCTATGTCTGTGTGATGCTCCAAAGTGGTGCCTATAACTTGGAATGACTTTCCCCATAGAAACAATGTTACAGTACATCCATGCTTCTGGAGATCTATAATCCTACTGGTATGGGCCTTCCCTCCACTAAACACATCACAAAATCTATAAGATTTAGTAGAGGATCTTCAAGAATTTCTGTGGCTAAACATTTCCCTGGTTGCTAAACTGTTGATACACCTCTCAAGAACTTAGCCAGGATAGTCATTGGACACCCAATACACAATCCATGAAGCCTTTCCTGCTGATCTCACCCATTGGAGCGCCATGGAATAGTTTGGCATAGACATGCTGGGTGAGAGCGCTGTAGAATAGCTTAGCAGAGACTTGCTTTGTGAGAGCACCTTTAAATGGCCTAGTACCCCACGTGGAGAACTTGAACTTTCAACAAACTTTACTTTTTCCTTGGCTGAGAAGACTTGAGTGGAATTCTTTCCGCAGGACCTGGCATGTTGGTATTTTAGGGTCTCAGGCAGCCCTAACCCTCTATGGGCTCCTCTTCATTTTTGGGCCCTTGAGAGAAGGGACTGTTTCTTTTTGGGTTTTGGATCCCTAGCACCTAGCACAGAGTTTGTCATATAGTAGGAACTTAATAAATGCTTTTTCAGTGATTGATTGATTGATGGGTAGAACCTAAGTACCTCTGTCCTAACTTTTGAACACACCTACATTCCACAATATGGCACTTGAAGAAGATGACAGTAGAGGAAAGTTATAAAAAAAAAATCGTATTTACATACCAGTAGAATGAAAGCTCCTTGAGGGCAGGGACTTCATAAGATTCTTTTTATTTGCTTTTGTTTCTGTGTGGCCATTCTACCCTTAGCACCTAGTACACTGCCTGACATATACTTGGTGCCTAGTACTATTAGTGCAGTGGATGAAATGTGGGACTTGGGGTCAGGAAGACTCATCTTCCTTTAGCAACAACCACATTGGTATAACAAAGATGGTGTTAGCACAGTTTCTTAGATCTCCTTCACTAGGAGAGATAGCTGTTTAAGGAGTCAACAATCTTTTTCATTATATTCATTAGCTTATGGGAAAAGTCAGCGCCCTGAACTTCAGAGAAAATACAAGCAGACCAACAGACAGGGCTTCTAACTGTCAGAGAAATTAGCACAGATCAACAGACAGATCCAACTGTCTGACCAAAGCAATACATACATAGTTACCAGAAAGAGAAGAACCAATATCGAAGTTTTTCAAAGGGGGATGGGGGGAGGGTGACTCCTTAACAACTGCCCAGAGTCTCATTGTCTAATTGGTCAAATCACAAGAACACTCTTCCAATGAGTGATACCCAAAGCAAAATGCTAAACTCAGAGTATATATACCCTTTTTAGAGCCAGAGATCATCACAACCTTCATGATTCAGAATCTAATTAGAAATTAAGAAAAGGTATGAAAGCCTTCCTACAAGCAAGCTTCCACTGAGCAAGCTTCCGTTAATGGGTTCCATTTGAGGCCTATTTTAATAGGCAGGGAAGATCTTAAATCCCATTAACATTATACTGACTTCAAATCTGATCCAGACACTTACTAGTTGTGTGATCTTGGGTAAGTCACTTAACCCTGTTTCCCTCAGTTTCTTCATCTGTCAAGTGAACTGGAGAAGGAAATGGCAAACCATTAAAGTATCTTTACCAAGAAAACCCCAAATGAGGTCACAAAGAATGGATCCAACTGAAATGAATGAACAACAAAAAGTGTGGTTGGATGGGATGACCCTGAGAGGCAGGTAGCCCAAGTATTATGACCCGTATTTTCAGTTGAGCATCCTGATGTTCAAAAATCATTAAAGGAACACACCCAAATTCATACAATTAGTGTCAAAGACATGAGCCCTGATTCCTGCCTCTCTTTGCTCAGACCTTGAAGCTTTGGACCCCCATAATGTCAGCTTCTTCTAGAGTTCTCATACTCCTGAGGTTTCGGTGCCCTCCATCTATAAATAAATGATGACTGCCCAGCTCCTAGGGTACTTTATATTTTCATATGAAAGCAGCTAATTACCCAAGCAGTCTATAGGCAGCTCTCTTCCTAAACAAGGCAAAAGGCCTGTTAAAATAAAAGGCATCCCTAATGCCCAACACCATGAGTATTTTAAAGGATTCCATGGGCTCTAGTAGGAGGGAGTTCCCATTTAGTAGTAGGTGGCCCACACAGATATTTATTTAGTCCAGGTCAATAGAAGCTGACATCTTCACTCTGCCTTGGTGAATGACTATAGGGATAAGAAAGGCAGGTAGGAATGACTTAAGACCCTCAGGAATTTGGAACCCACTCCTCCAGAACTGCTCCAGAGTTTGTTTGAAGCTTACTTCTATATTCCCTGAGGGGAAAGAGATTCCTAAATCAACAAGTGTTGCAATCAGGATTACTAGGAGATTGTTACCTTCTAAAGAGAATTGCTTTCAAGGATTTAAGAAGCACCATTGATGTATAAGCACAATGCTAATTGCAAATCGAGCTCATCTAGAAGAAAGAGAGTTTGCCTGACTTGGAAACACTCTGCTGGCAATTTGGCCAGTGTTTAAAAACTGTACTCCCTTAAAAATGTTCTCTTATTCAGGCTAACATTGTGCCCAATTAGAGAGCCACTAAATAATCAAGCTGGAGGAGGTGCCAGAGATCTTTTATTACAATCCACTCATTTTATGGAAGATGAAACTGCAGCCTAGAGGAGACCAAAGGTTAGTTTGGGGTGCAGTTCTTAGTACAACATTTTAGGAATGACACTGACAAATTAGAGTCCCACCAGAAGGTCATGACAATGGGGTAGTGACAAAGATCTGAAATGTTTCGCCTAGACAAAAGATTTTGGCAGGGCACAATAGCTGTCTTCAAATATTTGAAAGGCTGTCATGGGAGAAAAGAGATGAAACTGTTTCTGCTTGGTCCCAAATAAAAGAAATTGTAAAGAAGAAAAAAAACCTAAGTTTGAAGTCAGAAAACAGCAACAACAGCAACATGATAGCAACAAAAATAATTTCCTAACAACCTAGAGCTATTGTCCTTCATTCTTCATTTTTGAAGACCAATGGCATCATGGAGGGATGCCCTGACTTCCCAGTGAATTAGACTGAAGTGAGGCAGAGTTACACAAAATCATAGGCCTCATTTCTCTTCCAGTCATTGAAATCTACTATATCCCAAAAGGAATGAAGGGATTGTCTCCACAAGGATTAAATTTCATGTTCATTAGAGGTTGTAGGAAGGATCCTTGTTCAGGTATGGATAAGACTAGATGACTTTGGAGGTTCCTTCTTAGTCTGAGATTCTGTGTAATGGGAAGTGATCATACTGCCAGTCACTGTCTGAGTTGGCACTAGAATTCAGGTTTCCGGACTTTTAAGCTCTTTCAACTGTATAATAAACAGTCTCTTATGGGTTGAGTCTGTGAGGTTGGTCCTATGTTTCACTGAGTATTGTCCTGTTTCTAGTATTTGCTATTATGACTTGCCCTCCTTGTCTCAATTCCTACCCATCTCTTGCCCTCAAGTCTTTCTCCCATTTAGAATTACATATGTAGGATAGATAAGGATCTTAGAGGTTATCTAGCCCAATCCCAAAGGGCAGTTAGGTGGCACAGCAGAGTGTTGGGCTTGGAGTCAAGAAGGCATCTTCCTGAGGTCAAATCTGGCCTCAGATACTTCTGTTTGAGTTGAAAAATGCCCTTCAACCTGAATTGAGTAAAAAAGTAAACACAGAGATGTCTTAAGATAAGAACAGGAATTTATTCTCTTCCCTGGGGGGAGAGGGAGGTCTGCCCCATGAGTCAGTCATGGAGAAGAGGCATGTTACAAAGTGCAGAACCAGAATTTATAGCTTAATTTAGTCAAGCCCCCTTTCCCAACTGTTTTGTCTCTCGTTGGTGGAGAGGCATACCTTACCAAATTCTTCCCAACTGGGACAGCAAGAGAAGAGAGAGGGGAGGGTTCCACCAAGGCAGGGAAAAGACAAAGGAAGGTAAAAGTGACTGACAGCAGCCATGGAAGGGGGGAGGAAGGGAAGGTTAACAACCCCAAACTGAGAAGTTTTCATTCATTCCACACACTTCCTAACTGTGTGACCCTAAGCAAGTCACTTAACCCTGTTTAATCATCTGTAAAATGAGCTGGAGAAGGAAATGGGTCACAAAGAGTCCAACATTACTGAAATGAATGGAAAACAACAATAAAAGTCTGATACCAACATTAGGAGTAAAGTTAAGGAAACAAGCTCAGAGAAGGTAGATGCTCTGCCCAAGGCCATACTGGCAGTATAATGTAGAGCCAGGATTCAAATTCAAGTCCTCTGATTTGAAATCAAGTTCTCTTTCCATCCTAACTCCAGGTTACTGGAGGGATGTCCCAAAGAATCAACTATGGATTATCTTAATATTGAATCTCCTCATGAGTAGAGGAATCAGATAAAGTTGAAATTTCTGCACATCTAGGAGTAGAACTTGTGGGTTTTCATGGCTCTGCCAATGAAAGGGAGCTTCATAATATGTACCTGGCATGCCTTCCCATTTCCTTTCCATTACAGAGGAAGTCCAACCTTTGTAGTAGAAATTGTACAGAAATCAGGAGTCAGAAATCCTAGTTTTTTGGTCTTCTATCTACTAATTACATGACTTTGACCAAATCACATGGTTTTTAGTTCCCTCCTTTGTAAAAGGAGGGAGCTAGACTAAGTGATCTTTCAGGTTCCTCCCAACTCTAAATCTTATGATCCTTGGACATCGTATTTCTTTCCTTCTCAATGGGTGGGAGAGGTGGTGGAGAGAGGGAGAAAATTTGGAACTGAAAACAAAAATAAACATTTTTAAATAAAGAAAAGAATAAGCAAGGAAATATTATGATCTATGAACCTAAGCTTACAGGCAACTTCCCTTAACTGACCCACTATTTTGGGGTTTCTCCAGCACTTAGGGATCAATCAGTTCATGCAGAATCATTTGGTACTTGATGGCAAGCTACTCTTTATTCTCCTAGTTTCTCAGCATTTGTCTTATCCCTTGAGTGAGACTGTAAATATAACATTGGGCCTCTTAAAGCTCTGTCTCTGGAGCTTGGTGATCCTTTTCTAAGGTTCAATATGAGCTATTTAGGATAATTGATTCTGCAAATCACAGCCTGAGCCCCGACCAATGTAATTTACAGACTGCACAAGGCTCTAATCCAATAGTAAAAGCATTTAATTAAGACATAAAGGCAGTGTAAATAACAAGATTTTTAGAATTACCATTGTCACCATACACAAATACATTCAACTGTTCTACACCTCCCAAGGTAGTTGATAGGGATGAAACTTTCTTACAAAACATAAGGAAATGATCCCTGAGCCCATGGGCAGACAGGCTGAGTTCGTTATCCGTCTGTTCCTGTCTTTTCATGCTCCCTGCACCTGGCATGAATATCTCTACTAAAGCCTCTTGAGGGCTTAGCCTGATTGCTTTGTCTCCAGCTCTGGGCAATGAGCCCCTTCCATGTAGAGTTAATCTCATAGGTTCCTGGAAAAGGATCCATGGCAGTCTGACTTCTGGAGCTTCCCAAAAGAATAGCAGTTGTCTTGCCCCAAGTATATTACTGTTGGAGTGAGTAAAGTATCTTCCATTTTTGGCAAAACCAAACTAAACCAAACCAAACATAAAACAACCATACAGGTGAAAAAAAAACCCAATGCCTGAGCATATTACATAAGCTCTCTAAGAAAACAGAGACTATGTATGTTTGGCATGTCATTGGCTCCCTATTACCTCTTGGATTAAATATAAAACTCCTCTGGCATTTAATAGTCTTTTCAAACTGACCACATCCTACTTTCCATCCATATTGTGCATTACTTACTACAATGCCCTTTATAGTCCAATCAAACTCATCTTCTTACTGTACCTCATGTATAACACTTCACATTCATCTCCTGCTTCCATATCTCTCCATTAACTATTCCATTCCTGTATGCTTGGAATACAACACTTCCTTGTTTCTGACTGTTATAATTCCTGCTTTCTTTTGAGCCTCCAAACAAGAGCCACCTTCTACATGAGGTCATTTCTGATCCCTTTCCCCGGCTTCCAACTTCTGCTGCCTTCCCTTCCAAGCTTATCATGTTGTGGGGATTTTTGTATGTATATTTTGCAGATACATCCCCCCTTCATACCCTAACTGAATTCTAGCTTGAAATATAGTAAACACTTGATAAATGTGTGTTTATTGACTGATTGATTAATGAATGGATGGATGGATTCATGAATGAATGGATAAATAAATTTAGAGATTATGGATGGTTGGATGAATATGTGGATAGGCACTCAATGTTTATTGAATAGGTGAATTCTTAAATGCATAAGTGATTGAATCATCTTCCCCATAAATCCAAGGTTTGTAATTGAATAATCTAGGTACTGGAGAGAAAAAGAAACATTTTATAAGTTCCCTATACTTGTGGAGCTCACAATATGGTTGAGATGAGCTATATGTCAAAATCTAACCAACTATATAAGGTAACATATAGTAGGAGTCAAATAAAGGTTTATAGACAGTAAGTATCACAAGAATTCAGAAGTTCACATCACCATTGGTTGAAGTGGACACATAAGCCTTCAGGTTATGGGGATGAACTTGACCTTGGCTTTGAAGACTAAACTTTAGATAAACAGAAAGAGTAAAAGAAAGATCAAGGAAAGAGAGGTATCATGAACAATGGCAGTGAGGTAGGAACAGAAATGTGGTGTACAGGAATTAGAGAGAAGATCAGCTTGATTGGGGTAGAGTGTTCAAGGAGTAAAGCAATGTAAATAAGGTTGGAGGAGGGATCAGAGTTCAGAAGGCCCTAAATGCCAGGGCAAGGAGTTTGAACTTGATCTTGTGGGCCATGGAAAGTCATTGAAAGTTTGTCTGTCTGGGTTTTGTTCTTATCTGTTGTTTGTTTCATTTTGTTTTGTTTTGTTTTTCAATATACAGTGGTGTTTTAGGAAAATTATGTATTATTCAATAATTCTAGCATCAGACTTAGAACCAGCACATGGGGGCTTAAAGCCCACTTCTGATATTAACTAGCTCTGCACACATGTACCAATCGCCTAAGCTAAAAACTCTTCATCCATGAAATGGGAATAATAATGCTTGTATTATCTACTTCATAAGATGATTGGGAAGATTATTGTTTCTTAAGTGTTAGAAGTATAAGTATGTGGTCATGAAATGGGGACAGCACACACATTTATTACCAACACTAGTCTATTTTGCCCAGCGACTTTGAGTCCAATTGATGGTCCCATGGTTGTCTGTTCACTTGGTCAATGGACACTCTCTTGTTGTCTCAGCCATAGAATGAGAAAGGATTAGATTCTGGAGGAAGAGCCTGGAAATAAAAGGAGCTCATGAATCACAGCCAAGCTTTGAATGAGCCCTGGCCAGCCCTCCTAGATTTGAATATAGAATGCAGAAGCCACATTCTGGTTCACAAGGGCGGTCTCATAGTAAGAACTGATGATTAAAAGGCCAGAAAATATTTCTTCTGTTAGCTTTTCGGTGAGGGCCAGGTTACTCTGCATTCAGCTTGAGTCAAATCCAAGTGAATTTACCATCTGTCTTTATGCAGGAGAAGGTAGATTAAATGTCATCAATAATCTCCGCTTTTCTATTAACATCCTCATTAGAGAGTTATTAATGAACTGTATACCTCAAGACCTCACAGAACTATCTTCCCAACTTTCTAATGTGCTTGTCTTGTAATACTCTGTTCTAGTAATCTGTGATGCTGTCTTTCCCCTTACTGGAATGTAAGCTGTGAAGGGGCAGGGACTGTATTTAAACTGTGTCTTCTCTAGCATGTAGCACAGTACTGTGCAAACAGCATGCACTTAATAAATGCCCGATGGATGGACATATAAAGAAAATTAAACAGACCTCCAACTCTATCCTCAAGGAAAGCAAAAAAAAGATTCCATTCACTTCTAGTGACAGATATTTTATAAAAATCATCAGTTTTCAAAGACGTAGCAGTAGTATAGAGCATGAACTCTGGGTTCAGATCTCAGCTATACCACTTACTTGTACTACTCGCATCAGTTTAAGCAAGTCACTTCACCCTGATTTTTATCTGTAAAAAGAATAAGATCAAAGGCATCAAACTCAAATAAAAACAGATCCCTATAGGGCTGCATATCAACTTAGAAAAACACAAATTGACATTCTCTATGGAGTATTGTATAGGACAGCGAGGTGGCATAGTGGATAGAGTGTTAAGTCTGGAGTTAGGAAGATTCATCTTCTTGAGTTCAAATCTGGCCTCAGACACTAGCTCTGTGACCCTGGGCAAGTCATTTAACCCTGTTTAACTCAATTTCCTCAACTAAAATGAATTGAAGAAGGAAATGGCCAACCACTCCAGGATCTTTGCCAAGAAAACTCCAATGGGGTCATGAAGAGTCAGACATGACTAAAAACAGCTGAACACCACCAGCAAATGCATTATATTTTAAAATTTATTTCGTTAAGTATTTCCAAATTAAATTTTAACCTGTTTCAGGACACAGGAGATTTGTGGGCCACTTGTCCAGTTAGATACCTAGGTCATCTTTAAGCCCCCTTCCATCTTCAAATTTGTGATCCTATGATTAACCCAACCTTCATTGTCTGCCTTGTGCCTGCTGAAGAAAGTCTCAAACCCTTCTACTACTTGTCTACATAAGCACTCAACTCTAGACTTTACAACTCTATTTACTTTCTCTAACACATTTCTTATACATTCTCACCTTTATACATTTACTCAAGATGCTAGCACTGTCCTAAATGCCCTCACTAGTGTTTACCGCAGAATTGTAGTCACTAACGGCAAAAATTCACATTATGTGACTGAAAGGCCTGGGACCACATCCAGATGGCTTGATGTGGGGGCAGTGTGGCTCCCTGGAAAGTGCTTTAGGCTTGGAGTCAGAAGGGCTTCAGCTCCAGTCACAACTAGTTGTGTGACCTCAGACAAGTCAACTTCTCACTGGTTCAGGCAACTCTCTAACATTATAATCCCTAGAAATGTTGGGAGGAAAGGGTTTTATAATTTTTTATGCCACATTATATATGGTCCAACTCAAACCTTTATTAGTTGTATGATTTAGGTAAGTCGCCTAAATTTTCTACCTCACTTTAAAAGTGCTTTGGGGGTTGTTTTAAGGATTAAATTAAATTGGATGTAAAGTTATTTGCAAACATTAAAGGGCTATAAATTCATTGTTACTTTTATTATTATTCTTCTGTTTTTCATTTTGACCCAAATGTAGCATCCTCTACCAAGAGATTGCAAATCT
>CM053593.1:359465943-359495710 GCA_028646575.1 Pseudocheirus occidentalis
TCTCATCCAGTCCTCAGAGATGAACAGTTCCCAGGTCTTTGTCCAGTCTTCAGGGCAATCCCTGGCACACACTGAAGTTCACAGGGTTCGGCACACCTCAAACCCTTCAGGACTTCTCTTGCCTGGAACTCAAGGATCAGCCAGGCCACCAACAAACAAAGTCCCATCCTGTTCATGTCTTCAGTCAGCTTCACTGAGGAGCCAGATCCAAAATCTGTCTTGACTCTTTAAAATTATTCCTTATAAGCATTGGCCTTCTCCCAAGTCAACAGGGGAGTGTCTCAGCCAATAGCCTTTTCCAGAGTCAACAGGGGAGTTCACATCTTTTCACCAATGGACAGAGTTCTATACTTAGTCCTAAGTTACTAGGTGCTACTTAGCCTTAAGTATCTGATCTACTTAGCCCTAAGTATCTGATCTACTTAGCCCTAAGTATCCTATCCACTTAGCCCTAAATATCCAACAAATTGATTACCATTACAAATATCTATTGATATTTACCGTATTAAAAATTAAGATATCTTACTATTATTATGAAAATACTTTTTTTCACCTCACAGACCACTAGGGGTACCTGGACCACACTCTGACAACCACTGCACTATGCCAGGCTATCCAAGTTAAGCTGGATCATGTTATGGAAACTGCTTGGCAAATTAAATTATTCCAAACTGCTTCTTGTTGCAAAAATCTGTCTCTTTAACACCAGTACTTTCCCAGGGGTATTATATAGTTGTGAAGCACAGAACACCAATCAAAATTACCATCAACCCATAGGACAAAGAAAAGATTCATGGCAGGCAGAGGTAGGTTGATGTATGTTGTCAGGGAAGACTTGTGCTTGAGAAATAGTGTAAAAGATAACATTGAAGAAGACAAGAAAATACTTTATTGTAAAGACCTTACTTGGATTCTGTTGCCACTGGAAACCTAGAGTTGGGTTACTGAGATTTGGGAATGTAATATAGTCTTGAAAGACAGGAACCTCACTGTCATTGAATTCAGTTCAACATTTAAAAACTATAAAAAGGTGAGATTCTTGTAGCTATAGAGAGGGATACTAATATCCAGCCTGAGTGGAAAATTTACACCCCTAGGTGTAAAGAACAAGGACAAGGCCTCCAAGTAGGTAAGGTTTGTTCTCTTTCAAGGATTTATGGAGAGACTGGGGTGGTAAGAAGGAGAATATAGTTTGGAGTGGGAAAGAGGAGTTCAAGTTCCACTTCTGAAATATATTGGCTGTATGACCCTGGGCAAGTCACCTAGCCTCTTACTGCCTTGGATAATTGTTTAAGACGATAAATTGAAGATAAGATTCCATCCTGCTTTGGAGGTCAGAGTTTCCTCATCTGAAAATTCTTTTTTTTTTCCTTTTTGGAAGGCAATTGGGGTTAAGTGACCTGCCCAAAGTCACATGGCTAGTAAGTGTGTCAAGTGAAAATTCTTTACACCACTGGGATCACAGGTCTAATATGTATCCCTACCCATGTCAAGGATAAAATAGGAAAAGAAGAAATGGAAAGGCAATGATGTGAATCATGGGAGGGCAATAACTCCAATTTCATGACACCACTAAGAAGAAAGTTGGAGCCACAAGATGCATAATCTATTCTGGTGACATACAGATATTTTTAGCATGGAATGGTATAGAGAATTATGAGTTTCTGGCTTAAGAATATAACTTGAAATCTCTGATCCACCATTTACTGTCCAGGCCACCATCAAAAAGTCATTTCCCTTTCTTCAAGATTCAATTTCCTTATAAAAGGAGAGGATTAGACTGTTGTTGTTTTTCATTTGTGTCTGACTTGAGATCCCACCTGGGTTTTCCTTGGCAGAGATACTGGAGTCATTTGCCATTCCCTCGCCAGCTCATTTGACAGAGGAGGAAACTGAGGCAAGCAGGGCAAAGTGACTTGCCCAGGGTCACATAGCTAGCAAGTGTCTGAGACCAGATTTGAACTCAAGAATAGAAGTCTCCCTGACTCCAAAGGCAGCACTCTTTCCACTTCACCCCTTGCAGTTAGGCTAATGGCCTCAAAGGTCCCTTTTGGTTCTGAATACTACATGCCCAAAGAGTCTGATTTCCCAGGCTGGACCAGCAGAGTGAAATCCTGGCAGTTCTTGCCAAGCTGAAAAGGCTTTGGCTATGGGCCTAGTGATGGGTACATTTGTCAGTTGTCTAAGGATTAACCCAGATAAGGTCAGAGAGACTTCTGACCTGAAAGGTTGGCTACCAGATTATCATTTTTTTCCTAGTCATAGCAACTTAAGAATACCATCTGGTTTGTATGGACATAGGTGAAAGGGGTGGATCTTTTCAAGTTCTGGATAAGATCTACTATTCTAACTATCCCTCCCCCTACACACACATACACACACACACACTCTCTCTCTCTCTCTCTCTCTCTCTCTCTCTCTCTCTCTCTCTCTCTCTCTCTCTCTCTCTCTCTCCCTCCCTCCCTCCCCATTTGCAAGATCTGTCACCAAAGCAAATACTTTGTAGGACTTTGCATATTATATAATGGCTATACTCGGCAGTAGATCTGTTCTCTCCTGTTTCAATGCTTCTGTGAAGAGAGGGTGGAGGTGTTGTTTCTGCAGAGTTTCTGATTCCTTCTGCTGCCACATTTGTCCACCCATCTGTAAGGGCTGTAAAACCATAAAGTCTCCTGGCTCCATCTTTACCCAGATTCCGTTCCTCATTCACGTTGACTTGAAAAGAGGCTTGTTCAAAGGACATCCACTGGGCAAATTTAAACCTTCCTGCCAGCACACTTGCTCAGTGATTAGTCTTGTCATTCCAGAATGTACTGACTTTGCCAAAGCTTGGTCATGTTCTCACATTACAGGCATTGAAGGCAAGGACTATTTTGTTTGGGTCTTTGTATTCCTAGTGCCTAGCACATACAGTAATAACAACAAAACCAACAATTTTGTTGTTATACATTGATTTTTTTTTAGTCCAATTCCTCTAGAGCCCATTTGAGGTTTTCTTGGCAGAGATATTGGAGTGGGTTGCCATTTCCTTACCAGTCCTTTTTATGGATGAGGAAACTGAGGCAAACAGGGCAAAGTTACTAGCCCAAGGTCACATACCTAGCAAGTGTCTGAGTGCAGATTTGAATTCAGGAAGACTCGTTTTCCTGACTCTATGACCAGCACTTTATCTATGTCCCACCAACAATAGTTAATATTTGTATAACACTTTAAGATTTACAAAATGCTTTACATATATTTTCTCACTTGACCCCCACAACAAACCCATAAAGTAGGTGTTATTATTCTCCATTTTACAAATGAAAAAAATGAGGCTGAATTATTAAGTGATTTGCCCAAGGTCACACAGCTAGCAAACAAGCACTCTACAAATGTTTGATGGATTGCATTGACCCTTGACCACAAACAAGCCACTGTCAGTGTTTTGCATCCAGTTGTTTGCATTTGATAGTTACTCATTATGATAATTATGAAGTTCTTGCTCTATGAAGCCCCCTTCATAGTAGGAGGCAGTCACAGGGTGTTGGGTTATATCTTCTGACTTGAAATCCAGAAAGCCTGGGTTCCAAGGTCACCCCAGACACTGCCACATGGCCATAGGCAACCTACTCAACCTACTTGAACCTTAGCTCGCTCATTTGTAAAATGAGACTAATATTGGCCTTAGTCCCTACCTAGCAGGCTGGTTCATGTGAGGTTATGGCCATGCATCATTTTGTAAATATTAATACACAGATTAACTTAGTCATTACTGCTACACCATATTGGTCCTGCAGTCATTTGGGATGATGATAAAACCGCAGCAGAAGAAGGAATTCTTGCCTTCTGAAGGAATAGGGAAGGTAAAGAGGAGAGAGAGAATTTAGAACTAAAACTGTTATTTAGTTAGCATGTTTTTAATTTATGGAATAAAATAAGTATTCCACACTATAGTACAATAAAAAGATGATTGCACATGAAACTGCAAATCTGCTATACACAACTTTCTGTCCCTTTCAAATATACAACAACATTGTCATGAAATTTTCTTTTCCCTCCTTTTTTTCTTCCCTCTTCCCCCACTCTAGAGATGGCTACCATTAGAAACAAATGGAATTCATTTTATAAAGTTAATTTTGTTTATGTGTAATTAAGAAAAAACAAAATTAAAAATTAAATGTTAAAAAGTAGTTTTTAAAAAATAAAATGAAAACAAAGAAGGTAGAAAATGCCTTAATGAACAATTATTACTTTTTTCTTCATAGTGATATATTACTTGGTTTATATCATTAAATATTTTTTAAGAAGGCAGGATGTATCTAGCATATAAAGTTATGTAAGCTCCCCATTAGATTATAAGTTCCTTGAGGGCAGGGACTGTCTTTTCCCTCTTTTTGCAATCACAGCACTTAGTACAATGCTCAGCACATAGTAGGCATTTAATAAATATTGATTAACTTATTGGTGTTTGAGTCTCCTAGTAGCATTGGAAAATGCAGGATTTGTTCCTCCCTCACCCTCTATCAGCTTATTTTTACTCTGAATACATTTTTCAAATACTTCCATAGCTATATCATGCTTCTTCCAATAGGATAAGCGATTCTTGAGGTTAGGTATTGATTCATTTGGTCTTTGCTTCCCAAGTGCCTAGAATAGCTCCTGGGACATAGAAAGTAAACGCATAAAATGCTAGTGGATTAGTCCATTGATTTGACAACAATTGTAGCTGTAAATTCTTTTTTTTATGTCCAACACTAGAATCACCTTTTTCCCAGAGTCCTTGTGTTTGGGCATGAAAGCTTAATTCTTTGTTTTGTGTTCTCCCTCTCTCTCTCTCTCTCTCCCCCCCCCATTTACACACACATATACACACAATGTATGTATGAATAGACACATATATGTACACATACATATATAAACTGCCACACATGAATATGAGTATATACATGTATATATACAAGCATATATCTCAGCATGTTTATATATGTATGTGAATATATGTGTATATATGTTTATATTTAGATTTATATCCTTTTCAATCTACCTTCTATACAACATCCAAACTGACATTACTATAATTCAAGTCTGATTATCTGACTCCCCTGCTCAAGAAGTTTGAGGGGCTCTCCATTGCCTTCAGACTGAAGCACAAACAGCTCCCAATCTGGCTTCATCCTCTCTTTCCAGGCTGATTACACACTGCTCCTCCATAGCACACCAGCTGGCTTCCTCATTATTCCCTCATACCCACCATTCCATCTTTCATGTCCACTCCTCTGTTCACAGGCTGTCTCTGCAATGGTGTCCCTCCTCACTTCCAATGTTTGAAGCCACCTCCTTCAAGACACTTCTCCTTATTTCCACAGTAGTTCTCCCCCAGCTCCTCAGATCATTTTGTTTTCTTTTGTGTATGTATATATCATGAATTTGTTTCTCTGTGAAAATGTTGTTTTTTGCTAATAAAATGTAAGGGTAGGGACTGTCTCATTTCTGTGTCTGTATCTCCTGCATATGTAGCACATGGCAGAAGCTAAGGACTCAATGATTGATTGCTTGATCACAGTAAGGCAAGAGACATCTACCCAAAACAGAAACAGGGCCAATGATATGTAGTTCAAAGTACCAAGTACCAAGTACCAAGTACCAAAGTACCAAGTACCAAGCATGCATATTATGTTTTCCCCAAGCTACCTCCTCTCTACAGGGCTTCCATTGGGAAGCTCCTGCTGAACCAAACCACACAATAGCAAGAGCACCATGTACCAAATTGGGTATTATGGGGTAGAGCTAGTATTCAAAATTATGTCATGTGATTACAATGTCAACACACTCTTTCTTTGCCTTGTATAGTAATGGATACAAGGGAGAGGGTTTCAGAAGACACATTGACTGGGTGACATTGGGTAAATTTCCCCCAAGTCCCAGACTCATCCTCTGTGAACTGTTGTGCTGGAAAAGTTGTTGCAAAAGTTCACATGGCAGAGAAGTATGTTTAAAGCACTAATAAGAAGAAAACATTATAAACTTCCCAGTGCTCTATATAGGGTGTCCCAAGTCTTAGTGTGGTTTTCATTTGCTCAAGTTTAACACTTTGGGGACACCCCATAGAAATACCAGCTGCAATCTTGTCAGTAAGCTAGTTCACCTGGAATCTTCATGGTCTAGTGGACAGAGGGCCAGCATGGAAACCTCAGGCTCAAAACCCACCTCAAAAATATGTTGGTCATATGACCCAGGCAACTCTAAGCCTCAAGGTTATGAAGCAGATGCCCACTTGCCCTAATAGTGGGTGTTTTCTTTACCCTTGGGTCCCAGTATGTCACAGAAGGGGAAAGATCAACTAATTCACAGCTTTGCTGTGTCCAGTCCACCCTCAAAAGATTCTAGATGGGATAAAGTCTCCTGCACCCACATAAATAGCAGTGAATCCAAGGGATGATGTAGAGAAGCTCTGGGGACAGCTGAGGGACAGGTGGTTGGGGTTAATTCCGTTTCACCCCAGAAACCCTCTGTGATCCATCCAAAGAAGTTGACAATTCATTAGAGAGAATCTAGATGAGAAACAGTTTCCTAAATGAACCCCAGAGGACCAGACTATTGCTCCTAATGTATTTCAAACATGTCTCTTTTCCAGAGCACAGATGTCTATCAGTTGGGCTCCTAAAAAGACAGGACAGAGTGAATCACTTAGGCTGTCATTGCAAAGGAAAGAAGATGCACATCTGGGCTCAGAGGCAGCAGAGGTCAGCTGGGAATGTGCACAGGAAGCGGCCTTGGACATTTCTGCCCATTCTAAGGGCATAGCCAGCAAAAGGGATGAGGCAGGAGGGCTCCGACTGATTGAGTCAACCTTTCCACAAAGGGCAGCAGCAGTAGAGTCAGAGCAGAGAAAACAAGGCTGACATATTTTAAGAAAAAAAATGGCCATAATAATTCTGCATTTCGTTTCTCCCTGTGTGACCATGGGTAAGTCATTTCCCCTCCCTAGTGTCAGGTTCCAAATCTGTCAGACGAGGGGGAAGGGTCAATGGTCTTGAAAGTCTTCTTCCAGCTCTGAATCTCTGATCCTTTGTCAGAGAGCATGAAAATACAAGACAATGGTGATAGCCATGTGCAGCTTCCCGGTCATAAGAGCTTAGGTATTTAGAACTAAAAGGGATCATGGGTCAAAGATCTAGGTTTGGAAGGCACCTCACATGCCATCTTTTCTAATCTGTACATTTTACAGATTTACAAACTGAGGTCCAGAAAATAGAGGTGACTTGTCCACTTGTTGGATTGAATTTAATTCTAAACCAAGGAGTAATTTGAACAGTAAGAAGAGCACTAGTGATGGAATAAAATGTATAGAGAAATGGCTTCCAAGTCAGCCTCTAACATACACTGACTGTATGACCCAGAGGAAGTGATCTAACCCCTTCCATGGCCCAAGTCAACTCACTTAAGACTACATGTTGCCAAGCAAATGGGAATCTGCATTGGTAGACAGGGTTTCCACACCAGGATTTCCTTCAACTAAGGAAATCACAGAATTGGTACCTCAAGCATTCACCAAATCTCTTTTAACTGTTGTCTCTCCTACTTAGAATATAATAATAGCTAACATTTATAGAGCACTTAGGGGTTTGCAAAGTGCTATAGAAAGATTTTCTCATTTTACCCTTAAAACAATCCTAGGAACAAGGTGCTATTTTATCCCCAATTTTCAGATGGGGAAACTGAGGTAGAAAGAGTATAAGTGACTTGCCTGGAGTCAAGCAGTGAATATATGTCTGAGATAGGATTTAAACTCAGGCTTTTCTGTCTTCAGGCCCAGTATTCTATCCAATGAGAATGGGGTAGGTCTTGAAGTATGTCCAAAATGATGGGATGTGCCCAAGTATAACTCCTATATGAATATATCTGCCCACTTTTTAAAGTAGAGACAGGGCAGTTAAGTGGTACAGTGGATAGAACACTGGCCCCGGAGACAGGAGGACATGAGTTCAAATCAGACACTAGTTGTGTGACCCTGAATGTCACTTAATCCCAATTGCTCCTCCCCCCCACAAAAAAAGAAATGAAGACAAAATTGAAATCAAAGTCAACCAAAATAAAACTAACATTACAATTCACTTGAAATTATAATGACTCACCAGCCAGAATCTTAATCCCTCAGCTGGTCCCTAATACCCAAGCCAGGAGCACTGGCCCCTTGAGGGGTACATTTATGGGAAGATAATTTTGTTTGCTTTCATTTTCTTAGGATCCCCTGTTTCCTTTAGGGGTCAACTCAGAAGCCACCTCCTCCATGAGGCCTTCATGATTCACCCCAGCTCTTCTTCCCCCAAATTGCCATGCATTTATTTGGCACATCCTAATTTTGTCTCCCTTGATCAAAGCAATCAATCTTCAACAAATAAACAAACCTCATCCCAGGAACTGTGTCAGTTACTAGGACAAGGACTAAGATGGAGATGGTTTCATCTTTTCATCTTTAGATCCACAGGGCACATGGCAGACATTTAATCAATACTTGTTGATTGATTGATTGATTATTGTTTAACTGAATTGACAAAAGAACTGTTTTGATAACTGTAGGAATGTGGAGCATCTCTGAATGAAAGGGAGATCCAGGAAGACTGACAAGTGGATGTGTCCATTTGCCAGCCTTTTTCACCTGTTACTTTCCCCCCAGATAAACAGACACACATAAATACACACACACACTCATACATGACACATAAACTTTTCTTGATACATAGCCATGCAAACACAGGACCAAGGCACATGGACATACAAGATATATGAATGTAAACTATAGGATGCCATGCAACTAGAAGGAAGATCAAAGTTTGTCTAGTCCAATTTTGTCATTTTACAGAAGAGGAAACTGAGGCACAGAAAGATTTTTTGTATGGTTTTTACAGAGCCATGAAATCTACAAATATCTAAATCGGTATTAGAACTTATGAATTCCTGAACTTGGTTCCAATGAACTATACACTATATCATGTGAGTTATCAACATCATCATCATTATTACTATAGTTATTGTTGTTTTTATTAAAGGAGATAGAACCTAGGACTCTTGAAATCACCTTGGGGGTGGCAGAGTGTCTCCCTCTTTCCCAGCACCCTGTAAAGAATTATGGGATTTGGGCAGTGAAGAATTAGGGGACTTGGTGCTACAGAATGACGACATTTTCTCCAAGCAGCTGCTGTGGTCTGGGCACTCTCTCTGTGGAACTGGGCACAATGAGATCATTGATTCTTGATTCTTTCACCCTGGTTTGCCTTTAGATTAGGGAGGGATAAATCACCCTTAAGGACCACAACCAGAGCCATCAGTGAGGTCCTGGGTCTAAGCAGCTGCAGTTTTATTAATTGGGGTGAGGGAAAGGATGCAGGGGCTTTCTCTCTGATTGGATGGACTGGGAGCACTTAGCATTGGATTCACTTCCCCTTAACTGGCCCCAAAGCTGCTCCTGTCAGCCTTGGGTCCCCGAGTATCATTCACCTAGGCCCAGTTCGACTACATTCAAGAATACTCGGGGATTCCTGGAAGAGGATGCTCCCCCATGAGGGACAGGAAGCAGCCCTGATGGCTAAATAGCCCAGACTCAAGTGTCCTTGTCCAGAAAGAAACCAGGTAGAGGGGTCCTGAGATGAGCATTGTGCCTAATAATAAATTAGATAGTGGGACTCATGAGAAAGAGGCAATGGCTGGAATGAGAAGGCAGAGTGAGGACCTAAAAGAAATTGGACTGGTTCTTGTCATGCCTTCTCTTTTGTCCTCAGAATATCATAGGAATCTGTGCTATGTGGGGGCACAAGACCTCAAGAATTTTTCCTTTGTCCCCTCAGCTTGGAAGGAGAGTAGAAATGGAAAGGACCATAGGATTTAGAATTCAAAAGGATTTTAGTGAACGTGCAACCCAGGAGTTTTTACCCATCAATAGATTTAAGGACGTCCATGAACTTGAGTGTCAGAAGAACCTGAGTTCAAATCTGGTCTCAGACGCTTACTATGTGAGTCTGAGTATATCACTTAACCCTGTTTGCCTCAGTTTCCTCATATGTTAAACTGTCATAATCATAACACCTACTTCCCAGGATTGTTGTATCAAATAAGATAACTGTAAAGTCCTTTGCACATAGTAAATGCTATTGTTATTGTTGTTGTTATATTGGGGTTGGGGGAGAATCACATCTCTTTTTTCACTCACTTCTAACTGAAATTTAGCATCTCCAAAATCTAGCTTCTCTAACTTCCCCAGACAGTCCAAGGGGTTCATGCAACACACATACAAAATGGGTAAGAACCCCTTGTCTAGCCCTTTCATAGATGAGGTAACTGAGCTCAAGAAGGGAGGTAGACTGGTTAACAAGTAGCAAAGTCAGTCCTCTAACTCCAAATCCAGTCTTCCTTTCCAAAAGTTTTTAACCTGCAACCCATGAAATATTTTTTTTTATTATTCTACTTCAATATACTTGGTTTCCTTTGTAACATTCCATATTTATACATTTATAAACATTCAGAGAAGGGATTCCCAGAGGGTCAAAGATCGATTGATTTCTCTCTCGCTCTCTCGCTCTCTCTCTCTTTCTCCCTCTCTCTTTCTCTCTGTCTCTCTCTGTCTCTCTCTGTCTCTTGGTCTCTCTCTCTCTGTATATCTCTGTCTCTCTGTCTCTGTCTCTGTCTCTGTCTCTGTCTCTCTCTCTCTCTCTCTCTCTCTCTCTCTCTCTCAAACACACATACACACACACACATTTAGAATCCATGATGAGAGCAATCTTACTGCTAGTAGAATGCTGCCCAGGACCCAAGGAAAGTCCCATGGACAATGCAGATGAATGGCAGGCAAGGAGGGACTTGGGAGACACCAACTGGAGACTGTCAAAAGGTGAAAGGGTGAGCCCTGAAGACAAACTTTGCCAATTTCCCAATTTTTTCAGAGGTCCAGCCCTGAATGTTAGTATAAATATAAAAAAACCTGGGTAAAAAAAAATAATTTGTTTGTTGATATGTTTGATCCTGATGTTGATCTGGAGCAGTTCTTTGAAAGAAGGTCTCCTTCCCTATTTGAATGATGCTGTGGCTTCTGTTCTGTAAGAGGAATTAAGGAATATCACTGAGAGGTAGCAGTCTTTGGAGTCAGGAACACTTGGGTTCAAAGTTTCTGATACCTACCTACCAGCTGTCTGACTAAAGTTATAACACTTGACCCTCCGGCCATTCACCTGGGCACATCTTGACATCTGCCCTGCTACTACCTAGATTCTCCCCACCTAAAAGTACACCCTTTGGACTGCATTTCCAGAAATCACAAAAGTCCTCAAGGCTGGTAATCCACCTGCCCTGGAACTGAGCTTTTTGGATTGTCAGTGAGCACTCACCTTACCCACTACATCTAGCCAACTCTAAAGAAAGCTGTGTTTCACCTCCCATCTAGCTTTCCATCCTGGCCATCTGCCTTGCCGCAGCCACAGGGCTCCTCTGGGTACGGTAATTAAACCTACATTATCATGGCTTCTGGAATTAGTGTAACAATCAGCTGTCCTATGAACCAACTCGCCCTTCCTGTGACTCTCCAGACAACGGCTTTCACTCCCTGGCACAGAGTGGGCACCTACTAAAGGCTTATTGACTGACTATATCATTCTTTTTCACTATTGAATATAAACTCTCTGAGGGCAGGAACTGTAACAGTTTTGTAGTAGAATGGCAACTGGGACATTAACAAAGGTTGTGGGGTTTTTTATTTATGTGTTCATCCTTACATTGATTCACCTAAATTCTCAGTGACCCAAGCAACTGTTAGATAGGTGGTCATGAGGGAACACTGATGAAATCAGTGCTATTGAACATGGTAATTTTATTGGTTGATTTTGTTGAACTCTCTCTTTATAGTGAGGGACGATCAGAAGGGAGAATGTATATGCTGGAAAATGTGATGCAAAAAAAAGACATCAATAAAATTGTAAATGGACCAAAAGAAAATTGGGTAGCCCCTACTTCTTATTGTCGTCACTTATGACAGTCCCACCCACCCCAAGGAGCAACTGTCACCTTTGGTTTTCTTCTTGCTCCTGTCAGAACTTAAACAGCTCTTTCCATTGGTTTTAGCATTCCCTGCAAGCCTCAATTTGTTCTGTGCTTTAGCATTCCTGACATGATTCTTAGAGGACTTTCCATTCGTCCTGTTTCCTGCCTTTGCTCCTGTCTTTTGCACACATCTTTTAAAAATCTGAGTTGGTTGATGTGTTCCCTGTATAGTCACATCAGTCTCTTTCGACAGCTCCACTCCCCCCCATCCCCCCCCCGCCACTTTTACTTCCTTATTGAAATCATTTGTGTTTGTTAGAATTTCATTCTTGAGAATATCCCATCCTTCTTGTGCTGACATCTTACCTATCCTTTCTCTGAATTCCTGGAAATCTGTTCTCTCAAAGCCTAATGTACGTGTCAGACTGTACTCAACATTTCTCCTTTTATCTAGCATGAAATCCAATCTTGTAATGTAGCTGCTACCTTCCAACCTTCTTGCCTTTTTGACTTCAGCAGTCACTTTATCCACATTGGTCAGAATCAAGTCCAAAAGGTTGGTTCCATTTGTCATATCCTCCATGTTTAAAAAGTGAAAATTAGCAACCATTTAAGAATTTTTCATTTGCTCTATGGTTAAGATCACCAGCAAATGCTCAGACAGTTGGAATCCCCGATCATTTCCATAGTCTATCTCTGAGGTGGCGTTGTAATCTTCATGAGGAATTGATCATGACTCATTTCCTTTTTTCTGGCAGGCAATTCTATAAAATATTTCCAGCCCACTATTGCTTTATTTTTCTCTCCTTTAATTCCCATTCTTCTGCTCTCCACTATTCTCTTCTCCACTAAGTTCATGGATTTCTATAAAGTGGTTTATCTCTAAGAGAGGAGTTTCAGTAGAGTGGTAGAGAGGGAAGTCAGGTGGGAGGAGTTTTTAAGTGAAATTGAGGCAGGAGGTATAGAAAGTTCTTAAGTAAATGTCCTAGAAAAAGCAAAGAGAAATGGCACTTTGTGGTTATGGGGTAGATGAAATAAGGTTAGTTTTTTGTTGTTGATGTTTTTTTGTGCAGGATTGGGGAAAGTCAGATACATTTGTAGAAAGTTTGGAGAAAAACAAGGAAGAGGGAGAAATTGAATTGATTGACACATGAGAGGAGAGATGATTAACTCATCCTCGTGTTATCTTCAGCTCACATTTAGCAACCTTGGCCCACAGTTTATCTGGCCTCATTCTTGTCCAGTTCTTTGACATAATTAGCACATTTGAACACCTGATCCCCTCATCTACATGCCACTGTCATTCTGAATATTCATTCATAACACCTGATTGCCTGACCTAGCCCATATCCCAGTCCTGCAGAGAGAGGCCCCATACCTCTTTTCAGGAGACGTGCTGAGCTATGGTCATGCTTAGCTCCCTAGAGACATGTCAACCATGTGAAATACAAATGTAGGAAGACCACCAAGGACTTGTAGTGGTCAAAGTCTGAGATTTTGCTGCTGGCAGGTTATCACAAGGCAGCAATATGGACCAAGGAATGACAGAAATGGCATTGCCTACTTTGTTTAGTCAATAACTGCCTGTCAAGGCAAAGAAGATCCTGGAAATGAGAGAAGTCATTGCTATTACATTTTGTAAGAATCAAAAAATCAAAAACAGTTAATGGTACATCACAAATCAAAATTACATCTATTCATTTGGTGGTCTGGTGCTAACTTGAAGTCCATGATCCTAGACAACTATTTGACCTGGAATTAGGAAATATTTTTTTTTAAACTCTCAGTAAATCTCTGTGAATTTTCATCTCTAAAACCAGTTTAGGAGATTTCTCCTCCAAAACTGCTATAAGAAGGGAGTTCCTTGTCTGTCTCTGTCTCTCTCTCTTTCTGTGTGTGTGTATACGTGTGTGTGTGTATGTGTGTGTGTGCACGTACAAGTGGAGGAGAGGGGAGGGAGATTGAAGAGGATCTCTTCCTTCCCAATATATTCTTTGATGGGAAAATGAAACTAAGACAAGAACAGTGAATAAGTAAAGGAGATCAACCTTCACCCACTGATCTATAGTCTTCTTTTTTGTGTATATTTGTCAGCAACAAAATCCCTTCTTTTTGGTCAGCAGATTGACCAGCAAAACACCTTGTTGGTTTTCCTACATTAACAAAACAGTTTTCACCAAACCTGGGGCTTTAGTATTGAATGAAAAGACTTGTAGAGAGCAAACCTATTTGCAGAAATACAAACACACTTCTATTCCATAAGGATCATTAAGTGATTTCCCTACCCTCCAAAAAAAATTGAGCAGAAAAGACTAAAATGCAGACCCAGAGGATTTATTTTTTTGCTCTTCCGAGTTGGAGTTTCGTCTTTTACTTATGACATTAATCATATCCAGTTCAAAGATAAGGGCATAGTGCTATAAGAGATCATAGAATAATATCCATGAAAGAGAAAGAAAAAGATCTGTATAGTCTGAAAGCTTTGTCTTTTCTCAGTTTCCTTCTCTGTAAAATATTGTTAGACTAGGTCATCTTAAAGGTCCCTACTGTCACGTCTAGATAGTCAACATCAGTTTTACAGAGGTCAGTGGCTGAGTCATCTGTTATCGAGAGTGGCTATTCACTGCAAGGGAGGAAGGGAGCTGGGTTCTGGGTACTTGGAGCAGGAATGGAGAGCAGATATGAATGTACAAAATGGAATATTCAAAACTTTATAATTAGGTAGAAGAGCCAGCATGATGGCCAAGATCTCAGAAATGTAGGCGAGGGTCTAGGATCTCTCATATATCAGAAAAGGCAACTCTAAGAGCAGAAACCAAATGAAGAGCAAAGAGTTAGGATAAAATAAATGGAGTAGTAAAGTCCTAGAAGAGAGAACCCTAAGAAGCACAGAAACCTGCCCATGGCAAGCACAAAATATGCCCTCAAATAATTTTTAAAGCACACATTCAGTAAATAGAGAGACCCGGCTTTGAAATCATGTGATGAGGCCCCTTCAGAAGTTTATGTTCAGGGGTGACTAAGTGGGTCAGTGAATAGAGCATGGGCCTTAGAGTCAGGAGGATCTGAGTTCAAATCCAGCCTCAAACAGTTAAAGCTTACTAGATATTTGACCCTTGGCAAGTCACTTACCCCCAATTGCCCTACTCCCTCCCCCCAAAAGCAACCCCCCAAAAATGCAAAAAAAAAGTTCAAGCTCAATAGGACTTTGACAGACTTTGTATTAGTGTATCTATAGTATAGGAATTCACTAAATTTAAAAAAAGAAAAACACTAGATCCCAACTTAGCCCACCCAAAGGCTGAAAAGTACTTTTACCTTTTTTTTTCCCTGACTCACATATCTCAGACTTCTTTGTCTCTTTTTTAAGTTGAGTGAAGGAATAACTAATGTCATAGCTATCTCTGTGGTAGACCATTTCCCTAGGCCTAGCAGCATGACCCAGTAGGATTGCAACACCAGGAAAGTGGAGCCCATTTACCAAATGTCAGGCCAGTTCTTCCATGGTATATCAAATGACCTCCCCCTTCCCAAACACTTAATCCTTCTTTCCCAAGAAACTGAAAGGGGTGGGCGTATGGGGAGAGGTAGCCAGATATTTTACCAGTGGCCATATCCTTGGCTGTTGAACATGGTGAGAATATATCAGCCCTAGACTGTGGCTAATTTGTTGGACCAATCCCCAGAAAGAGAGGTTCTATGGTGATGGAGCTGTCCAGGGTGAAATCTCAACCTGGGCCAGGTTATGGGGTGATGGTACATCAGACTTTGTGGGGATGAAAGGACCAGTGTTGCAAACAAGGGCTGTGGTTATGGTGCAGGACCTGGGGAAGACTGAGAAGCATCTGGAAGGCAAATAAAAGACAGAAGGTAGAAAGGAAGCATTCCATGTGGCAGTTTCCTAGCTTAATTAATTATTTTTGATAACTCTGGACGAATCTCAGTTGTTTCAACCTGCTGAAGTAATAGAAGTGTTATCAGCATCCTTTAATATTCAATGCCCTAGGACAAACCCCCCTCATTCCAGCCTAGTTATGACTCTGCAAACTGAATTCAACCAGAAATAGAGCTAATGGTGGCTGACAATTTGTCAGGCATAGCATGTGTTTCCACAGAACATCCTTTTATGACATTTTTTTTTCGGTGTGTGAATTCACTTCCCTCCGTCTATTCATTAAGAGGGTGATATTGTGATGTGCAAAGAATCTTGTAATTTTTTGGAGTCTCTATGCTTCTCTGATTGTCTGTCTCCACATTTCTAACTTGAGTCTCATATTAGGTCTTTACTGGGCTGTCTGTATCCTGTGCTGTGAATGCTATGTGGGAGGTGTTTGGTTCTGCTAATTAAACCATGGATCTTTTAAGGTCAAGGTTACGGTCTATACCTCTGTGTGGGCCAGTTAACTGAGATATGGCCTATTATCACAGATGGTAATTTTAGTTCCTACCAGTGTCATAAATGTGCGGTCATGGTGTGTGTGTGTGTGTGTGTGTGTGTGTGTGTGTATACTGGGGTATACTATGGGCAGGGATCAGTGCCAGCTCATTTCCCAGGTAGAAGCGCTCCTCAAAACTATTCTTATATCAACAGTGAATAGAGGCATCATTTTCAAATACAAAGAATAGCATGAATGCTCATAATGTATAATGAATGCCATTTTATTGTAGTGCCCACATGGGGATCAACTGAAGAAATATGAGGAGAGCTAAGGATGTTTAGACTGAAGAAGAACAGACTTAGGGAAGTCGTATCTTCAAGAACCACCACATAGGAGAGGATTAGGCTTGCGCTATTTGACCCTAGAGAGCAGAACTAGGAGCAGTGGGGAGAGGAAGGAGGGAAATTGACTTAGGCTCCATGTTGGACAAAAACTTCCTTATGACTAGACTAGCCAAAAGTGGTTTGGGCTGCCCCCTCACTGGAGGTCTTCAAGCAAAGTCTGGGCAGCCCTTCATCAGGGACACAACAATGAGAACTCTCCCGCCTCTGGGAACCCTTCTATCTTTGAGGTTCTTTGGTCTCAATTTTACTATCTGATCCTGTCAACTGTGCCCGATATTGACCTGGGAATTGGGAGATCTCTGTCCACCTGTTATTTATTCACTGTGTGACCTTGAGTAAATATCTTCCTTCACCAGGGTTGTGCTGATAACAGCTCAAAGAGTCGAAAGCCAATCGTTAAATTTTCAGTGTGAACATTTGCATCGCAAAAATCAGCAAATGCTACAAATCAAGGTTTAATTTGTTGTTTTGCTGAGCATCTAGACTTGATAAAGTGATGGAGAAAATGTTAATTGTGCAGATTAAACTTTAAAAATGTGTAACACATACACATTTTCCCCCAGAGAACTGAGCGTTAAAATTTGCCATCTTACTCCTTTGTGGAACTAGTTCCCTCCTATACAGTAATTTTTTTTTAACTAGATCTATTTCATTAATCTAAGAAAGACCCACTGAAGGGGGCCATCTCCAATAGTCCTGATCTATATCTTGCCACAGGTCCCAGATGACTAGAGGAGAAAATGAGGCTGGTGACTTTGCACAGCCCTCCCCCACTTCAATTCAATTCATTTACAAGTCATGGCATCACCTTCCTGATTTCATGATTCTCTCCAAGTATGAAGGACAATCAGCAACAAAAATAGCCAGTGAAGAAACTCCTTCCAATGCACATTTGAACCTTCTGTGCAGTTTACAGTCTTTTGTGTTTTATTAGTTTTATTTCTAATTTAAGGGATAAAACAAACATCTATATAGCATAGTATAATAAAAAGGATGATTTTATAGTCTTAGAGAGCTGCCTGGGGCATTGAGAGGTGACTTGACCAAGGTCACACATCCAGTATATGTCAGAATCAAGATTCGAGCCCAGTTCTCCCTGGCTTTGAGGCCAGCTCTCTATCCACTGTTCTGTGGATTCCTCTGGCATTAGTAACAGCTGACATTTGCAGGGGTTGGTTAACTTGGGGCCCACAGAACCCAGAAAGATTTCAGGGAGTCCATGAACTTGGATAGAGAAAAACACTGACATCTTTATTTCTCCTAACCTTTGTTTTACTTTGAAATCTTATTTTATGCATTTAAAAACATAATTCTGGGAAGAGGTCCATAGGTTTAACCTATCACCAAAATCTTCATGACATAAAAATATTTAAGAGTCCTTCTAGCAATCTAAGATTTCCAAAATTTTCCAGACAGATGAATAACCAGAATTAAAGAAATTCTTAATGATTTGGTAGATCCTCAGAGTAACCTTTGATGAGTACATTATAGGCATTATTATCTATATTTTACATATGGGGAAAATGAGGTTTAGAGAGTCCAAATGATTTGCCCATGGTTGCACACTACTATGTATTAGTGGCAACACTTGAATCCAGGTCTTACTGGTTCTGAGTGTAGCTAGCACTCTTTTCATAATTCCTTGCTATCCGCCTATAAAATTAGGTATGTGCAAAAAATAATTTTCCAAAATCTTTAATATAAATGACTTTTAGTCATTTACTGATTCTCCATGGAGTGTAGAACCCATGGACAGAATATTAAAGGCATATAAGGGCTACCCAGACCCCACACGCCTTGAGGGTCCAGGAGCCTAAAGGGAAATATTCAAAATTCCAGAACCAGTCATTCCATCAGGCAGAACATGGAAAGAGAGATTTGGCAAGAGGAGAAACTCCAGGGATCCCTAGCCTGGCAGCAGAGATGAAGCTGATCATGAACCAATTAAATGCCTTCCCTTTCCCCCACCCCCAACCACTGTCAATTGCAGCATTTGACATTTCTCGTCCCAGCCTGCTCAGCCATATTGGTCCCTGCAGGGGGCTAGACCTCCTGGAGCACCGTAATGACAGACCTTGGAAATTGGGTTACCAGAAAAACCATCTTTCATTTCTCCCTTTAAGAGAAAAAACTACTGAATAGGAGCCTTTTTCTTTTTTCTTTCTTCCTTTACTTCTTTTTATTTTTTGTTCCCCCTTCAGATTTGTTAACTCTTGGGAAATGCTGCTTTTCAAATAGCACTTTAAACCAGGCTGGGGGAATTGGCAGGAACATGGGGGCCAGGAAGCTGCCAATGATGAGTTTTTAATTCCAGCTGCATTGTGAGCCCTTTCAGACGATGTTCCAGTACTGTGTTCACAGACACTTCAATTATCCGGTTTTTCAGTCGTCCTCCATCACAAAGAGCACATCTCATTTTCCAGACGCAGCCACGGGCTGAGCTCTAATCTTCATTTTCCAGAAGCAGCAGGGGGAGGGGGCGGCCTTCTGGAGAGGTGGGTTGGGGAGGGTATGAGTGCTAAGATGGTTGGATAGAGAGGAAGGCAGGAAGGGATGGAGGGGGAGGCAGAATGGTATGCTGAGGAGAGAGATATTATTGAACACCTGCTGAACCTGATACAGAGGATCAAAGATATGAAGCTAAGTGGGGAACCTCAAGCAGTTGTCTAGTCTAGCAACTTCATTTTGCAAATGAGGAAACTGAGGATAACAGAGGTTAAGTGACTTGTCTGGGGTCACACAGGTAGTAGAGAGATACAGAGAGAGAGAGAGAGAGAGAGAGAGAGAGAGAGAGAGAGAGAGAGAGAGAGAGAGAGAGAGAGAGAGAGGGAGAGGGAGGGAGAGGGAAAGAAGAATGAATAAAAATGAGCCAGACCCTGTGCTGAATATTAGGAACATAATGAGTCTCTGTTTTCAAGTTTGTCTTTTATCAAAGAAGACAACATGTACCTATATCAGTGTAGACCAAACCAAAAAAATGTCCTCTGAACCACTACAGAAGCAGATCAACTTTCAGTCTTATGCAATTAGGGAATTCTATAGAGAGGCAGGGGAGCATGGTAGAAAGAGCACTGGATTTAGAGTTGGGGAAACTGAGTTCAGTTCCTAGTTCTTCTACTTTCTATCCAAATGACCTTGGGCAAGTCTTTTGTGAATGGAGGGGTGTTGGACTAGAACACCTCTAAGGTTCCTTTTAGCTCTAAATCTATTCTCCCATAAATGTGTGGGCTAAAGATCTGGGGAAATGACATTAAGAAGTCTTGGTGGACTATGAACTATGAATTCCTGAATTTCCATGACTCCTCTGTCGCATTTGACTCCTTTGACTCTTCCCTAACACTCTTCCCTGAACTGCTGAGACTTAGCCCTCCAGTGGCTGTCCTCTGACCACTCTTTTTTTCTTTCTCCCTCAATGGCTCTTTCCCTTTGCCTGACCCTTGACATGTAGTCATCCAGAAAGGCTCCATCCTCACACCTCTCTCCTCACACCTCTTCTTTCCCACCTTTGCACTCTCTTTCTAATAATCTCATAGCTTTCATTTAATTCTTATTCAAGCCCCAAATACCTTTTCATCCTAACACCACAATCTTCCTCTCCAGGACCATTCCCCAAATGTCAGTCACTTGCTGGACACCTCCACCTTTATATTGTCGTTGCCTCAAATTTGAATACGTTCAAACTTGAAATCATTTATGGTAAAGGGGGAACAGACTTGGAGTCAGGAAGACCTGGATCCAGTTTTCCTCTCGATATCTCTTGGGATGTATGAGTTAGTCACTTAACAATTCTATGCCTTAATTGTCACACCTGTAAAATCAGGGGCATGGACTCAATGACCCTTAGGGTTCTTAGAATTCTAAACTCATGGTCCTAAAGTGGGTAGTGGCTAAACAGTTGCCCTTGGAGTCAGGAAGATATAGGAAGAGTAATATGGGTTGTTTGGAAACTTATAAAATTTATGTTAAAAAAAAAACCACATGGAAGGGGGGGCGGGCAGAGCCAAGATAGGAGAGTAGAAGCAGGGACTTGCATGAGCTTTCACACAAACCCTCCCAAAATACCTGTAAAAAATTACACTAAACAAATTCTAGAGCTGCAGAACCCGCAAAATGACAGAGCAAAACACATCTCTAGTCCAAGACAGCCTGGATGGTCAACAGGAAGGGGATATTTAACTGGGCTGGGAGCAGAGCCCAGTATGGCTTGAACTGCTCTGGGTGCAGACAAGGCTGGAGCAGGCCTCAGGAGACTAAATCGCTGGAAGCTGTGGGGATTTCCAGATTTCTCAACCCACAAATACAAAGAACAATGTTGAAGGTCAGTTGAAGAATTCTGTGGGACCTCAATGAAAGAGGAAAATGTGGTCCAGCCTCAGCCCTGGGGCAGCAGAGGTGGCAGCTGCTTCTGGAACTCTGGCTCCACAGACAGTGAGGAATCTAGTGACTAATACAAAACCCCTAAACCCTGGGACAGTACACCCACACCAACCCCTACCCCCACCCCTACTGAAAGCCAAGTCCTACCTTGACATGCAGTTAGAAAGTCAAATTTGGTTGGGAAGATGAGTAAACAGAATTTTTAAAAATTCAGACTATAGAATCCTACTTTGGTGACAAGATCAAAACATACAACCAGAAGAAGACAATGAAGTCAAACCTCCTGAATCAAAAGCCCTACAAAGAAAAAATCACATAGGGATTAGAGAATACAGATCTAGCCTTGAAACCAGAAAGACCTGAGTTCAATTTATCCTTTTGACACGTCGGCTGTGAACCTGAACAAGTTGCTTAATTTTTTTCTGAGTTCTAGGCAACTATCTAAGACTTGCAGGGAAAATATTGACCTGCATCAGCAGAGAAAGTTTGCTTTACCAAAGAAATAACAAATACAGATCCATTTGTAAAGTGGGTCTAATAACATAAAGTGTTCCTACCTAATTGGGCTGTTGTGGGGGTCAAAGGAGATAAAGGGCTACGTTAATGACAGAAGGTCATAGACTTTGAGTTTTATGGGACCCTAAAAGCCATTAGATCCAACTGCCCCCCACTTTACAAATGTAGAAACTGAGGCATATATCAGCTAAGTGTTTTGCCCAGGATCACATAGTTAGTCTCTGATGTGAGATGTGAACATAGGTCTTCCTGATTCTAAGTCCATTGGCCTATCCATTCCATCATTCTGTCTCTCAGTTTGTTATTATTTTTAAATTATATTCTTCCTACCCCCTCCAATTCTGAATTGCATGTTCTCACAACACCTCTGTTTTTCCTCATGGCACCCTTTTTCTTCCTATCTTCCAGGCTTCTATGGAGTCAATGTGTAATTATCTCTTTCCTTCACCACTGTCCCCCTCATACCCAATAGATTACCAAGTCTTATTGATTCTACTTCCACCCAATGAATCTTGAATCACTCTCCTCTCCATTCCCACTGCAACTACCCTAGTTCAGACCCCCATTGTTTTCTCATCAACTGTATTGCAGTAGACTCATGCCTTGTCTTCTGTAATTCATTCATCTAGTTTGTCACTGAGTCTTCCTAATGCACCATTCTGACTTTATCATTCCTTTCTTTAAAAAAAATTAGCTTCACTGGTTCCCCACTGCTTATAAGATGAGGCACATATTCTTTTTTCCTGGCCTTCAAGGCCCTGTACAATATAATGCCACCCTATCTTTCCAGCTTTATCTTTTCAAATCCTTTACATTCCAGTCAAACTTGTTTACTCATCTTGTCTAAACTTATCTTCTCTGTGTCAACATATCAACTTTGTGACAGCATATGCATCATTACACACCCAGAATCCCCCAAGGTAGAGTATAAGATATGTTTTCTCAACTCTTTTCCAGTGTTGCAAATTTTTAAATGGATTAAAATTCTTTGAACTCCATACAAATCAACAGGCATTTCTTGAGTTTCTGCTCTGTAAAAGGTACTGTGTTAAGCACTGTGGATACAAAGATGAAAAGTCTCTGCTCTTAAATAACATATGCTCCAGTAGGGAGAATGAGGCGTATATACAAGTAGTCACTTATACTAAAGAAGATTAGGAAAGATTTCATGGAGAAGGAGATGCTTTTGTTAAGTCCATTACCAATCCTTTGTTCATTGTTGCTGCCCCTCCCCCCAGTCTCTGCTGGTTAGTAGATGTTAGAGAGCACAGAAAGGCACTAGACACCAGCAAAGTTAATGAACACCTGAGTTTCAAATAGCTTTTCTCAGACTTCTTTCACTGGGGAGCACCTCTAATGGATGTCTCTGATCGAAGGAAGGGGCACCAGTGGCCTCAGGAAAGAGAAGCCTGGACTGGTGAATTTGAACTTTCAACCTTTTGAATGGCCACTGGGTGGTGTGCTGGGAAATACATATATTGAAAGTGACATTGGGGTGATGAGAGGTGGGTTTACTTGGTTTGGTCCTGATGGGATTCTCTTTCATGAAACAAACACCAAAAAAATTAAAAGGAAACTTACCCTTCAATGGGAGCTCCATGGTGTCTGTTAGTCTGAGAGGAAAAAAGAAAAGGAATGGGGACATAAAGGGTTCACAGGCAGATATCTTAAACTGCTATAGTTAAAATAAATAAATGGATGGATAAGTGAATGCATGAATGAAGAGAGAGAGAGAGAGAGAGAGAGAGAGAGAGAGAGAGAAGGAGAGAGAAATGAAATGATGAAATGCTAGGGTTAAAAATGATTGTGTGGGGTTTCTCAGGGAACTGGATGGCTGAGGATTCATCTCTTGCCCTCTTGGCCCCTTCTCCTTTCCTTGTAAGAGTAAAATTTTAAAGCTAAAAGGAACCTTAGAAACCATTAAGTTCAAGCCCTTTCCTTTATAGATGAGGAAAATGAGGCTTAGAGAGGTTAAGTGACTTGCCCATGGTCCCACCATGGGTAAAAGTCAGAGGAAAGATTTGAACCAAAGTCTTCCTGACTGCAAGTCCAACACACCATCCATTTGTCAGCATTCTGTCTCCCCCATTGGCTGCTTGGTGTTTCCCTGGTAACTTACCCACTCCCTTTCACTTCATCTGCTTTCCTCTGGAGCCTCAAAGCTCTGGATTTGGTCCTTTTTTTCTCTTTCAGCTCCAGGCAAACAGGCTAACAGACTGCCTCCAGGACCCAGATGGGTAGATGGCTTCTCTATACTGTCTCTGCCTCTTAAAGAAAAGTGAAACATGTTAATTAGCAACCAATTAATGCACTTTTGATATTTTAATTATTCTGTCAGAGATTGGCTGTCTGCAAAGTAGTCCACATTAATTGAATCTTTTTAATAATTCTATGAACACTTCTTTCCTCTTTGATGTACTGGTTTAAGGAGGAAAAAAAGGTTGGACAGTCTTATAGCTCAGTAATTTGAGTTAATGGCATGAAGCCTTCATTGGGCTTTCATATGCTTATTAAACCAGTGATCTCTTCATTCTTTACTAGGCTTTTTTTCTTTTTGTAGTAATTGTCACACTATGGCCTTTAAAAAAATTTCTAAATGGCCTGTGCTGTGACAAAGTGGATCTCTCTGGGAAACTTCCTGGGAGAAGAGTATACTGGTTAGTTCCTTTGTGACCAGGAAAATCATAGGATTAAGCATTTACAATGGAAAGGACCCTTGGAAGGTCCTGTAAAGTCCTTCCCTACCTCCTGTCATTTCCCAAACACCAAGAACCCAATAGAGAAGGAAAATCATGTGATCACAGATTTAGGAAAGGCCTCAGAGACTTTCTAGCCCAGCTACCTCATTTTATAGATTAAATCCAGAGAGGATCAGTTTCTTATTCATGGTCACCTGGTAATTTGAACTTGGGTCACCTGATTCTCAATCCTTTGTTCTTTCCATACTGTACCATGCTGCATTGAAGAACAGGGGCCCCCACAGATTCACTGGGGCTTCCTATAGTTAGCTCCATCAGCCTTCTGTGCAGAATAAGGCATGGCTGTTCAGTACAACTAGAGATGGTGGGTAGAAAGCTGAGATTGGTGCTGACACATTGATCCCAATGGTCTCAGGCAGCTTTGATCACCAAGAAATCGATTGGTCATTAGGATGACAGAACTGGATGGACCAATTGAGTGCTTGGAGCGGTACCGTCAAAGTGGCTGGAACCACGGACTGAACCAGAAAAATGTTGAAACAGTGACTCTAGGAAAAGACAACCTAAGTCATTTATGATCTTTACTTTTAGACCTTTCCTGCTATTGCACATAACATCAATCATTTCCTTAGGGATAAAAAAGAGAGAGAGAAAAAAGATGACAAGTTTAAAAGTTACAGAGAACTAACTAGGGATCTTGGAGGGAAATCTAAATTATAGATGAGTTGCTGATCTGGATTGTGAAGAAATTTTTCAAACGGGGAGTTTCCTATATGTATGAAATTACAGGTCTGGAACAAAAAAAAATCATAAAAAGATAAAAACAGTGGTAATATCAACATGCTATAAAAGATTATACTGGGAGTCAGAAGAACCTGAGTTCAAATCCGGCCACAGACACTCGAAACACTAGCTGTTTGACCTCGGGCAAGTCACTTACCCTCAATTATTTTGCCTTCTGCCCTCCAAAAAAATAAAATTAAAAAGATTGATTTTCAAAATGTGGTAGATTCCATCTATTAGGAGGTAGTATGGTTTAGTGGAAAGAGCACTGATTCTGCAGTCAGTGGACCTGGGTTCAAATTCTACCTCTGAAGTTGAGCAATTGTGTGACCTTGGGTAAGTCACAACCTGCCTGAGCCTCAGTTCACCCATATAAAAAATGAAGGTGTTAGACTACATGGCCTTTGAGGTCCGTTGGACCTCTTGATCCCAAGATGCTAACTGTGAGTCTTGCACACATAGTCCTATGTGTCAAACATCATCCAGATGTCAGTTTGGTCTTTCCTGATTCCTGCCCCACCCCCCAACCCTCTCTGTCTCTCTTCTAATTGGGATAGCTAGGTGGCGCCAAAGCACACAGAGTGATGGACCTGTAGAGTATCTTCCTGAGTTCAAATGTGACCTCAGACAGTTACTAGCTATGTGACCCTGGCCAAGTCACTTCACCCTGTTTGCCTGAATTTCCTAATTTGTAAAATGAGCTAAGAAGGAAATGGCAAACCACTGGAGTATCTCTTCCAAGAAAACGCCAAATGAGGTAACACAGAGAGGGACATGACTGAACAACAACCCCCTTCTAATTATTTTATGACAATTTATCTATCTTTACATTTCATTATCTATCTGTCTATAGGTCTTGTCCTCCAAGGAGAATATAAGCTGGCTGGTGATAGGTCTTGTTGCATTTTTTGCTGTCTCCAGCATCTAGCACATTGCCTGGCATATAGTAGGCACATTGAAAATGTTGAATTTCCTTGAACTGGATGGATAGCAAATGAGAAATGGAGTCTAAGAATGCATATGCTGAAGCGCTGTCCATTGTTGTATTTGTTTAATAAATATCAATTAAATTGTTCGTTCAACAAAAACTATCATGGTAAGAAATGTTATTAAGGACCTATTATGAACAAAGTGCATAGTAGATTCCTTGGAAACATGAACTTTATCAAGAGAGTGGAGCCCCTAGAATTCAAGCCCTATGAGGACGGGTTGAATGAACATGAGGTGTATAAACTGAAGAAGATTCAAAATAGAGAGAACCATGTCCAAATATTGGAATCCCTGTCACTTAGAGGATGAATGGATTCCTCTACTTTTCGCCCCAGGGATAGAGCTAGTTAATAGTGAGGAGAAATTGTAAATTAGCTTTAGGTTTGATTGAAGGAAAAATTTCCTAACAATTAGGACTATTGAATAGTGAAATAGGCTTCCTTGCTAGGAAATGGGATCCATATCTCTGGAGGTCTTCAAACAAAGGCAGAATTTGAGGACAGATTGAACCGAGGGACCTTTGAGCTTGAACTGAATGAGAACAGATCAAGGCAAAGTCAAATTGAATTCAGATATATAGATTAGGAGAGTTTAGTGAAAATGGACCTGATTGAATCCAATGAAAGACAGCCTTGTACAAACAGGATTGAAAGAAAGTGGTTTTTGACTCACTGCTTTGAGGAGACAGTGAATGGCCAGAAGGAAGGGAGGTATAGTTCACTCTTTGCCACAGATATGTTCCCTAGATAGTATGCATAAATTAAATCTGGTTAGTCACATTTTGAATGTTCAAAAAAAGTTAATTATCACTTAGAACTCTGAGTAAAACTTTTGTAAATTAAAGGATGTTTCTGTTATTTGAGTGTGTTGTTGGTCAGTCATATCACTCATGTCCAACTCTTGGTGATCCCATTTTGGGTTTTCTTGGAAAAGATACTGGAGTTGATGATGGTTAGAGTTGGGAGAGCTGCTTCAGATGTGAAAGAATTCACTTAGACATTTTAGCCAATGGGAGCTTTTTATTTTATGTGACAAAAGCATCACTGGTCTCCTTAGCAAGAAAGCTAAGTGAGATCCTGATATTTGGAGTGGTCGCGTTTATATAGAGGTTCCAAAATGATGATGTTGTTTTAGAGGTTAATATGGAGGTTAAAGATTAAAGACAGGACAGGATGACATAGGATGAGGGTGACAAAGGGAATTCTTTATGGTTTAAGGATTTAAGGACGGGGCAGGAGGATACAGTTTAAAAATTAAAGGACCTGGGGAACACAGGATAAGGAAGACAAAAGCAATTCTTTTGGTTCAGCTTCAAGGGGGAAAGGACTCTAGGGCACCTTCAAGTTACAGAATAAACTACAGGACTTCACAAAGTACTGGAAAAGCAAACTTTAATATTATTTTTAACCCTTAGGGCACTGTTCATGTCCGCATCATTTCCCCACTCAACCAGTAGGCAGGAGAAATCTTTCAGAAGGTCATTGTCTTTTTTGATTACTTTTCTGAGGGGTCACATCCTGGTCTTATCTCTTATCTCACATCTTGCTTGCTCTTGCCTCAGGTACTCTTTTCTACCTCATCAGAGTGGTTTGCTATTTCTTTCTGGAACTCATTTTACAGATGAGGAAACAGAGGCAAACAAGGTTACGTGACTTGCCCAGAGTCACATAACTAGTATGCATCCTGAGGCCAAATTTTGATTCATATCTTCCTGACTCCAAGTCTGGCATTCTATCTACTGCACCATCGAACTGCCAAGTATTTTGAGAAGCTGACTTTTAGTGTGTTTCCAGGATTTGGGCTTCCCTAACGAGAAGAATGCAAAGAGACTGGAAATCCAAGAGGGATTTATTTACCTCAAGTCTTACCTTTTCTTTCATCTAAAGACATGAAAAAGTGACATATTTGGTAACAACAACCTGGAAAATGAGACAACTGTTTCTTAGGATGGAGGGCTGTCTATGGGTCATCAGGGTCACCATAACCAATCATCATTCAGCTCATTTTTCTGGTGGATAGTCTAAAATGAACTCCTAACAGTTTTTTTCTACCTTCTTTGCTCCTCCTACAAATATTTTATGCCATTCTCCCCACCCCACCCCCACCTCCCACCCCTCCAAGGAGGCAGTATGGTCACAACGGAATGGAGCAATGACCCCTAAGTGGGAGGTTGAATCCTACCTCTGAGGTTGCTTATTATTTATACCACCATAAGTGATTTACCTCCCTTTATTAAGCTTTAATTTTCTCATCTGTACAATGAGGTCATTGGACAAGACAGCCTCTGAGCTCTCTTCCGGATCTCCATCTATGAACCTTCCACTTCATGAATTTCCACACAAGACTAACTGCTGGGCACAGTATGCTATTCTGCTTTCATCCTTTATTTAATCTCTTCCTTTTGAATAAATTATAGGTTTCCAGTATTATTACTCCACACTCTTTATTTACTTATTGGCTCAATGCTAAAAGGAAAAGCTGTTCTTAGTGGCCACTAGATTGCCCACAATCTTCTCTTCCTTAGCTTTACCTCTCTATATGGATTGGTGTCACTTGTTGTCTAGGGCTGTATAAATTTTTGGATCTAACCAACTTTCTATCAGCAGTCCTAATTGTTTTCAATCTCATGTTTGGAATTTGATGTCCCACCCAGGAAAAGCTGATCACCTCAGATCTCATCATCATGATGCTAACTCAGCTTTGCCTACTCAACACTTTCCCAACTTTCTCAGTTTTCCTTCCCTTCTGATAGAGCTGCAGAATTGGGATCTAGACTTTAGAACTCACTCTTCAGTTTCCATCCGCAACTCTACTTGGTTTCAATTACACAGATTATGATGCCCCAGTGTTGGGTGCCCTCTATGTTCTCCTCTTCCAGTTGTTGTATTCCTCTTTTGATTGTAAGTTACTTGAAGGTAGGAATTGTTTGCACATAATAGGCACTTAATAAATATTTTTAATATTGTATTTTTGCATGTTACCTACCAATGAGAACATAGCTTGGAGCCCCCATCCACTGATTAAATCCATTTTTTAGGCTATTGGAGTTAAGTGACTTATTCAGGGTCACATAGCTAGTAAGTGTCAAATGTCTGAGGCTAGATTTGAACTCTAGTGCTCTATCTTCTACCCTTTGCTCTATCCACTGCCCCACCTAGCTGCTCCTAACCCCATTTTCTTTTGAATTCACGGCATTTCAATGAGTCAGACTGGGGATCTTAGCATAATGGAGAGGATTTACCTAAGAAATTGAAAAATTATACATATATACATATATATGTATATATATAGAAAATTACATATATTATAAAAATTATATGTATATGTGTGTATCTATATATATGTGTGTATATACGTGTGTGTGTGTATATATATATATGTGTGTGTGTGTGTATATATATATATCTATATATCTATATATATATATATATATGTACTTAGAGAAGGACATTCACTCAGTACTTATGCTCCAGTGGAGTATGAACTAACCTTGAAAGTGTATTGTGGGTGGCTTGGGGGAACACTTCAGCAAGACATGAGACTTATTATCTGACGATTAGTCAGTTTCCTCTGAAAGATCTCTAGCTCATCAATTCCTTGTTAAAGTGTGGAA
>CM053593.1:359496210-359511621 GCA_028646575.1 Pseudocheirus occidentalis
CTCTTGGTTTTTCTTATATAAATATTTCCGATGGTTTTGATGTGATTTCTTTTTGTTTGTTTGTTTATTTTTTGGTCAAGCATAGAGAGTACCTGAGAACAAGTATTATGATTACTGCATGGTAGCACCACAAATAGGTGTGATCCATCTGTGAATTTTTACCTTTGTAAATTGTAGTTCAATCATGCCCAATTCTTTGTGACTCCATCTGGAGTTTTCTTGGCAAAGATCCTGGAGTATTCTCCAGTTCATTTTACAGATGAGGAAACTGAAGCAAACAGGGCAAAGTGACTTGTCCAGGGTCACACAGTTAATAAGTGTCTGAGGTCAGATTTGAACTCAAGTCTTTCTGACTCTAGGTCCAATGGTCCACACACTCTGCCCCCTAACTACCCTTTTTTGTTAAGTACTATCCTACAATAGTCTGACTTCCTATTGCAGAAGGCACAGTAAGTTTTTCAAAGTCTTTAGATTTAAGGTAGGGAGAAGTTTGGACCAAATCTATGATTTATCCACATAAGCAGGGAAGTCCCTGTATAAAAGCTATCTCTGTTAATGCAGACCAGCAGTTACTTTCAAGCTTATAGCCTACAAGAGTTGCACAGAACAGTGAGAGATGAAATGTCTTTGAAGGCAAAACTTGAACCTTGGTCAGTGGTTCTCAAAGTGTGTTGGTTGATCCTGGAAGGTCTCTGAGGTTCTTTCCCTGGGTATGCAGGATCAAAACTTTTCCCATAATAATATCAAGATGTAATTTGTTTATTAAAATATTCCTCTATTCCTTTTCCCAACTACACATCTGTGTGAGGTCATATTTTCTTCATGTACTTTAACCAAAGGAATATCAGAACAGATTGAATAGAGAAACAGAGAGAAGAATCCAGCTGTCTTCTATTAAGCCAGCTGTTAAGGAGACTTCCAAAAATTTATAAAACAATGCCACTTTTCTCACTATTTTTTGTTTTGGAAAATACAGTTATTTTTCACAAAATTATTTATGTTAACATATAATGAATTAATATTGTTTAAAATGAATTAAAATATTTACAAATTGTCAGTTTTAATTCAACAAAGTTGCTAGGTCTGCCCTAATTAAATAAAAGTTATTTTGTAGTCTTCAATAATTTTTAAGAGTTGCAAAAAGGTCCTAAGACTAATGTTTGAGAACCACTGAGGTCCAAACTTCTAATCCCACTCTCTATACATTACAACATACCTCCTCTCTCCCAAAGTCTTGCATTCACCTTTCCCAAGTATTTAATTTATACTCTGTGCCATCTAGAGCAAGGGTTCCTAATTTGGGGTCTATTATTTTTTATTTAATAACTATTTCAATATAGTTGCTTTCCTTTGTAATCCCACGCATTTTATTCTATGCATTTAAAACGTGATTCTGAGAAGGAGTCTATAAGCTTCATCAGACTGCCAAAGGGGTCTACAACACCAAAAAATTCTAAGAACTCCTACCCTATAGCTTCTCTCATAGTATTAAAAAAATAATAGCCATTTTACTTGGTTCCATCTACTGGCCCTGGCCCTGAACCTCCTCCATCAGTCATAAGATACAGAACTGGGACAGCCACATTCCCAGTGCTGACTCTGAAGCTATTGCCAGCCAGAAAGAAAAATAGACAAATACCAGATACTCACTACCAGCTGGGTCCTCAGCTTTTACTGATTACACTTCCAGGAACAATCCCAGGCAAGGTTGAAGGTTCATTCAACCAGCAATATTCCATTAAGCTAGAACATGTGAATCCCTTATCTGGGGCTGTTGATGATTCACTTAGGGATACAGGGACCACAACAGGTGAATCTTGTCTTATGTGAACTTTCAGGATGGCAGAATTCTCTGGGGAAGCCCCAATCATTTTATTTGTCTATGGATTTCAAGAGTAAGTAGGCTGTGTGAAAGACCCTAGTCAATTATGATGACCCTAAAATCTCCCTGTGAAGACAGAATGAGTCTAAAGTGAGCTTAACAGAAAGTATTCAGATAGTTTGGCTGAAGACAGAGGAACTTTCTTAAATTCTTCTGTTGTTGCTATCTGCCTTGTGCCTATAGGTGAATCAGTGAAACTCCTGGAGTCTCAGTTTCCCAATTGTGGAATAAGGAAATTGGATAAGATATCCTTTGAGGTCCCTTCCATAGCTCTAGAGTTATGAACTATAGGCGTTTCATTCCCTTGAAATCACAGGGTTTAGACCTAGAAGGGACCTAAAAGATTTAGTGTTAGACTCCAATTCTAACCCTAACTCTCTGACTTTCGTAGCCCTCTCAATTTATGTTTGAGGGAAGGTAGTCTCAGAAAGATTAATTGCAGGAATTAAGTAACATAGACCAAATCCAGATCTAGGGTCTCTGATTCCTAATCAAATGGGGAGAATCAGACATATATACATTCCAGCATCATGACCATGACCTTTCTGTCATCTGGGCAGTGACTCTGGCTGAAGGGGTAGATTGAGGTTTCTAAGACAGATGGCATTAAAACAAATAACGAAACTTACAAAATTACCATCCGCATCTACCCATCAGTGTGCCTTTCTGAGAAATCTTTTTCTGAGGCAAACCTATCTTCAGTATTTAACTGATCTCCACTGGGCAAAATGATTAAGGGGTGAATTGGGGGAAGCAGGCACACAGTGTGACTGATTCAGAGCCTTCTTGAGGCTTTCCTATTCAAATATTCCTTATTTGATTTAAGATGCACTTATGAAGTTTCTAATATGTAAAAAAGTACCTGACTTTTGACTAGGAAGAAATGGGGGGGGAGTAGAAAGATAAAATCAAAGTATTTTCCATCCCCAGGGAAAGTTCCATTTCCATCTCAATGACAGCTCAGTCAGGGCATAGAGAAAAGGAAGGAAAAAGAATTACAGTCTAAACAACAGGCTAACATTGTCCAAAAAAGAACACTGCGAGTCAGTGTGGGAGAGTAGAGAGAGAACCCATATAGAGTCAAGAAAACATTAGTTCAAATCGTACCTCAAAGATAACTCAGAACCAATTTCTTTATCTTCAAAATGGCAGGGTGGGACACAGTGATTTCTAAGGTGCCAGCCAGAAAATTTTCAATCCTATGAATAACTTCAGCCCTTCTCCAATTTTTTTCTTTTTGTTGGAGGAGCAATCAACCTTCCAGCCCTCCTCACTCCTGAAAATTCAGGATTGTCTTTGACTCTTCCCTCTTCCTTGACCCCCATATCCTATTAGTGGTCAAGTCTTATTGATTTTGAAATTTCATGAGATTTCACCCATTTGTCCCTTTAAGTCAACTCCCAACTATAGTTCTTTCCTTTGTCTTCTCTTGCCCTGGCTATTAGAATAGCTTACTGATTATACTCCTCACTCCCAAACCCTTCTTACTCAAGAAGAGAGAGATTCTCTACAGTCTCCTAGAATAACCTAACTAACCACAACCACAAAAGTCTTATCATTATCATTGCCATGCTGAAGAACTTTCAATGGCTCCATCCATTGCCTCTAGGAAAAGCTACAAATTTTTCCATTGAGCAGTTAGAGCCCTTCACAATCTAGTCCCTCCCTATCTTTTCAGGCTTACTTTACATCTTTCCTTCCCCATTCTCTACTCAAACTGTTATCAGGAATCAACATTCCATCTGCACCTTTTCACTTGCTGTTATCCATGCCTGGATTGCACTTACTCCTCAACTCTATCTCTGTCATGGCTCAGCACAGGCAGCACCTTTTATGGGATACCTTTCCTGATCCCCACAATGGTTAGTGCTTTCTCCCCCCCCCCAATTTTATACATATACACACATGCATACATACATACGCACATACATACATACATGCATACATACATATACTTATGTCTTTACTTGTTGCACTCCCCACCTCCAATAGAATAAAATCTCCTACAGGACATGATCTCTTTCATCCCTATATTTGTGTCCCCTCTGCCTGGTATGTTGTACTGCACATTATAGGTACTTAAAAGGTCCCTCTCAGATTAAATTGCATTAGGAGCATGAATAACACCATCCACTATTTCACTATGATTTATTACCATGAATACATCAGACTCATCCCTTGGAAGTCAAATCAGATCGAGGATTTAGAGATTGTAGATTTATAGATGCCATCAAATTCATTCCTCATTCCCTACATTTTGCAGATAAGGAAACTGAGACCAGAAATGTTTAGTGACTTGCTCAGAGGTAACAAGCTAGTAAATGTTGAGGGTAGGATTCAAATTTAGGTCTTTTTCATTCAAAGTGCAATGCACTGTCCATTGTACCACCCAATCTCAAGTCTTAAACTGAGAAGTGAAGAAGCAACATGGTGTCAATCAATCAATCAATCAACAACAACAACAACAAAATCAACCAGATGATTATTAAGTTCACAAATAAAAGAGTTTGGAAAGAAAACAAATCAACAGGCATCAGTTAAACATTTACTATGTGCCAGGCACTGTGCTTTATATAAAGAAAAAGCAAAAGAATAATCCTTGTCTTCAAGGAGCTCATAATGGAAAGAGTTCAGACTTTGAAGTTGTAGGATCTGAGTTCAAATCCCACCTCTGAAGATTACTTAAGCAAGTCCCTTCATCTCTCTGGTTCTCAGTCTTCCCTTCTATAAAATGAGGAAGTTGGATTAGATGGCCTCTGAAGTCCCTATGATGCTCTAATTTGTTCCATCAGGACTCCCATGCTTCACTGTAGGTATATCCTTAGAAATACACTCCCTGCATGAATGAGATACCCAGATGACAGAGAGTGAATGGTTACACCCACACAAAGGTGACCCACACTTTTGTTCACCTGCATCCAGGATGCTTAAGTGGCTTCATTTAAGTGGGTTATCTCTGTTTGTTTCAGAGGGGGTGGCTAGGCGGTGCAATGAATAGAGCACCAGCCCTGACATCAGGAGGACCTAAGTTCAAATCTGACTTCAGACACTTAACACTTACTAACCGTGTAACCTTGGGCAAGTCACTTAACCCCAATTGCCCTGCCCTGCCCCCTCCAGAAAGCAAAAACAAACAAACAAACAAACAACAAAACAGAGTAACTTCTCTAGTTAAGAGAGAATCTGCCATCTGCTGAATTTCCCCTACATAGGCGGCAAGTCTGCTTGCCTCTCCCAGGGGGTGTCTCAGAAGGACACCAACCCCTCATTTTGTATCCAGTTGAAGTCTGCCTAGTATATTGAAAACTATGAGGTAGTTGATTTTATTCAAAGCCTTGTGGGTCTTGTGAGGTATTGAAAAGCTTGTGTCCTAATTAAATCTACATAATACTTAGTTTTATGCATTTGGAATCACTGACAGGAATAGAAAAATCTATGAAATATCTTTTCAGTTGCTTGCAGTTTTGGAAATCTCAGGACAAATATAATTGAGGTCCAGTTCCAATGAGATCTGCCCCTTGAGTTGGTCTTGTCCTGCCCTGGCTCTGGGCAACAATGTGAAATCCAGGGGGCTCTAGTCTGGACTGAGAGTCAGAGGAACAAGATTCAAACCCTATCTCTTTTACTTAATACTTTTCTTCCCTTGGACAATCATTTAACCTCTCTGGACTTAAGCTTCCTTATCCTATGAGATGAAGGAATTGGACTGAATGATCTCCAGAATCTCTTCTAGATCTAAATATACAATCCAACAATGTCCTCAGTATGACAGAAGCTGTATTTAGGAAAAAAAGGATGTATCTCAGCTGTCTGTGCCAAAGCAGTTACAAAACCACCCAATTGTACTTACCATCATTCAGCCCACATCACTTCATCTTATTCACAAGAATATCTTTTCTGGAATTCATATACTCTCTACAAGAACAACAACAGGCATTTAATAAGCACTTACCATGTACCAACTACTGGGCTAAGCACTGGGAACAAAAATGCCAGAAAAAAGAAAGACAGACACTTCCGGTCCTCAAGGAGATTTACATTCTAATAATGGAACAGCACAGAAAAGGAAGCTGCAAATAGAGACGGGAAAGGATTACCATCAGAGTCCAGAAAATAAAGAAATGCCTGGCCTGGTCAATTCCTTAAAATTAAGTTTCTGGGTGGAACTGACCAATCAGAAGAAACGGCTACAGGAAGGAAGCATCTTTCAGCCGAAGAAGGATACTGGAGTAAGATGGAGAAAGAAGTCCAGATATTTGGGTGGGGAGTCTGGAGAACAATGAAGACATACCACTGTCTTGATCAAGCATTTCAGTAACCCTATCAAAAAAGGAAATAAGGCTAGCTTGTTTTTCTCCTAATGGACATTGGTCCAAAATAACATAAAATGGAGAGAAGGCCAAAAAAAAATGAAATATATAAATGGGCATCAATAATTTTACCTGCCTTCTGCAATCAAACCGGCAATCAACTGATTGCATGTTATTGGGTTCAGTGACTGATTCTAGGCCAGTAAGAAGTCACTTTGGGTCACATGATTTATTTCAAACAATAGTGCTGTACTTAAAATCAGAGAACATGGGTACAATTCCTGGAACTGATATTTACTTGCTTTAAGACCAAAATAAGCATAATAAGTCTAATGATTCTCTTCTTGGGTTGACATGAACACCAGAGTAACTGTCTTTGATGAATTAATTTGTCTGCTGTTACAACTTTACCATAAACAACAAACAACACATGCATTCTGAGAAATCTGATAACGTTTACACACATGCACACACTCACGTGCACACACACACACACACTTTACAGATACGTAAATTTAGGCCCTAGAAGAATGTTGCAATAAGCAGAAAAGCTTATATTATTTTGGAAACTCTCAAGCATGCATACAGACACACACACACACACAAACATACATGCCCTCCTTTTCTGAACCTTTCATTTATTCATTCAACATTTACTGAGTGTTTCCTCTGTGCAAGGCACTGAGCTTGCTTACTCTATGGGGAATACAAAAATGAATCAACCTTGTTCCCTTCCCCAAAAGCTTGCAGACTGGTAAAGGAGATCAACTCTACAGACACTTAATTTGTCAGGATATGATCCTAAAAGTTCCTAATTTGAGAGTCTGGGGAGACAGTCTGCTAGAGAAAGGGAAAGTTCCTAGGTAGGGGCAGTCTCTTAAAGATAGGACAAGATTTAAGAATCAAGCCTTCTAGTGAAAGATGGGCAAGGGGCAGGTAGGGGGAGGGTCTTCATGGGAAGCAATAGTCTCTTAGGTAGCAAAAGATGGCAAAAGTGGTATTAGGAACTGGGAGACCATTACGTGGGTAGCAAAAGACCTTGACTCTCTCCTCCAGTGTGGGTGATGTAGACAGTGGTACAGGTCAGAGATAGAAGTCTCCTGACCAGCAATCCCAAGTACATTTCTCTTCTGGAGCAATCCAATACCCTAGGATAGTATCACAAAGGCTGATACCTGGGTGGACCTCTGGAGTGAAAGTGGGTCTGACTAGAACATCAGAGTATTGCCAACCTAGAAACCCCCCAAATGTTTAATTTCCATGAAGACTGCAAAGCACAGAGTGTGAGAAGGGTAGGACTCACCCAAGAGGGAGAATAATGTCCATTGTGAGTCCTTTGTGCATTTTCTATATTTTCTATACCCACAAATCGTCGTTATCTCAAGTGGTTAGAAGGGGTGGGGATCGTCATCCAGACCTCTGGAGATATCTACACAAGCTAAATTGGGGCCACAGTCTGAGATTTCCCAGTGAAACTCCGTTGGTTGTTATTGTAATTGTTCAGTTGTATCTAACTGTTTGTGACCCCATTTAGGGTTTTCTTTGGGGTTATCTCTAATAAAGAAACTGGAGCTGTTTGCCATTTTCTCCTCCACTCATTTTACAGTTGAGGAAACTGAGGCAAATAGAGTTAAGTGACTTGACCAGGGTCATATAGCTACCAAATGTTTGGGGCCAGATTTGAACTCAGGAAGATGACTCCAGGCTTGGTGCTCTATCCACTTTACCACCTAGCTGCCCCAGAGAAGCTCTGGGTCAGGTGTAAACTAAACAAAATACAAAATGTGATAAGAAAACATCCAATGTTTAAATTGTTCCATATAAGCTCAGAGTTTGGGGTTCTATGCCAGGGATTGAAGGTAAAGAGCACACACACACACACACACACACACACACACGCTATGGGGGTTCTGAAGAAAAGAAAATATTTTATTAAAGGGATAGCTTTATAAACATGGTCACATCTGAGCCATTCACTGAAGGATGAATAGGATGTCAGGACCATAATGAGGAAGCAGGTTGAACAAACCTATTCTTTGAGAAATCTCATAGGAAATGTGAAGGAAATTACAGATAGTGTGATATACAGCTAAAGTAGAGGTGTCAAATACCAGATTCCCCAACTAGATTAAGATGTCATTGGGGAAAAAAATTTAACAAAATAAAATTTTAAAACCCAATAGGACATAAATAATGTAAATATGTAGTTTTCTAAGTCCACATGTGACCCAGAAGGATCTTTACATACAGTTTAATGGCCTGTTTCTATTTGGTTTTGATGCCGTTGAGCTAGAGCATAGGATCTGCCTAGGGAAGCAAGGAAAAACAAGTCTAGAAAGGTAGACTGAATCAAAGCTAGGGAGAACCAATAATGACAGGATAAAAATGTTCAGTCCTCCACACCCAGCCCATCACACTGCTCTAATGCTGTCAGGTCTTTTTAGATATTAGATCTTATTGAATTCTTTTACTCTTTAAACCTACCCCCCACCACCACCATCCCCTTCTCACTTTACCACCTATGTGACTTTAGGAAGGTCATTTAACTTCTCTGTACTTGAGCTGCGTTATCTGTATGATGAGGAAGTAGGCCCGGGTTCTATCAAAGGTCCCTTCCAGCTCTAGAGACATAATCCTATGATTTTGGACATTTTATGAAATATCTCTCCTCTTGGAAGGATATTTTAATTTTAAAAGAGAGAGTGGAGTTTTGCTGATTGGTGGGAAAGAGATTTGTTGACAAAGACCTTCATACTTATTCCTCAGCCCTCATTGGTTCTTCTTCATAACAATTTTGGCATCATGACTTAATTCAAAAAATAGAATTATAGGTTTTAAGGCAGCTAAGATCCTTAGTGAATTTTCCAATGCCTTCATTTTACAGTTGAAAAAAATAAGGCTAAGAGGGAAAACATGGCTTGACTGCAATCATAGAACTAACTACTGGCAAAGTTAGAATCCTAACTCAGTTTTTATTACAATTCCAACACTTTCCCTATAAAAATGCAGTTATTCTAATCCATCCATCCAACTATTCACCTACCCATTAGTTTGTTAGGTAAGTGGGAGGGAAGAGTTGATATGAAAGGGAATGTGGAAGATAAAGGAAGGAATAAGGCATGATGGTGGTGGTACAATAGGTATAGTCTACATATACGTGTAGAAGTAAAGTGGTAGGTTAAAAATACTCAATTTTTAAGGGCCTATCATGCCTCTTTCTAGAATTATCTCTCTTTATTTTCCATTCCCTCCAACAGCTGCATCCATGATTTCCCCTTCCCAGACAAAATGGCAGCTCCATGGGAAATCCATGTAGGCCTGAATCATGTGGATAGTCCCTTCCAATAGTATTTCTGCCCCTAGTTATTTCTCCTAGTTGACCAGAGTTTCTTAGTAATCCTTATCTCTCCCCCAATTGTCAGATGTTGTTCCATTGATTTTAACCTCCACCCCTAACTCTATCCACATTAACTAAGTTATCTCTTTGGCTGCCAACAGGAATGTACTCACTAGCCTGCATTTCCTGGAGCTATTGATCTTTAGTGAGCTCACAAGATGGTACTTTAATCTTTAATCAAGATCTACACTGCCTGCCACTAAAACAAAGTCAATTAATCATTTTTTCCCCAAATGAGCAAGAGGAAAGCTAGAATGAAAGGGTAAGAGGGACAATGGTGCTTAATGGTATCAAGGCCATCCTAATATTCTCATCAACCAGATGAGAAAATGGGAAATTTCATGAAGGACTGGAGCAAGATGAACATCTGGCTTCTTTTTTGTTCCTTTCAGGGATTTGTAAAATTGGTTTTTAAGTAGTATGCAGAACAACACAGTTAAATAAGAACGTTTATAGTTATAATTTCTTTTTTTTTCTTTGCTTTTATTTTTACTCTCTTATTAGTGACATAGATTCAGAAACTTCCAATTGTGTATTTGTAGGCAATCCCTCCACTAATGTAGATAACAATCCCTCCAAAGACTTGGTAGAGACAAAATTCACTGCCTGAAACCAAACTGTGGAAGATCCATACCAAATGTGGCTAGTCTGGTCACAGGATCACAGTATTTCTGAGTTGGGATGGAGCCCAGTGTTCATCTAGTACAATTCATTACTCCAAAAGAATTCAAACTACAACTAAAACAACAATTGCCCATTCATCCATCCCCTGAACACCTCCAGAGATACAGAGCATTCTAAGTTGTCCCATTTAACATTGGGACAGCTATAGTTGTTAAGAAAATTTTTATAATATTAAGTCTAAACGTGCTCCTTTGTAAACCCCTCACCCATTATTCCTAATTCTGATTTACAGGATCAAACAGAATAAACGTGGCCTTTCTTTTACATCACAGTCCTTTAGATACTGGAAGTCATGTATCATAACACACAGAAATTCTCTCCCTTAAGCTAAACACACATAGACACCTAGGTTGTTTTTTTTTTTTACCTGATCCTCATATGACATGGTCTTAAGTGCCATTCTGATGTCCTCTTTTGAATGTTCTCTAGTTTATCAATGTTCTTTTGAAAATGTTGTACACAGAATTGAAGACAATCCAGGACAAAGAACAGCAGGACCATCACCTCCCTAGTCCAACACATCATAGCCCTCTTAATGCGGCCCACCATGATATTAGCATTTTGGGCCACTTTACTATGCTGTTGACTCATATCGACCTTTCAGCCATTAACCTACGTGGAAAGTTCATCCCACTCAATGGCACCTACCAAAGTTTGTGCTCCCCTGGCATAGCATTTGAGGATTCATGAGTTCTCCTCTGGTCCATGATGAGTCATCAAAGGAACAAATATAAATAAATAAATATAATATAAATAAATAAGCAAAATTAAAAAAAAAAGAATTGAACACAAAACTTCAAACTCTAAACTATTTACAGCTAGGATGCTACCTAGCTGCCTACCTAGTGAATAGGGTACTGGCCCTGGAGTCAAGAGGACCTGAGCTCAAATCTCACCTTAGACATTTAACACTTAGTAGGTGTGTGACCTTGGGCAAGTCACTTAACCCTAATTGCCCTGCCTTCCCCCCTCCAAAAAGACAAAAAAAAAGTATATCTTTAACAAAATAATAACAATCTAGATTTGGAGTCAAAGGCTCTGGATTCAGATCACAGTTTGCTATTTCCTAGTACAACTGTGGAAATGAATTTGGTGTTTTGAGATTTGCAAAGTCCTTTGTAAGTATCATTTGTACCACATTAACACTTCTATGGTACTATTGGTATTATTTCCTTCATTTTTAATATAGAGAGACAGAGAGATTTTTCAGGTGGATAAAATTATAACACCAATAGAACTGGATTTTGTGGCCTAATTAAGACAGGAATGAGGGCCATGAGGGTAGCAAAAAATGGCCTTGTCACCTTAGCTTATCTGTTATTCTGATTCTAATTCTTTCACATATGCCAGAGAGAGTGTCCAATGGTATCTTGAACTCCTGTCCTGGTACTGTGATATCTGTCTGGCAGTCAATGGTTTTAAGTTTAATTGGACTATCCAGTGAATGCTACCAGAGTCCCATAGCAGAGTAACACCTTTTGGGTATTCAAGGATTACTGTGTAGCTCCCAATGACACTTTCTGTTTTGTTGGTTTCATGATGGCTGCTGAACATGTAAACTCTGTTGGGTGTGACTCTTTACCACCAGTTTCTGGGCTACATCTCTTCAGGGCTACCAATTGGCCATCTTAATTCATTTGCTTGTGTTTGATGGTGAAAACTTCTTCCTGTTAAGGGCAAGTTTTCAATTTTTCAGCCATATCCGCCATATCCATCATACCCACTAAAACAAGCAAGACAAAAGCAGACAGAGCTTTAGCTATCTTCTGGACCAGATAGTTTTCTTAGGTAGAGTTAGACATGACCAAAATTAATATGTAAATATATTTGATCTAGACAGCAGGGTATGCTAAAGAGGCAAGGTCATTTTACCCTACCTATCTAGCATGTATAACCTACATACAGATTGGGAAAATAAGGCTCAGAGATGCCCAGCTTCTGGTGCTCAGTAAGTCCCAGAAGTTATACCTTTATATATATATATATATATTCAATATACACCTATATATAGATTCATTATAACATGCTTCTTCTCCATTACTACTTGGGTGGCCTTAGGCAAGTCACTTGACTTCTTTGAGATTCAGTTTCCTTGTCTGTAAAATGAGGAGATTGGACTCAATATTCCCCAAGTTCTGTTCCACCTGTAAATCTTTGACTCTGGAATCCAAGATGCACCATTTGTTTCTGCATCCCCTGATGATCTTCCTGGAGGGTTTTTCACACTTTGCTATCATCATTATTAATTTTTTGACAGTTGCAGGTGGTAAGAGTCTATTATTCTGATTCTCAGTTGCATCAATCACTGTGTTCCAACCCCACACCTCCAAAACATACACACAAAAATACACATGCGCATGCATTTGTGTGCACGCGCGCACACACACACACACACACCACTATTATTTGTTATAGGGGAAAAGGCAACAGTGGATCATCCAAGCTTCCAATCCAAGATCTTTCTTTTGTTCTCTGGGGAAATTATGCTGTACATATTTTTATTGACTTATTCATAAGTGAAGAAAATGAATTGTTTGAAGATTTCTGTTTGGAGTCTCCTGGCTGACATTAGGGCTCATTGACAGCATCTCCCCATGCAGTGAGAAGGGAAGAAAGTCCTTAAGGAGCTCAGGTGCTTTGGAGGTCTGTTAATTAAACTGGTTTCCTAGCATGTTCTCCACCAGGAGCACAGGATTATTTCCACTACACATCACACCCTCCAGAGGACAGCTGTCGCATGCAGGTGGAATGATTAGTGATTTTTTTCTTTTGAAAATATTCAACAGGCCCACATATATTCTGAAAGGGAAAGGTTAAGAACAGGTTCAAAAATACTGGAATTAAAGCTGAAGTCACTTATTTGGTACCTTTGACTCATCAACCCAAGCAGGTTGAGTAGTTTATTCCAATGGGAGTGAAAATTATTACACACAAAAGGTGAAGCTTTTGTTCTAAAGAGTTCAGATGGGGAGGGTAAAGATACAAAAATGGAACCAATGGATGAAAGTTATACACAAGCAGATTTGGAATCAGTATAGCAAAGAAACTTCATGACCATCAGAGACGTTTAGCAATGAAGTGGACATCACTGTAATACTACGAACACACCATTGAAGGGTCCCAACAGAGGCTGGATGACAAGTTGCTAGGGGTATCATTGAGGGATGACAGCAAGAACTGGAGGGTTAAATTAAACAGCTTCTAGACTTCCTTCTAGCTCCAAGTTAATATGACTTTTTGATGTATTTCTTTTTCCTAGATTAGCAACAAGGTGGCAAATTACGTGAACAAATCCTCTCCTCTCTCTCTCTTTGATTTCTTTCATACTTCTAACTTTCCAAAATAGTTTTCACAATTGGGTGGTTTGAGAGGTAAGGAACAAAAACCTGGCCCAGAATACCACCCATTGTGGTCTTCCTTAGTGGCTGAAGTTGACCCAACTGTGGTCAATCTTTTGGAGCAAAACATTGAAAAATCCTATTAAAATGAATATATAAAAAGAAGGAAGACGAAAATGAAGTCTAGATAAACAGGAGAGCTTTGAAAGTTAAAGGCTGAACATTTTATAGATTTGAAAAGAAAATCTAGCTGTACCTGATAGAGGCCTGCAGTTTTGTGTCCAGTCTTCTTTTTCTGTTTCATTATGTATATGGACATTCCCATTTTATGTGTTTTTTGTTAAGTTCAGAATAAAAATAAATAAAAATGCATATTTTGTTCAAGTTCTGATTTTAGCTCCCTCCCCCCCAACCAATTCCTTGTTCCCATTTCCTTCAACTCAACATCATCCAACATCCTACTCCAAAGCTACTCAGCTCTTTCTGTATGTTTTCTGGAATGACTGCTCCATAGGTAACAAACCAGTTTTCATTTTGAACCTTTTCCTTTCTCATTCTCTCTTGCATTCACTGAGTCCTTACACCCTTTTGATGACACAGCCTCACTGGCCTCTTTCCAACTCTGGTTGAGTTTTCACTCATTCTCCTTAATTCATTGGCCATGAGGGTCGTGGAGGAAAATGAGCCGAGTTACTCCTTGCTCCCTATTGGTACTCCCAAGCTCTCCCTCTATCACCACCATTTACTAACCTCTCACTCTTTGAGGTTCCTTCAATTCATATTTATCACCCAATCAAGATTCTGTTTTTTACCAACTTCCAGAATTCTCCTTCCTTCTGCAATGAATTCAATAGCTGGCTTACAGTCTTTCTCTCTTTCTAATTCCTCCTCTCTTATTAGGTTACTTCAACACACACACACACACAGGTGTGTACAGTGTGTGTGTGTGTATGTGTATATATATACACATATATACATATACACATATATACATACACATACACACACACATATATATATATATATTTCTTCAAAACCCTGTCTTTCCAGTTGCTCAACTCATTGATTTCCCATTATCTACTTCTCTGTCCCACCTCAACTATACCCAGTGGTGGTTGTGGGTCACACAACAATGATTATGCCTCAGAGGATCAAGCAAGGCAGCCTTACCCCTCACGGGAAGAGACTTCCCAAAGAGATAAAAGGACAGAGCTTATATATGTTTAAACCACAAAGAAGGAAGAAGGCTTCAGACAAAAGCAGATTGGGAGGGGATTTTCAAAGAGCTGACTGATTAGACAAGATACCTTGACCTGAGTGACCAAGCTGATTCCTGAAAGCAGGGAACCTTTGAAGTCTCCCTGAACAGATGTTGTTAGACAAGATGTTCTCATGAAAGGTCATTGAGGTGGGGAGCCTGGCAAGAAGTTCCTTTAATGAGCTAATCCTAACACAAGATGGAGAGAGTTGTGCTCAGTTTGTGATTTACATGACCACACTCTTAATCTTGTCGTCACCCACAAATGTACCATTTCCATTTGTGTGAACTATGAAATTCCTTTCTATGGTTTCCATCTGTTGTCATTATGCCTATCCCTCTATCTCTCCAAAACGATTTTTCATCCTTACCCCTGCATTGTCTATATTTTCTTCCCTTCCCCATCTTGATCCCTTGATGAACTAGTTTCAGTATATACCGTCCTATTTTTTTTTAGTTCTTTGCCACCTTATCCTGCAACCAGCCCTGTCCTGCCAAGCCTTAGCCTTGAATTACTTCCACCATCTGTTGCTTTCATTCCT
>CM053593.1:359512121-359535261 GCA_028646575.1 Pseudocheirus occidentalis
TCTCTCCAAAACGATTTTTCATCCTTACCCCTGCATTGTCTATATTTTCTTCCCTTCCCCATCTTGATCCCTTGATGAACTAGTTTCAGTATATACCGTCCTATTTTTTTTTAGTTCTTTGCCACCTTATCCTGCAACCAGCCCTGTCCTGCCAAGCCTTAGCCTTGAATTACTTCCACCATCTGTTGCTTTCATTCCTACTCGTGTGCTGCTGAATGAAACTAGAGGAAAATCACTGGAAAATTTGAGGCTATTCCCTTAGAACTCCCTCTTCTCCCACCTTCATCTCACATCATTCATATTGACATTGTTTCCTCTTTCATCTCTGTCTTATGACAAAAAGTGGCCCTTCTCCTTTCCGAGGCAAATCCTTCTATGTGCCCAAGTGATACCATCCCATCCTGTCTTCTTCAGCAGATTGTCCACTCTATTATCCCTACTCTCTCACTAATCTCCAATGTCTCATTTTCTATTGGATGATTCCTTACTGCCTACAAAAATACCCACATCTTCCCCATCCTCAGAAAACCTTCATTTGATCCATCTATCCCTGCTAGTTGTCATCTCTCGCTAGTGGCCAAATTCCTTGATAATGGCCATCTACAATGGGATGCCTCCACTCACTTTGGCCTCACTCTCTTAACTGTCTCCAGTCTGGCTTCTGACTTACTCATTCCTCTGAAATTGCTCTCTCCAAAGTTACCAATGATCTCTTCTCAGTTCTCATCCTTCCTGAGCCTTCTACAGTCTTTGACATTGTCCATCACTCTTTTTTCTGTAATACTCTCTTCTCTCTAGGTTAGTGCTCTCCCTATCTCTGACCCCTCTTAATCTCCTTCACAGAAGTCCACCCAAGAGGGGTACAAAATAGCCCAAAAGATATAGCAAAGAATTTTTAAATGGAAAGTAGAGATAATGATTCAGAATTAAAAGGGACAATGGAGGTTATTGAGTCCTTTATGAGGTTCAGAGAAATTAAATCATTTCTCCAGAGAAAAAATACAGGTAAGTGACATGGTAGTTAGTGCTCTGAGCCTAGAGTCAGAAAGACCTGAGTTCAAATATAGCTTCAGACACTTACTACATGTGTGACATTGGACAAGTAATTTAACTTCTGTCTACCTCAGTTTCCTTAACTGTAAAATAGAGATACTAATAGCCCCTAACTTATAGGAATTGTTGTGAGGCAACAGGCACTAAGGATAATATCTGGCACAGAAGAGGCACCATGTAAATGAACATTCTCTTCCCTCCCTGTCTTTTCCCACATTCAAACAGCTAAACAATAGCATCAAGAGATTAAAACAGCGCTATTTCCACAAAATCTAGCTGTCTTTACATTATAGCATATAGAAGAGAGAGACAGAGAGACATATAAACAGAGATGGAGACAGAGAGAGGGAGGGAAGGAAGGATGGGGAGACAGAGATGGAGAGGGGAAGAGAGACAGAGACAGAGACACACAGTGAGAGGGAGGGAGAGAGAGAGAGAGAGATAGAGAGAGAGAGAGAGAGAGAGAGAGAACAAGACAGACAGACAGGAGACAGAGATGGAGAGGGGAGAGACAGAGACAAAGAGACATAGACAGATGGAGACAGAGACAGACAAAGAGAGAGACAGAGAGAGATATGGATGGGGGGAGAGACAGAGACAGAGACAGACAGAGACAGAAGGAGAGGGGGTAAGAGACAAACAGAGAAACAGAGAGAGACAGACTAAGAGACAGAGACCAAAGCAGGGAGACAGAGACAGCTAGAGGAAGATACAGAAGGAGAGTGACAGAGACAGAGAGAGATTCTTAGGTTCTGTGGGAAATTAGGCAGTTAAATTCAATGGTGGTGGAGCTGTGAATTGGTTCAGAAAACAATTTGAAATTATGAAAGAAAAGTTGCAAACATATTCATACACTTTGACTCAATAATGCCATAACTGGGAATGTGTTCCAAACAGGTTCTGGACAGGAAGAAAAGACCCTACACCTAGAGGGACATTCATAGCAGAATTATTTGTGATAACAAAAAGCTGGAAACAAAATATGTGCCTAGCAATTGGCGAATGGCTGAATGTACGATGTTATATGAATGTAATGGAGTATTGCTGTGCCACAAGGAATGACAAATAGGAAGAATTCGTAGAAATGTGGAAAGATTTGTATGAAATGAGGCAGAGTAGAGAAAGCCAAAAGAACAACATACACAGTAATGGCAATAACATAAATCCAACATTGAGAGAAAACAAAATTCTGCCAAAGTACAATGGTCGCTATTGGTTTTGTGCCATCAGAGTCAAAGCATATATTCCTTCCTTTTTATTAACAATTGAAAAACTGCTTTGAGGGCAATTAGCTTTATAGAGGGAGCTATTTGGAAGGTTTGGGGGGAAGTGTCTATGTCCAAACAAAATTTATCTCTTTTTTTTTCTTTCAAATGAGCATTTGTGACCAAAGAGAGATGACTCTTCTCTCTCCTCCCGGTTGTCTAACCATTGCTTACTTTTTTTTGCTGGATCTTCACCCTTTTGTGCTGACTCTGGATTGAGAGGAGAGGTGTCTATGTCCATATCCCACCTGTGAAGGTCACTACCTGTGGAATTACAATCAAATTTCCATCTCTCAGTTTCCTCATTCATAAAATGAAAAGGTTGGAGGAAATGACCTCTTGGTGGCTCTCAGGCCCAGAGCCAGAATCTGTTACTGTCACAGCTGTCTTTGTCATCCCTAAGAATAATATCTGATATTTCCAACATACTCTAATTTGACCCTGTAGAGGGAGGCGCTACAGGTGGTATTATAGGAACAGACACAGAGGTAGAAGGGAGCCCAGAGCCATCCTCCCTTCTCTTCCTGTCCTGCTTCTGACTCTCCAAACTTCTCCACTTCTGCCCCAGCTGCCTGCTCTACCTGCCTTCTCCTCCCACTGGTGAGATCTACCTTTAACCCCCATTTGAAGAAGTACCTGGGCCATCCGTGGCTTAATTCTCTTCTAGATCTGCTCCTGACTCCCTGGACTTCTCCATCTTGTACCTGTGCAGGTACATTTCCCACACTCCCCTTTTCTTTTCCAGCTCTCCTGTATATGAGGATCTTCCCCCATAAGAATGTAAACTCCTTGAGGGTAGGGACTATCTTTTTATTTGCATTTGTATTCCCACCCCTTAGCATGGCATCTGGCACGTAGGAAGTATTTAATCATGACTTTATCTACCAATCTCAAAACACTCATTTCACAGATGAGACACATTGAGGCTGAGACAGATTAGATGACACCCTCCTCCCCCCACCGAGGGTCACAGAAATAAGAAGTATCCAAGGCAAGTTTCCAACCCAGGTATCTCCTGACTTCAAAGCTAGAGATATTATCTATCACTCAATACACCATACTGCCTCAGTGGCTGAAATTTTTAGTGACAGTCTCCTGAAGCCTTAGTAAAGTTACAATCCTTTGTCTCTATAGCATCATGCCAAATTTATCTCCTAATGCATCATTCCACCCTCTCCATGCTCCAGTGAACCCAGATTCTGCATAACATTTTCAATGAACCTTTGCTCAATCTGTTCTATGTGTCTGGAGTCTCTTCCCTTTCTCTTCTTTGCCTGATAAATGTCTTTCATTGTTGTTCAATCATTTCAGTCATGAGTGACTCTTTGTGACCCCATTTGGGGTTTTCTTGGCAAAGATACTAGAGTCATTTGCCATTTCCCTCTCCATCTCATTTGACAGATGAGGAAACTGAGGCAAACAGGGTTAAGTGACTTGCCCAGGACACACAGCTAGTAAGTGTCTTAGACCAGATTTGAACTAAGGAAGATGAGTCTTCCTAACTCCAGATCTACACTCAATCCACTGCTCCACCTAACTGCCCATAGTATATAAACCTATCATTTAAAGCCCAACTCAAATGCTACTTGCTCAAGGAAATCTCTGATTTCACCCCACCATCAGTTAGGAACTTGCCCTTCAGAAGTCACATGAATGTTGTTTTATACTTCTCAGATGCACTTATTGTATATGATATGATATGATATAGTAATTTGTGTTGGTGCCTTGCCCACCTACTGGACTGTCCAATTCTGCAGGGCAGGGACAGCGATGATATGGGTGGTATCAGGAACAACAGCACAACCACTCTTATTTAAATCCCATTGAAGACTTAAGAATAATGATAATCACAACATCAGCAATAACCAGCATCTATGTCATCTTTTAAAGTCTGCAAAGCCTTCTACATGCACCTTCCCTCATCTGTTCTTTTTATCTAAACTATCTCTTATATAGTGCCCTGCACTCAGCTCAATAAGTAGAAGGCAATGTAGCTGAGCCTAGGGCCAGGAAGATCTGAGTTCAAATCTGGCCTCAGATACTAACTAACGAGCTTTGTGACTGTGGGCAACTCACCTATTTTCCTCAGTTTCCTCATCTGTCAAACAAGTTGGGGAGGGAAAGGTCAACCACTCCAGTATCCCTGCCAAGAAAACCCCAAATGGGGTCACGCAGAATTGGATACAACTGAAATGACTCGACGCTAACAACAATGGCCCTACCTCTGATACACACCTTCTCATGGGAGGTTGGGCAAGTGCCTTAAACTTTCAGTGCCCCTGGATAATACTGCAGTTGTGGAAATTGCAATTACAAATGAGCAGGCGCCCTTCTGTATTGGTAGAGGGAATGTCCTCACAGAAAGTTTCCTAAACCAAATTCCAGATCCATGATTGCACAGAAGAAAACAGAAGGCCAGAAGGAATCGCTTATAAGCAGGATAGCTTTGAAAGTTACATGCTGAATGTATTATATATTTTAAAAGAAAATTAAGGTGCACATGATGAAGGCTCAGTTTCATAACACTTTCTTCCACTTTCCTCCTGTTTCCTCATTTTATTTAATGTTTGTTAAGTTCAGAATAAAAAATAATTTTCAAAAAAATGAATCTAATTAAAAAAAACAGGACTCAGAGGACTGGAATTTAAGAGTACCTTGAAAGACTAAGCTGCCTCATTTGGCAGTGCATTTACACATACCAGGGGACAGTAGGATAAAAAATTTTATTTCAAAGCAAAATCATAACATCTGCTTATAATTATTTGTATTTAAGGTTCATTTGTGCAGCCAGGAAAAATTATAGTAAATTATGGTAAAATTATTAAATACTTCTTGCATCAATTGATGCAATTGACATGCCTGATCTTATTAATAAGTGTTCATTAGATTTGTATTATTTCAAAAACAGGCAATGGAAGAATTGAGAAGAGACTCAAATGCCCTAGTATTCTAAATTTTAATTCTCAGGTCCCAAGTCAAAATGTCATAAAAATAGAGAATTTCAGAGCTGGAAAAGCCCTTGGATATCATTCAATTTATTTCTCAAAGAAAGAAACTGAGGCCCAGAAACATGAGGGAATATACGCCGGGGTCATAGAGCTAATAGAATTCTTCTGGCTGCCTTGTATCCTCATTAGGCTTCCTATGAGACAGATCCCATTCCTATTGGAAAATGTAGGAAGGGAGGTAGGTGTCTTTGATCAGGCAAGCAAAACACACCAACCCTAGTGTCAGCCCTTGGAAGCAAACTGTGCGAAACAAATTGTCCAGCTGGAAAACAGAGATAATCTGTTTCAATTATGCATGAGTTAGGCGAATTAGGACCCAGCCTTAAAAACCTGCCACCACTTTGATGAGTGAGCTGGTGCAGCTGCTTCCAGGGAGACACACAAAGCTTCTTCCATCACAGACATTAGGTGTGGGAGAGGGAAAGGAACCCTGGCTTCCCAGGCAGGAGGGATGTGCCCCTTCCACCTAATAGCTGTGTGGCTTAGAGCAAGTTACTTCCCCTCTCTGGTCTCAGGCTCTTTGTGAGGTTGCTAAATTAGATGGTTCCTGAAAGCACTCTCCACCCTATTTTGGTCAATGATCACCTCTCTACTGTGCTGCTATAATGGCTTGAGAATGGATCTTCTTCCTGCTTTCCCCCCATTCTAATCTAGTCTTCACATAGCTGCTAAATGAATTCCTCTGACTACATTACTCCTCTACTAAAAAAACCTTCAGTGGCTCCCCATCGCCTACTGAATTAAAACATAAAATTGTTTTGGCATCCAAAGCCCTGCAGAATTTGGATCCAGTCTACCTTACAGATACTTCTACTTCCTTACAAAAGAAAGAGCCCTGGAAACACTAGCTTTGGAAGCAGAGAACTGCCTCTAATACTATTTATGTGACCTCAGGCAAGCCACTCCACCCTCTGTGGACTCAGTTTCCTCATTTATAAGATGAGAGAGTTAGATTAGAATTCAGTGGTTCTCAACCTTCCTAATGCCACCAATCTTTAATACTTGTATGTGCATGTATCTACATGTGGGTGGACCGTCTTGGAGATGAATAGGGGAGTGGTGTCTTGGTTCCTAAAACCTTCAGTAATATGCATTTTCCGACAGTCTTAGGCAACCCTTGTGAAAGGGTCGTTCGACCTCCAAAGGGGTCACTACCCACAGGTTGAGAACTGCTGGATTAGATGGTTCCTTAGGTCCCTTCCAACTGGTCACCTGAAATCCAATGTATTCCACAGTTAACTACATTGGACAGCTCTCCCTTCCCTAAGAGAACTAGGTGAAGTGGAGAGAATTCTAGACCCTGCAGTCAGAAAGACCTAAGTTCAAATTAACTGTGTGACGCTTGGCAAGTCACCTAACTTCTCTTTGCCTCAGTTTCCTCAACTAAAATGGGTATAATAGCAGTGCCTACCTTGTAGGTTTGTAAGGATCAAATGAAATAATACTTGAAAAGAACTAGCATTCAATAGGTGCAGTATAAATGCTTAGCTCCTTTTCCTCTTCTCATTCTTATGCATCAGGAAACATAAAGGGTGAGCTAAGCCAAACCTGGAGCACAGAAAATGTCCTATAAGGTCTCAGAAAAGAAATGCTCATGAGCTAAATCAGTCAGAGAAAGTGTCATGGAGGTGTCAGAACCTTGAAGGGTTTCTAGGATTCAGGCGTCATGATCAAAACCAAGAATAATAACAACAACACTCACTCAGAGGCTGTGGATCACATATTTTGACCTGGATGAGGTCTTATAGGACAGCTAATTCAACTCCCTCATTTTTTCAATGGGGGAACTGAGGCCCAGACAAGTGACAGATTTGCCCAAGGTTTCAGAGGTAGTTCATGACAGAGACAGGGTTTAAACATAAAGCAATTGGATTCACGATGCAGGATTTTTTCCAGTGGAGCATGCCAGAAAGCCCCATGTGAAGTGTCAGTGATACATACATACATTAATTAACAAAAAGCAAAAAAAATTCATGGATACGGAGTCAGATGACCTATATTACTGTCCCCTATTCCATGTGCAATTTCAGATGTACCTTCTCTTTTCTGGACCTCAGTTTCCCCATTTGTAAATTAGGGGGTTGGGTTAGATAATATCAAAAGACTCCTCTAGATAGAGATACAAAGGAATGAGAAATGAAAAATCATTAATAACTTACTATATTCTACTGAAGTAATGCACCATAGAGAATAAAGAACTATCATTATGAGAAGACTTGACTTCCAGTTCTGCCTCTGACTCATACTAGCTGTGTGACTCTAGGTGAGTAATAGAACTTCTCTGTTTCTCTTAGCAACTCTTTAAAATTCTCAGTTGCCACAAATTCACCAACCTGCAGTGGTGAAGAGTGGTTCCTCACCTGGGAGTTATATATGCCTATGAATCGTAGGGTTAGTACCTGCCCCTAATCTTGCCATGCACTGAGTCCTGGTGATAGAAATACAAGTAAACAAGATAACTCCCTTTCAAGAGCTTACACTCTAATAGGGGAAGACAGTACATATCAGGAGTATTTCAGACAAGGAAATCAGAAAGGATGGTGAGTGGAATTGAAGTACAATTGACTAATGTGGAATGTAAATGTTGAATGGATTACTATTCTAAGATCTAGATTTGGAAAGACTAGGAGGAGGGATGGAGAGAAGGAACAGAATGTGCTAGGCATAGAAGTTGGGATGAGCGGTCTGTGAATCTTAGTCATAGACTGTTAGCACTATAGGGAAACCTTAGAATACCTCTATTTACTGGATCATAGGATGTCAGAACTGAAAGGGACCTTAAAGATCAGACCTGTAATTTTACAGATGAAGAAAGTAAGAGCCAGGGAATGAGTTGCTCAGGAGGGCAGCTATTCTTTATAACTACAGTGTGAGAGAAAAGCCATTTTATCTACAGTGATCTACCCATCTTAGGTAAGGCCAATGACCTTTCACCATTGAAAGTACATTGGATTGGCCCCTACTCTTTCACCCTTCTCCTCTCTGAAAATGGCTTTGCCTTGGATACATCATCCACCCTGGGCAATCCTACCAAACTAGAAGTTTAGTGGAAGATTGTAAGTCTTACCTATAGTGGAGCTCAGCAAAAATCAAAATGGTTAGTGACCAAAAGGTTGACTTCTAGGTGAGGAATGGAGGGCAAGGGGATGTTGCTACTCAGCAAGCATTAGCACCATGGACAGATCACTAGCTTCCAGTTCCACCTCCACTTAGCAACCTAAGCAACCTCAGTCAAGGCATTTGGCCTTTCTGAGCCTCAGTTTCCTAATCTGTAAACTGAGGTGCCTTCCAGTTCTAGATCTATCAAGCTACGATCTGAGTGAGTGGAGGGAGTTGTTCATCCAAGGGAAATTCCAAATCCTCCCTTGAGCATTGAAGCCAGTGCTACCTCAACACCCACAGCACTCCTAGGACAAGGAAGTACATAAAATACATCAAGTTCTTAATGTTCTTAGGATAAGCAAGGCACAACAATTTCAATTATAAGGTAAATGTACCAGCTTTGGGGAAAGGCTGAGCTGAGTAGAGCCCGGGTGCTTGGGTCTTTATTTCCAATTCATCTCGATTCAGCACAGAGCCTTCTAACACTTTAGCTTCAGGTAGTTCTGACTGTCCACAGGCTACATCAAGTAGTGAATAATGATCTGTAAACAATCCACCCTGAACAACTCTACTTGAGTAATCTCCTATGCAGAGGCTGCAAAGATCAGCTTCTAGAGAACCAGCCTTGGAGGCAGGAAGAACTAAGTTAAGGTCCTTTCTGTGACACTTACTAACTCTGTGACCCTGGGCAAGTCCCCTAAACTCTCAGAGCCCTAACTATTTTTTTTAACTCTGAGTTTCAGAAGAGATCTCAGTCTGCACCAGGAGACAGTTTCCTTACAGGAGATTCTTCACACCAAGGAAACCACATATGACAAACCAAACAACAATAACTCTCAGATTATATTGTTCCTCTAACTCAAACGTCTTCACTGAATTCCTATCATATAATGTGCTGTAGCTGAATTGTTTCAGTCATGTCTGACTTATTGTGACCCTGTTTGGGGGTTTTCATGGCAAGAGATACTATAGTGATTTGCCATTTTCTTCTCCAGTTCATTTGACAGATGAGAAAACTGAGGTAAATAGGGTTAAGTGCCCAGAGTCATACAACTGCTAAGTGTCTAAGGTCAGATTTGACCTTAAGAGTCTTCCTGACTCCAGGCCTGGCATTCTATGCCACCTAGTTGCCACCTGGACCTTTGTTGTTGTTAAGTCACAAATGACTCTTCATGAGGTCATTCGGGGTTTCCTTAGTGAAGATACCAGAGCAATATGTCTTCCTTCCCCAGCTTATTTTATAGATGAGGAAATTCAGGCCAACAGAGCTGAGTAATCTGCCCAGAATTACACAGCTATCAAGTGTCTGAGAAGGGATTTGAATTCACAAAGATGAAGCTTCCTGACTCCAAGACCAATTCTCTATCCACTGTAGAATCCAACTGTCTGATTGTATGACGTACAAAACTCTTAATGCTGGCATTCAAAGCCTCTGCAATCTTCCTGCAACTTTCCTTTCTGACTTTTTCCTCATACCACTCTCTTTCTGATATTAGCCATTCTCTATCCCCCACTATTATCCTGACCTCTCCTGTCTCCATGTATTTGCTCTCCTTGTCCCTCCCCTCTATCTCTCTTTATTCAAGCTCCTCTCTTTCCTCAAACCTGGATTCAGGTGACACCTGCTCCATAAAGCCTTCCAGTTAAAGTGGTCACCCTTTCCTCAAATTTCTCACAGAACTCTGCTGATTTATCTTCTACATGTCCGTTACTCTCTTGGTGTCACAGTGCCCTTTCTATATGTTATGTCCCCCACCCCACACTGGGTAGTAAACTCAGAGGATCATAGATCTGGATCTGGAACAGACCTTAGAACTGTCTAGAACATAACTTTCTCTTTATAGAGATGAGGGAACTGAGACCCAAAATAAGAAAATGAGTAATCCAAGGTCCCGCAGACAGTAAACACCAGGGAAGACTTTGAACAGCGATTCTCTAACTGAAGAGCCAGTGTTTTGCCCACTATAGTACACAGCCTCCTCTCTTTGAAAGCAAAATGTGTCTTGCATATATCATTATATACCTAGCACAGTGACTCAACACACCCAGCAGGCACTTAAGTGTTTTATAAATGAGTAAATTAAATACTTAAATATGTCCTGGAGTTTTGCTACTTAAAGGAATCTTATGGTAAAACTTTTTGTAAAAATAACGAACAGCTTAAAACTCACTTCACCAATATTTCCAATGTTCTTGTTCAGGAGTTTGCTTTAAATGAATTCTGTCTGTAAAATGACACCAAATCTTGCTTTGCTATACCCACATAATAGAAGATAAGTGCCCCCTGGAATTGCAGAAGATTCCCCTGGCCCTTATAAGGAAAGTAGTAAAGAAGGTGGAGAATTAGGCCCAGGAAGACGAAACAAAGGCTGCTAGGAGATTTGTTTCCCTGGCTCAATGTTTCTAGGAGACAGACAAGTCAGTGGAGATAGCCATGACCCCCAGGGCTCAGACAACTAGTTGCTTGAAATGTCTCTTTATCTGTCTTGCAACATAAGTCACTTTCTGCTTCTGTGTCCCAGTTTCAATCTTTCCCTCTCCAACCCTGGGAAACGGGGTCATCTATCAGTTGCTGTAAGCGGGACCACAGATCCTGCATAGGAGAAGACATAAACTGGAGAGGTCTTCCAGTCAACTCTCCATTATTCATGGGAGTGGAGGGAGATCAAGATAAGAACAAAGGAAAAAATCATTCTTTCTCTACTTTGGAAGTCAAACTTGAACATGGGAAGTCACCTAGAGACAGAGAGTTGGTCTGGGAAACTAGAACTTGACCGTGGAAAAAACATAGTAGGTATTTGATAGTGCTGCATTTCATTGAAAGGGTCATTTGATTGGGTATATGACTTTTTAAGGCCAGAAAGTCCCTTAGAAAGTGCCAAATCCAAGCCCATCATTTTGTAGTTGAAGAAACCAAATCTCAGAGAGACTTATTCAAAGACACAGAGCTAGTGCTATAAGTAGTAATGTAAATCCTTAAATCAGGATCTTCTGATGCCAACTCCAATGTTCTTTCTACTACATTATATTGGTAGCTAGGTGGCACAGAGGATAGAGCCTAGAATCAAGAAGACCTGAGTTTAAATCCAGCCTCAGATACTTACTAGCCATGTGACCCTGGGCCAGTCACTTAAACTTACGGAATACAGATTTTTTCATTAGTAAAATGGGGATTATTAGGATAAAATAAGGTAATATTTTTAAAGCATTTAGTGCAATGCCTGGCACATAGTAGGTGCTTAATAATTTTTATCTACACACACACACACACACACACACACTTTTGATTACTAGATTGGGCTACAAGAACCTGTTTTTGGTCAATTTTAGCCTTTATGTCAAAGGGGAAAAAATAGAGTTGTCCAAAAGTGAGGTGAGTTGCTTTGAGAGATACTGGATTCTGCCTCCTTCAAGGTCTTCAGGCAGAGTCTGGATAAGACTTAACTATGTCATGTTGAGAGTTTCCCCTCCTCATGTATACCTTAGATGAAGGCCCCCCCACCCCAAGCCCCAGTGCTGACATTCTGCGGTTCTATAGGAAGAGCCTCAATGAAATCATGGGCACATTGGGGTCTGGGAGTATGGGTGAATCTCACATTCTGGGAATTGGCTTCTAACCTAATAGTAATAATAAAGCACCTCCGAGAATAATTAACTCTAAAAGAGCTGAAGAAGCTGGCCAGTTCCCCATTTACTGAGGAGAGCCTTTGCTGAATCTAAACAATATGGAAGACTATTAATTATATTGAACCATCTCCTCAGATTTCCAGGCAGAAACTTAAACCTAAATTCAAATCAATTAAGCAGATCTTTATTAAGCACCTATTATGTTCCTAGCATGCTAGGTGTTGTGGAGCCCTGGGGTGGGGAGGATGGGGAGAAGAAAAAGTCTCTAAGGTGAGATAGCTTACATTCTACTGGAGGGATACATTATGCATACAGATAATTACATTCTACTGGAGGGATACATTATGCATACAGAAACAAGGTAGCACAAAGTAATTTCAAGAGGGAGAAGGAGGGGATCATCAAAAGTATGGAGTGGGTGTTGGTAATTGAGCCATGCTTTGACGGAAGGTAGGTATGACAACAGGAAGTATCGCACTCCTGAAATCCTCAAAGGAGGGTCATCCAGATTTGAGAGATGGAGAATGGGAACCCAAGCAAAGGCACATAGGGAAGAGATGGGACAGAACTGACAGCTAGGGGACCAACTTGTCTAGAACAATGACTCACAAAGAGCAAAATGACTTTAAATTTTGTGTTTGAACGTTCTAGGTGTTAAGGAATGTAGAATTGGGGCAGCTAGGTGGCACAGGGAATAGAGCACTGGCCTGGAGTCAGGATGCCCTGAGTTCAAATCCAGCCTCAAGCACTTAACGCTTAGTAGTTGTGTGACCTTGGGCAAGTCACTTAATACCAATTGCCCCGCCCTCCCCCCTCCAAAAAGACAAAAAGAAAAAAGAAATGTGGAATTACATAAGAAATGGCCCTAAATTGTTTATGTCCTTTGACCCAGAGATAGCATTTACTGGGCACGTACCCTATGAAGATTAAAGATAAGAGAAAGTTTATATACATGCATACATATGTATGCATGTATGTATGTATACATACATATGCGTGTGTGAATATTTATTCACCACAGTGCTCTTTGTGGTAGCAAAAAACAAAGCCCAAATTGGAAAACCATGCATGCCCATCAGCTGGAGAACGGTTGAACAAATTGCGGTGTGTGTGTCGTGGAATATTATGCTGCCATTAGAAGTGATGAATATGAAGAATGCAGAAAACAAAAGAAGAACGAAGTAATGAATCAATCAACAAGCATTAATTAAGCACTTTTTATATGCCAAACACTGTAAGAAACAATACACACAGTGATTAAATAACGTCAATTAAGACAACAGCAAGAGGAAACAGACGAATTGATGTGACCAGCTTTTGTCTTAAGAGGACAAATAATGAAATGTCAGTCAACAGTTAATTCCATAAGCTTTTCTTAAGCTCTTACTATGTACCAGGCACTGTGCTAAGTACTACAGCTACAAAGAAAGAAAAAAACAAAAACGTCTGCTCTTAAGGGGCTTGCATTCTAATGAGGGGGAGACTAGATGTGAATAACAATGTATGTGCAAGATGTATACAGGAGAAGTGGGAGGTAATCTCGGAAGGAAGGCACTAAACTTAATGTAATGATCAATTCTGTGGGAAGAGGTAGGGTACTACAGATTCAGGATGGTACATATACTCTTAAATGCGGTCTTTGTATCTTTTGATTTCACATACCTCATTTTCTTTGTTGTAAGGCCAAGTTCTTTGGGTGGCATAACGGGTGAGGCAGTGTATTAGAAGTCATTGTGATATAAAAACAAAAGACACAAACAAGCAAATGAAAAATAAAGATAAATTGTTAAGAGCAAATTTCCACAGAGAGACTATCTAAAAAGGAGACAAAGTAGGTCTGATAAAATCAGTTAAGTCCCAATGGGAAGAGGATTCAATTGATGGCTTTCCCAACTTCCTTATAGAGACCAACCCAAGAACACAAGCTAAGTAGGATAGTGGACAGAGCTGGGGACTGAATGAAAACAAGATACCTAGACTCTAGCCCAAACCATCCCATTTACCATCTGTGTAACCTGGGGCATGTCACACCCTCAGTCTTCGCCTCAGTTTCCTCCCCTGTAATATGAAAGATTTGGACTGGTTGATCACTTAAGTCCCTTTTCAGTCTGACATGTTGCTGGTCTGTGGCCAGTCCATATGTAAATGTATAAGGACAACCTGATGTTCCCATTTAAGCCTTTCCAAGGCATTGTTCCAGGAGTCCCAGAGAAACGTATCAATGTTTTACCTGAGGGGAGCTCTCTTTCACTGTAGCAGAGAGGGAAGCTCTGAGAGGCAGGAAAGTCAGGAACATTTGGATGAGGATGGAGGAAGACAAAGGTCTGGAGTATGGGTATAATTTGTAAAGGGGAGGGTGATAATAAGCAGTTGGAGCAGAGCACAGAAGGAAAGGAACAGCAAAGGGTTATGATCATTAATGATTAGGAACTTCTTTTTAATTGATTGATTGATGTAGTAGAAAGAACACTGGTTTTAGAATCACAAGGATTCCACTACTTATTACCTATGTTATCCTGTGCAAGTCATTTCTCTTCTCTAAGACTGTTTCTTAATTTGCAGAAAGGGAAGATTGGACTATATTGGGTTCTTCACCTTTTGGGGTTTCCTGAACCGCTTGGGCAGTCTGGAAAAGCCCACTTACACCTTCTCCAAATAAGATTTTGAGATCTATGAAATAAAAAAGCACAGAGGATTACAAAGGAAACCAATTATGTCGAAAGAATTATCAAAATACTTATTTTCCCTGGAGAAACCTATATGAACTGATGCAGAGTGAAGTAAGCAGAACCAGAGCATCATATACAATGACAGCAATATTGTATGATCATAAACTTTGAGTGACTTGGTTATTCTCAGCAATACAATGACTGGAGACAATTACAAAGGACTCATGATGAAAAAAAAATTCTATCTCCAGAGAAATACTTGGTAGAATTTGAATGCAGTTGGAAGCATACTTTTTTCACTTCCAATATTTTTTCCTTTGAGTCTATATCTTCTTCCACAGCATCATTAATATGGTAATATGTTTTGCATGATTGAACATGTATAACCTATATCTAACTGCTTACTGTCTCAGGGAAGGGGGAGGTGAGGAAGGGAGAAAATTTGGAACTCAAATTATTTTTAAAAATGAATGTTTAGGATTGTCTTTACATGTAACTGAGGAAAATATTATTTAAAATATTTACTTTTAAAATAGTTCACCAACTCCAGTTTAAGATATGCTGACTCAAAGACTATCTAAAAGCCCTTCCAGCTCTAGACATATGATGCTGAAAGTTTCTAAAGCGGAAGAGCCGTAGGGAAGAAGAGAGATGGACATTTGCCTGTTTCACTAGTTTTTCAAAGGGCAATTTAGATCATACCCATTGAATAAAGTGAAATACATGTACAGGGCATCATATCCAGAATGAGATAGATGAAGCAAATGGTTCTCAAATGTTCTTTCCAGTTCTGAGATGCTGTGATTCTATAACTAAGACTCCAGGGGAACTGTTCAGCTCCACCAAACCTTCCCTTTGTTCTCTTCTCTTCTACTTGGGGTCAGGGCACCATGGCCCAGCAGAGGGCTCCATAGGCCTGACTTTATTCCCAAGACTTAAATCTGTCAATCAAATCTCCAATTCCATGGGATAAGATTGGAAAGATGAAAAAGGATCCTTCCTTGGTGGATCCCTGCCCAAACTCAGGGCATTACATGGAGACTTTTCTCCCAACTTCTATGTGTTCTGGTCTTCACCAAGGAGCTGAAAAGAAAGAATTGGCCCCTGAGCAGGGATATAGGGTCAAAAGAGTGCTAGATGGGTTGGGATCATAGAATTATGGCTCCAGAGCTGGAAGGAACTTCAAAGGTCTTCTAGCCCAACTCCTTCTTTTGACAGATGAGTAAACTAAGACCCAGAGTTTTAAATGGCATGCCCAAGGTCACTTGGATAGTAAATGGCTGAGCCAGGATTCAGACTCGGATCCCATGACCCCAAAGTCACTACTCTTTTCTTTGCCTCCTGCATCTCCCTTCAGAAGAGAGGTACTGGAAGAATATGAAGGAACAGAGTGACCAGAGGTCAAAATGATGGCATGAAGAGGTTTAGGAGGCATTGGAAGAGAAGGAAGGGTCAGGGACTACCCAGTAGTGCCCCAGTTTCACTGAGCTGGAAAACATCCATCCCAGGACCATAGTTCTACAGCTGGAAGGGACCTCAGAAGCAGTTAAGAATAACCTTGGTTAGAGTTCTGTACATGGAATCCACAAGATCTGAGTTCAAATTGGGTTTCACTTGCTTGCTGTAAAATAAAGGAATTGGACCCACGGGCCTCTAAGATTCCTTCTGGTTCTAAATCTGATCATAGTCCAATCCTGTCATGTTAAAAACATAGAAACTGAGACCCAGGGAAGTTGTGGCTTTCCAAGTTTGTACCAGTTTAGATGTGGGTCTGGATTTGAACCCAGGCCCTCTGGTTCCAGAGTTCCCACTAGTTTAAACACTTGGTTTGAAGGACCAGCAGGTGAGTGGAGTCTGCTACTTATACCTGTCACTCTTTAATCTTTATCTCATGCTCGAATTTTGCTTTTTTATTAAACTTATAAGCTGGTTTAAAGGAATCCTGGGTCCCAGATACCTGGTAAGGTAGCATGCTACCTGTCATCCATTCTTAGGAATGTGTCCTTCATTAATCCATGGGCCCATCTCCAGGTGTACCAACCCCTCTATTAGATACAAGCTTTTAGAAATCTGTTTCAGCCCTGGCACTTCTGTGTTCCTCTTGAATGCAACAGCTATATCAAGGAGCTGCACATGCTTTTTATTACGGCTACAATACTCTTATTAATGGCCTTGTCCCAAATCCAGCGGCTCAGAAAGCCCAGGGGAGAGAACATAACAAGGCAGATTTGGAATTGCAAAGATGTCCTGGGTTGTCAAGCTTGTAATCAAGTGCTTGGGTGGTAATGATCCTGAGGAATAACAATAATTAACACGTGGATATTTTAATGCTGTTTGTTTCTTTGATTCCTGGGTCCTGCCTCACAGTAATGAAAATTGTTTTCTTTCTGATGCATAAAAATATTCCCCAGGCCCCCAGTGGGCTTACAGCTCTGTTTATTAACAATTTCTTAGCCTCCAATGTCTCAGAGAAGTACCCCGAAATTCAGCTCTCAGGTGGAGCTGAATCTTGGAACTGAATCTTCTTGGATGCAGTGTGGCCCAGGGGAAAGGGTAGAGAGGTTCTAGGTTCCATTTCCTGCTCACCCATTTACAGGCTAATTGTATGACCCTAGGCAAAGCCCATTGTCTCTCTGATCCTCAGTTTTCTCATGTGTAAAGTGGGCATAATAATGTCTGCCTCATAGGTTTGCTAAGTGTGTAGAAAGGAAGAATGACTTCCATGGCTCTTTGAAAAATGCCAAGAGCTATAGTCATGTAATGAATTGTTTTTATCCTCCATTTGGGACACCTCTTCAGAGGCAGAAGAAAAAAGTGTCTCGATATGTCAGGGAGCAAAAGCTCCAACCACAACCCAGCATGGACTGATTGGCTAGTCAGAGGTGGGGAACCTGTGGTCTCGAGGCCACATGTGACCTTCTAGGTCCTCGGGTGCAGCCTTGGACTGAGTCCAAGTTTTACAGAACAAATTCTTTTATTAAAGGAATTTGTTCTGCGAAATTGGGATTCAGTCAAAGGGCTGCACTTGGGGACTTAGAGGGCCACATGTGGCCTCAAGGTCACAGGGTCCCCAGCCCTGGGCTAGAGAATATATACATAAGTCAGGTCACTCCTGTTAGGGAAGCCCCATAACTCAGAACCAATTACAGTGAACTCTTTGAATCTGAAGCCAGACAAAACCTCCAGCAGTTGTTCTCCCAGTAGACTCTCCAAAATGGATCCACCAACTTCCCTCCTCTCATCCTCCCCCCATTGTAATATAGTAGAGCTGACAGAATACATGACATTTGAATCAGGGAACCTGGATTCAGATCCTCCCCTATTAGGTAATTATATGACCTTGGTCAAGTCATTAAATATTTCTAAACTGCTGTTTTCTCATCTATAAAATGGTGGGAGGCAGGGTGAAGAGAGGATGAGGAATGTGGTGACATAGAACCTCTGAGGCCCATTCCAATTCTAAATCTAAAACTATTCCTTATTTACTCAGTTACCATTCACCATTCCACCTTCATTTCCTATTCCTCTATAATCTTAAGGTTGGCAGTGTGGGGAGGGGAAATGAAGTTTCCCTTCTGGAAGAGACTAAAAATCCCTGACTTAACTTCTTGGTACTTAAGCATCCCACTTTGGTACAGAGAGAACTGGAGTGAAGAAAAGCAGAAAGTGAAGTTGGTCAATTTGAAACTAACCTAACCTTCTTGCTTACATTTGGAAGTTCCCAAAGAGCCCAGCCCTACTTATCCATATATGAGAGAGAGATCATACTGAAGCTGTATGCCTCATACACAGTAGCATTCAATAAATGTTTGCTGGCATTTATGATAATGGTGGTGTTGATTGCCTTGATGATAAGGATGGTGGTGATTGTGGTAGGAAGGCAAAGTCCAGGGTGCTTCCTCTTGTCTGGATGAACCCCAAGAATATCAGTCTGAATCTGACTCTGTAGTTTAATAGAGGCTAGGGGTTCTGGCTTATTTGGAGTCTAACTTTGGAAACAGTCTCATGGTCCCATGCCAAACTAGATAACTCTGGAGAAGACACAGTTCTAAACCAACATACATGTCAGTTATTCTTTCAACCACAAATGACTCAGGGCTCATCTGCATCACATATCATATGCTAGCCTGGCTCTATCACGTAATCTAGAATAACCCCAGAGTTATCCTATATATAACCACCAAATAAAACTCTGAGAACAGTAGGAAGAACACATTAGTCCTCACCTGGCAAAGCCCTGCTCCACTTCAATGACTCTCCTGGTGTCCCATGTGTTTGTGTTTCTCCATCTCCATCTTATCGTCATTGACATCCATGAGCATGTCTATTTCTAATCACTATTTCTGCAGCACCATCCACCATGTAAGATAGTATGGTACCCAGGACTTGGAAAGTTCTAGCCTCACTGGACCGTGCCCTGCTCAGAACACATCTACAGTATGATAGTCACCTCTGGTTGCTGCATTTCAGTCTGTACATTCACTGACAAGCTGAAGAAGAAATCTAGGATGGTTAGGAAGGGCCTCAGGTTCAAGCCACATGAGAATTAAAGGAAGTGGGAATCTTTTGCCTAGAGAAGAACTATATATGAAGGGCTTTTGTAGGGAAGAAAAAGGAGATGATGGGATAACAGATCTAGAGATAAAAGGAAGCTCAGAGACCATCTAGCCCAGTGGTTCTCAACCTTCCTAATGTCCCCACCCTTTAATCCCGCGTATCTGCATGTGGGCTGACCCACCTGAAGACAAACAGAGGAGCAGTGTCTCAGTTTCTGATGGCCTGAGGTGACCCCGGTGAAAGGGTTGTTTGACCCCCAAAGGGGTCATAACCCACAGGTTGAAAACCACTGATCTAGCCCAAGCCTTTTATTTTACAGATGAGGAAACTGAGTCCCAGTAAAGTTGAGTGATATGACCAAGGACACACAAGTAGTAAGCATCAAAGGCGATATTTGAACCTAGGTTCCTTGACTCTATAGTCAACATTCTTTTTCCCATACCACTTTCCTTCTCTTCTCACCACTTAGCTTGAGAAACAAGAACTTAGGACTGGTCTCAGCGCCCAGGGGCACTTAGCCTAATAGTTTGGTGGAGAGAACCACTGAAGAAAACAAGTGGAGGGAACTCCAACCAGCTGGATGGAGGAAGGGGTATTTCTCCCAAGCAGAGTTCCCCTCCCCTCTCCTCAATAAAGCCATCTCTCTGATCACCGCTTCACAAGGTTGTCTCATTTGGACTCCTGACACATTCAATATCTCTATCATACATGTGGCATTTGTCAAACAAATAATGCCTTGTGTTATTAAATACAGTATCCTGGGGAACTTGGAGCAAGTCTTTGAACCTGTCTTCGTATTAAAGTATTCTATGATATGTTCACGTATAATAACACTAACAACAATAATAATAATTACTCACATTTCGATAGACCTTTAACAAAACTACTTTCCTCATAATAAGTGTAAGATTAGAAGATCAGAGATATAAAGAATGAATAGAACCCTTTTTGCTTCTGGAGTCCAGTCTTCTGCATCTAGAAGGCACCATAGTGCACATAGTGTCAGACCTGGAACAGGTAGACTCATCAAATCTTGCCCCAGACACTTGCTAGCTGTGTGATCCTGGACAAGTCACTTAATCCTGTCTGCTTCAGTTTCCTCATCTGTAAAATAAGCTGGAGAAGGAAATGGCAAACCACCCCAGAATCTCTGCCAAGAAAACCCCAAATGGGGTCACGAAGGGTCAGACATGACTGAAAATAACACACAAAGAACATAACAACAAAGTCCAATCCCTATATTTCACAGATGGAAAAAATAAGATTAAGAGAGATTAAGCCTGAAGTTCCATAGGTAGTGAGTAGCCAAGCCAGGACTTGAACCCAACTCCTCTGGCAAGGTAACACAAGTGTTATTATCCACATTTTATAGATAAGGAAAAGAGTGGGGTGAGATTTCTTGCCCAGAGTCACACGGGCACAGGAGCATGTGCCTAACTTAGGACTTGAACTCAGATCTTCTGACTATAAACCCATTGCACACTCCATTCTGCCATCCTGCTTGTCCTGCTGTCTTTGGAGCCCCTGTAGCTCTTGAAGGCCTGAACTTCATCTTATCTATTTGGAGCTATTCCCAGCGTTCCCAGGACAGCGTTTAATACTACTCTGAAAAATGGTTTACTACCAAATTGCCTTGCTTTTTTAAACCAATCAATTCTATCTCTTCTTCTGATCTAAATTCTAAGGCTATGGAAGTCACTTGGGAAGACCAAGACATCCTTATTGCCTGGTGGGTCAAAGAAAGTCCTGAGGGAAATATATATACATACATACATTTGTGTGTGTGTAAAATATATGTGTGTATATGTATAAATTTTTATATACAAATACATATGCATATGTATACACATGTATGTGTACATGCCTATATATATGCTGATACATATAATAAGCACACAAAGTGGGGTGAGGATGGGGAAAGAAACTCAGGCTGGTTGCCCAGCAACAAAACTCCCTTCATCTACTCTTAACCCTGTTGTTGGCAGCATGAGGCTCTTGGGTAATAACACATCATCCCCTGTTCATTTGTTTGCTTTTCCACTGAGGTAACCAAGTGTAATGGAAAGAACACTGGATTTGGGGACTGAGTGTTCAATCTCTGGGCCTCAGTTTCCTCCTCCGTAAAAAAGAGGAGGTTGGACTGTTATAATATTTCTAAGGTCACATAGGACTCTAAACCCAGATTCCCAGCCTGATTAGTCACTTTAATTTAATTTCACCTGGATAAAATATGGCAGAGGGAAGGGGGAGCAGGAGCACCCAGTGTAATTTTCTCTAGGCTCAGCCCCAATGTAGAATGAGTCCTGCTTGTACAATCCCTCCCACAGTGCTAAGCGTCATAGGGTCTAGAGAGGGGGCACTTAACCTTCCTGTGTGTCATTTGGCAGTCTGGAGAAACCTATGGATATTTCTCAGAATTATGTTTTTAAATGAATGAAATAAAATATAGAGAATGACAAAACAATTGCATTGAAATAAAAATGCAATTCTTTATCCCATTAAAACTTCATAAATGCCCTGAAATTTGTCAATGGACCCCTTGGTTGGGAGGAGTATCTCTAGACCCCAGGTTTAAAAACCCTGAGATCTTAGAGGCTGTCTGATCCAACTGCCTGTACTGGCAAGATCAAGTGTGTGTGTGTGTGTGTGTGTGTGTGTGTGTGTGTGTGTGTGTGTGCATGTTCAGTCACGTCCAGCTCTTCATGACCCCATTTGGAGTTTTCTTGGCAAAGATACTGGAGTGGTTTGCCATTTCCTTCTCCAGCTCATTGGACAGATGAGGACACTGAGGCAAACAGGGTGAAGTGACTTGCCCAGGGTCACAGTTAGTAAGTGTCTGAGGCTGTATTTGAACCCATGAAGATGAAGCTTCCTGACTCTAGGCCCTGTCATCTATCCACTGCAATACCTAGCTGCCCCTAGGCAGAAAACTGAGGCTCAAAGGTGTTACGTGATTTTGCCAGATCAAAGTTGGGTTCCAGAGTCAATATTCCTCTCATCATACCATATTACCTCCCATTTATTGAATTTATTTAAATTTGCCCTTGACAGTCAGAGCTGATCTTTCATTTCAGGCACAGCAATTTCTTTTTTTTTTCCCCACCTCCCTCCATTCTGGATTCACAGCCCAAGGAGTCAGGGAGTGTCAGGGTAGGGATCTGAACCCAGGACCCCGGCCTCTAAGTCCATAGGTCTACCTTTTATTTGATACTACTGCTGTGATTACTCCATCACTCAGCACTATAGCTAAACAAATTAGTAAGGAGATTAGGCCAAACAGAAATGATAGGAAGGAACAGAAAGGACTTCTGTACTGCAGGGCAGCACTCTTTCTCGAGACCCAGCTTATCCTCAATCTACCTACTTGTTTATTTACTTGAAGATCTCAGAAGGCAGGCAGCCCAGCAAGTCAGGAAGGACAAATGAAGACAGGTGGTTAAATCGTCACCAAAAACCCACAGTCACTGTTTCTGGCTTTCCAGCAACGTGGAAATAAACCTCCTTAAATGATTTATTTTAATGATGGCAAGTCACTGGCCAGGAAAACACATAATTCTCAGCTGGCAGGTAAATGCCTGTCCTGACAGGATCAATAAAGGAACTGCAAATGTCAAAGGGACTGGCTCCCCAGGACTCCGTGTATAAGAGCTAATTTATCCCATCTCTCTTCTGGCCACTGCTGATGCCCTCCCTCTGCCAGCCTTCTTCCTCTCCTTGCTGCCCGACGCACCTTTTCATCTAAAGGTGCTAGTGGGACTCAGTTTTTTTTAATTTAGTTTTTATTTGTTTTCTTGTTTACATTATTCATTTTCATTACATTTTTGAATTACACATTTTCTCCCCGTCTTGCCCCTCCCCA
>CM053593.1:359535761-359553261 GCA_028646575.1 Pseudocheirus occidentalis
TGGGAGCTGCGGGACCTTGCTGCTTCTACACCTCCATCTTGGCTCTGCCCCGACAACTCCCAGGACTCAGTTTTAACACAGAACTCATATTGGCTAACGCTGGGCCCTCTTCATCCCAATAGCCCCAATGTTCATTTCTTGAATGCAGTAAGTCCTTTATAAATCCTTTGCCAAATTCACGGGGCAGGTGGTGTTAGAGCCGGATCTTCAAAGGAGGCCTAGAATTTCAATAAATAGGTCAATGTAAACAAGGACAGCAATGAAGTAAAGACAAACAACTCTGAAAGATTTAAGAACTTTTATCAATGTAATGACCATCCATGATTTCAGAGGACGAATCATAAGGTTCACTGTTTATCTCATGATGGAGAGATGATAGACTTGGGGTGCAAAATAAAGCAGATTTTTGGACCTGTTCAATTCATAAATTTGTTTGGTTTGACTAAGCACATTGGTTACAAGATTCTCTTTTTTCTTTTTTTTAATAGGGGTAGGGAATAGTGAGGAGAAAGTAAAGGGTTAAGATTCCCTCAAAAAGGGAGAAGATAATAGAAAGTCACAATGAATCATGTACAAGTAAAAGAGCTTTGAAAGTTATGTGTTGAATATATGTACATCTTATTTGATTTTATATACTTTTAAAAGAAAATAAAGTCTCCATAAGAATTGACAGCAAAGTGACTGAGTAAAGCAAGTTATTCCTCACTGGGTTACACTGGGCTCCTGCAACTATGATGAAATTCTGCTGTAGATTCCAGTTGCTGAACCTCTGGAGATTCTACTCACCTTTTGAAGCCCACAGGGTCATGAGCTGGTCCATACCATTCCCAATACTAATTCATCTAGGATGAGGAAAGAATAAACACAACAGAGGCCAAAAAACCACACACAAAAATAAAAACACCAGTAGCATCATGCGTTCAGAGCCATATGGAGAACAATTGGGGAGAAAAGTCAGCCAGTGATAAGGAAGCACTGCGATTCCCTGCCCTCAACCCCAACCCCAGCTACGGCTCTCCCCCAACTTGGAGGTTTATATCAACGTTTTCTGGAATTGCTACAAGAAAAGAGAGAGTAGATAACGTTCTTTAGTCATTAGAGCCTTTTGTAAGCACCCTTCTTTCTAGCTCAGCACCCATTTAAATGTCTATTCCCCAACACTGGGTTAACCAACAGGAAATAGACAATATCTCTGCATGCCTTGAAGTGGGAAAGGGCTCCTGATTATGCAAAACTGAAAGTAGGCTCAGCAAACTTCCATCTGCTTTGGCAGAAGATAGGGTATATTAGAAAAACTCAAAGGACTGAAGGACTGGGCCCTTGGGGGCCAATGCCTGATTACATAAAATTCATCCTGTCCACATCATTTCCCTTTCTTTATTTTTAAGCTTAAATAAAGTGAGAGAGATAGAGAAAGGGAAGTAGAAGCAGTCTAAGGAGGAGAAAGTGAAGGAGGAGGTAGAGAGAGCAAGAGATGGAAAAGAAGAAAGAAGAGGAGGAGGAGGAGGTGAAGGAGGAAGAAGAGGAGGAAGAAGGGGAGGAAGAGAAGGAGGAGAAGGAAAAGAGGGAGGAGGAGGAGGATCCAGAGGATACGGTGACTCACATAAATCACCTGCTTCAAAAATTTGTGACTTTCTCCATGAGGCAGCTAGGCAGCATAATGCAGAGAGTGCTTGGAAGACAACACAAGGCAGATTTTTGGTGTACTTTAAAATGCTGTCTGCAAGCTCAATATTATTTATGTTATTATCACTATTGTTACGGTCATGGTGTGAGTGGCTGCTCTGCAGCCAGGGCCCTAGGCCCTGCACCCCGAGGAGGCAGCCTGTGAGCCAATGCCCAGCTTGCTCCTCCCAGGGTGAGTTCCTCTCTGACCTGACCAGGCTGGTCCCTGGACAGCAGCAGCCGGGTCCTTTGCCAGGCCTTCCCCTTCTGTCAAGAACCACCAGCATCCATCCTCTGCTGGACTAGTCTTTGAGAAGCCAGGGTCAAGTCCCCCTTGTGGCGAGGCATCAGAGGTAACCATGAGAAAAGGAGATGAGAAATGATAGTACAAATTAGGAAGCTGCGGTTTTCCCCCTCTAATAGACATTTCATTGGAGGATATAATGGACATTATAGAATGCCTTTTTGTAACTGAGGGAGAAAGATTGTGGGCAAAGATGGATGAGATCCCTCTCATGACTGCTGTGAGAATGGAACACCAAGCTAGAAGGGTACACGGAGGTCATCTGGCCCAAACCCTTTGTTTTACAGAGAAAGAAACAAAGAAGAGACGTGCTGTGCTCAAGGTCACCCAGCTGGTAGTTGGGAAGCCCACTTGGCTTCTTCCAGCCTTCCCTTACCCTTTTAGGAAGGCAACTGAGAGGGAGGAAGGAATGACTATAGAGAAGGGCCCTGTGTGGCCACCACCACCACCCCACCTCTGCCAGGAAAAAAAAAACGCTGCTGAATTCTGTCTGTCAAACACTTATTTGGCAGTGACTTCTAAGGAAGAATATTGAACCTGAGCTTGAGTCTTGCCTGCTACTTATTCTCCATGTGGCCTTGGGCTTAACCTCCCTATTTCCTACTGTGTGGAAAAGTAAAGTTGGGTTAGGTGATCACTAAGGTCCCTTTCACATGTCTTCCCATAAAGGGGAGGAGGTGGGGGAAGAAAGAGAGTTTAAGATAACAGGCTCTTATGCAAATAATTATTTGGAACAAAGGAACAATGTTTAAAATAACCCATTGTTGGACTAAATTCAATCTACTGTTCTTTCCCAGCCTCCCCCTCACCTCTGCATTCCCTCCCTCCCCCAATACACACACACACACACACACACACACACACACACACACACACACACTTCCCACCTTGGCCTTCAGATTAATTTGTGCACAGCTCACCCCATAGCATGGTAGCATGGCGAGTGACCTTATTGGGAACAAACCTACATCTTTGTATGGGTTTGGGGACATGTATTTGGGGACTCTTTGTTTTCCAGATTAGCAAGATTCAGAAAGTGTAGTGGTACCTCAGAGCCATGTCTGATTCATTAGCAATGTTCTGGATCAGTAAGAACAAAAAGACTTTCTCAGCAGCCCAGCCATAAGGACAGGCAGGAAAAGTCAGTCATCTGGCCAACCCTCATAGACTATCAGCACAGAAAAAGCAGCTTGGGACACTGAGGCAGGAAATTTTGTTAGAACAGGGGTCATAATGAAGGGTTCACAGATCCCTAAGGACACCATGGATAGATTTCAGGAGGTCTGCAACCTTGGATGGGAAAAAAAATAACATCTTCATTATCTCTAGCCTCTACTGAAACATCATTTCCTACAAAAATTTTGAAACATTATTATGAGGAGCCCCTAAACTTCACCAGACTCCCAAAGGTATCACACACACACACACACACACACACACACACACACACACTTATAGACTACCAAGATCCCTAGACTAGGCAAAGTTAGAGTTGGGTTCCAGCCTTGGATCTGCCTGGGGGAAGTGGGACAAGCAAGATGCTAAATTTCTTTAGGCTTTGATTTTTCCCTATACTCTCTAGGATGAAATAAAAACTCCTTTGTTTGGCATTTAAAGCCTTTCATAACCTGACTCTGGTCTACCTTTAGAGATTTATTACACATTACTACTGTTCTGTGTACTCAATGCTCTAACCACACTTGCTGACTCTTACCCATAATGTTCTGTCTCTCATCTGCATGCCTTTGCCATCCTGTCCCTACAGACCATTTCCTGCGCCTGGAACATACTGCCTTCTCACCTCTACCTTGTAGAATCCCTAGATATCAAAAGGCAACTTAAGCGCTGCCTCCTCTATGTGACTTTTCCTGATCCCCTCAGCTGCAAGTACCAGAATCCATACCTTACATATTACTTTGTATCCTCTTGTGTCTGTAATGTTACACCTGGTCGGTTACCTCTCCAAATTCAGAGTAACTTCCAGGGTTAGGCAGATTTCCCTAATATTATCATTCTCAAGCCCCACAGTTTCAATCATCAATTCCTATCTCTAGTATCAGTTAACAAGTTGATTTCCTCAATAGCAATAAACCAATTAACATCAATACAAACAGTTTTTTGCAAAAGGATGTTTACTGAGAAAGTACAGCAAAGACAGAAGTGTAAACATCTTCCCACCCCCAACAGGGGCATACTCTCCTCTGAAAATAAACTCAATCTCTGGGAGCATGGTTGCTAAAAAAAACATTGCTGCCCCACCACACACACACACACACACACACACACACACACGCACACAGGCAAACTTCATATCTGGATGCACCATAGCCAATGGAGAAATCCCTCCATTATTTGTGGGATATAGTGCCCCTGCTTTGGATCAATTCTTTGCTTGGTGGAGAGGGGCGTAGCTTCGTCACTCCTAAAGACTGGTTTTGTTTACCAGATCTAATTATTCCAGGTATGTGGACTCCAGCAGTGGACCTCTGGTCATTCTTCTAGCCTTTCGGAGATTGTGTGTTTATAACTTGGTTGGTTCCATCTCTAATACTCATTCATCTAAGATCAGAAAATAATACGTACAACAGAGACAGGAAGAGAGGCAGCCTAATGCCATGGTGGTTTGGTGGGGAGAGAAGGTAGATGACCACAGCTGCCATTGCTATGACCTCTTCCCTACCTGGGCCTTTCTTCTTCCTTACTCAAAAGCTTTTAGGGAAGAGAGTTGGTCTTTTCTAACCTTTTGTAGGCATTCTTTTATGGCTCAGCAGCCCATTTAAAACCTTTATCACCACACTGTCAGACAGTAGGAAACAGAGAATAATAATAATGGCCTGCATTTATAAAGCACTTTAAAGTTTTCCAAACGCCCACATAAATATTATCTCATCTGTTCCTCTCAATCCAGGGAAGTAGGTGCTATTATAATATCCATTTTACAGATGAGGAAAACAAGTCAGACGGACATTGAGTGACTTGCCCAGAGTCATTACCCAGCTATTAAATGTTTGAGGTTCAATTCGAACTGAAGTCTTCCTGCCTCCAGGTCCAGCCATCAAGCCACTTTGCCATCTAGGTGTCTCACACAGAGAATGCCTGCAAATACTTTTAATTGGGAAAGAGAAGGACCTTCCATTATATTACACATTTTTCTGAAGCAAGTTCACATGGATTGGCACCAAAGAAATCCTACTGAGCATGCTCGAAGAACTGGACTCTGACTGGCCAGCTCCCACCCCACCCCCACCCCTTTCCTTATTATTTATATCTACGTGTTTTTCTCCCTTTTTCAAATATAAGCTACTTAAGTGTAGGGGCAGCTCCATTTGTCTTTGTATCCTCAGAGCCTAGAATTGTGTCTGGCATATTGAAGTACCTAATAAATGCTTTCTGACTGATTGATTTATTGATTAATTGATAAAATGAAAGAACTGGCCTGGATCTAGGATCTTTTTCTCAAAATTTGTATTACTTTCCCTCCTGGACCTTGGAACTGGAAGGCAACCTGGAATTTTTAATGTGGTCTTATCCAAGGATATAATAACTTTCATTAGGCAGAATATCAAAATGGAAAGAGATTTAGATGTGGAGGGGCCAAACCAGGACAAGAATCCAGTTTTACTGACTCCTACCTAGTCCACTGGTCTTTCCCCAGCACCACTCAATTGCCTGAAAGTGAGGGGTGACGGATGCTAATGAGTTTCCTCCTACAGTTCTGGCAGCTCCATCCCTTTGTGGGTGAAGCCCCACCCTTCTTAAAGCTTTGAAACCAAAAGCAGGTCTCAGCTGCTGAGAAAGATTATAGCTAAGAATGACTCCAAAGTCATCAATCCAAGGGTCAGCTATTCCTTTGGCCTCCTGAGTTAGAGAACCACATTCAAACTTCCTACTGGTTCTTATTAAAGGCACCAGATTTCTGGGGATGATTCTCTAATGAGTCTGCCCTGCCCCAAAGGTCTCCTACTACCCATATTCTCCCTGGCCTCTCAAATGCAGAGATTCTCTTGTGAATAACATGCCCCAATTCTGTCTAATGAGATCCTTGTTGGTCTGAGCCCTAGCCCACTGCTCTTCAGAAAGGTGAAAAGAAGGGGTACTCTTTACAAACGAGGAGCTCCAGTCATCACTAGACTCCCTAGAGGGTGTCTTACCCTAGGAGTAGAGAGAACTTCATTATGGCCTACTCATTTCTAGAGAATCACACCCCCAACCACAGAGCCAAAAGGGGCTAAGTATGGACTTCAGCCACTCAGTGGACTTCCAGCTCTGGCAGCCCGCAGTTGAGAAATAGGAAGGATCATTGGCAGGAATGATGGGAAGGCCTCCTTCCTTTCCTTTATCTGAGCCAGACTGCTGGCTGTACCTAGTGCCTTGTGTTCTACTTATTAGAGAAGAGGACCAAGTACTCTGATTCTGAACATGGCCTTTGCTTTAACCCTAAATATGTACCCCCACCCCCTCCCCCAGTGGTTCCTGTGAATCCTCCCTCAAATCCCACCTTTTCCTTCTTTGCCTATAGGTGTAAAAGTCAGCTCAGCTACATTCTTTCCTGTTGCCTCTAGAATGAAATTAAAATTCTCCCTGAAGTCTTCCCTGACCATTTGGTTGGACATTGTCCTCTCCATTTCCTAATCTTCAACACCTCTTAGCATCTTGACATTTGATCTCATACTGTATAGCTAACATTTATGTAGGACTTACTCCATGCTAAGTCTCACTTGAGCCTCCCAACATCATGAGTAGATGCTATTATGATCACCATTTTGCAGGTGAGGAAATTGAGGCTGTCAGAGGTTAAGTGACTTGCCCAGGGTCATGCAGCTAAGTGTCTGAGACCAGGATTGAACTTGGGTCTTCCTGACTCCAGGTGCTATGCCACCTGGTTGCCTCTATAGCTTGTAGAATATAACCTCCTTAAAGTCAGGGGCTATTTCACTTTTTATTTGTGATAATATAGAATAGGAACAAGACCTGTGTTTTCACTGGTCTGGAGCAGCAGTTCTCAAATCAAGTTCTGAGGATCCAAGATGCTTTTGTAAGGTCCATGAAGTCAAAACTATTTTCATAATAATAAGACAATTTAACTTATAATGTCATCAATATTGATAATTATACCTCACATAAAAGTTCTGGGCAGGGGGTATTCCATAATTTTTCAGGAAACTCTTCTAGTGCAATTCAGCATCTTTTCTGAAATTTATAGCCTCAGAAATTGGCCCAGAGAACTGACAGATTAAATTAAATTATTTTCTCAAGGTCACACAGTAAATATGTCAGAGGCAGGATTTGAATCCAAGTCCTCCCAGCCTTCATCAGTCCCCTTGCCACTATGTTCATGGCTCCTCGTGTAATAATTATGGTTGCTATTGATAAAACTAAAAGCATTGACATATCCCTTAAAGGTTTGAAAAGCAACTCACATGATCTTCACAGTTCCCAGAACACAGTAGTCATTTAATAAATTCTTATTAATTAGTCCTACCTGATATTTTCAGGTAAATGATAAATATTGGTTGCCCACCAAAAGTACTCATAGCATTCACTGTCTCCCTGAAACTTAACCACCCCCCTGAAATGTAGTCTTTTCTCAAGACTAGTTTATCACATGACATTGGATACATCTGCAATCATAAAAAAGAATTCTCTCTGCCCCTCCCTCATTACTTCCCTCCCTTCACATCTGTCCAGATGCCCCATTCCCTAAAGAGCCCATAGTCCAAGACCCTTAAGGAAACAGCTTAGCCCTCAGAGAGTACTACTGTTCCTTGCACCCTAGAATGGAAGTTAGCAGCAATTGGAAAGAAACTTGACACTTTAAATAGACTGGAACAGGAAGTTCTCTTCTGGCTGGTGTGAGCCTTTCTAATGTCTCTCTCCCTTGGCTCAGCCCAGCATCATTTTCCTGCCTCCTGGAGTCCCAAGCTTCTTCCCCTGATCTCTTTGGGCTTCCAAATTCATTCCTAAATCTCCTGGTGCCTCCTCATAGTTGCCCTAGAAGACCAGACTCATGACTGAGGCAAACTCTCTTCTGCTAGAAATTGTCTGGGGGAGCACAACCTGGCCTGGGCAAGAGACCTTTTGGAACTTTACAGAGGACACGGTTCCCAGGAGCCCAATTTTCCTGTTTCTTATGAACTCTGTGAGACATGCAGCAATCCCACTGGTCTATTAGAGACTCCTGCAGCTGCCCCAAGACCCTCAGTACAAATGCAATTTTCTTTTTCATTAAAGTAGATTCAGTGAGAGGGACCTAATCGATGAGAGGGTGAAAGGTATTCCACCTTGGTCTCCCTCCTCCTTGCAGTGGAACCTCGTGAGGCTGGAGACCTGGTTTCCTTTGACTCCTGGAAATCTTTGAGTAGGGGGCCGTTTTCCCTGGTAAAAAGAACACTTTTGTCCATCTCTGCCCCAGAAATCTGGAGTGAGACTGGGGAGGAGCAAGTAGAGATGACACAAAGTAGAGGGGGAAAGCAAGAAGGCAGCTTCAGGGGGTAAGACATAACAAAGAGCCTGACACAGATTATCCATCAGGATGCTTCAGGCCCTCCTTAGCTGTGTGACCCAGAGCAAACCACTCAGTAGCACTTATATGAAGCGGGGGCTCTGGAGTGGAGTTGGTAGCCAGCCATCCTAAGAAACAGCCCTCTAGCAGGCATTGTGACAGTACAACCTTAAATCTCCCCTTAAGTAGCTTTGACTCATCTGCCTGGCATTCTGTTGCCAGTCTCTTCTGCCAAATGCCAAGAATAATAATAACAGACTAATCCACTCCCAGAAAGCTCCTGTTTGTCTGCTAATGGAATCCAGAGCGAGGCCTGAATGATTCATTCAGTTGGTCAACAAACGCTTGTTAAGAGTGACCTGAGTGTCCAGCGGGGACATCTTCCTCTAAGCTGAGATTGAAGGGTTAAATGATCATTTTGGTTCACTGTAATTGGCTCCAGCCCCAACGTGAAGTTTCTGGGCCTCCTCATTGAGGTTTCTAGGTGGGAAATACAGTGTGATATGCCTCTTTCCTTATTTAGGGAATCATCATTGTGAAAAGAATCCTGAAAAAAAAAGAAAAAAGAACCCTGAATCTGAAACCAAAAGACTCAGGGTCAAGGGCTAACTCTGCTATTTCTTCATTTGGCCAAGTCACTTCATTCCTGGGCCTCTGATGTTGGGACAAGACCATTTGATTTCTAAGGTGCCTTCCACCTCTAACATTCTACGTTTCTATGATAGAAGTTGGAAGAAGGGTCTCTATCCACCTATCCATCTAAACAAGTAAAGAATGTAAATTTCTTGTGGTCTAGGATTGTTTCGGTCTTTATAACTCCAGTACCTGGCACATAGTAAGTTTTTATAATAAGATGAAAGAATTACAGATTTTCAGTTGGAAAGGACCTTAAGGGACATACAGCTAACCCACTCTTTTTTTGCTGTCTTTTCTTATGTCTTTATCTATTTTTTTCATTTAAAAAAAGATTCTTAAGAAATGCCAAAAAAGAAGAGAATTTTCCAGATACAAAGTAGAAAAGAAAAAGAGGGGATTATATATGAAAGTTCAAACTCTAAGAGTTTGTTTTTATTTTAAAATATATAATATATTCAACATGCTACTTTCAAAGCTGTCTTGTTTTTGTTTCCTTCTGAACTTTCTTCTATTCTCTTCTATGGCTTTTCAGAAATGTTTTTTAAATTTTTTTTTTAATTTTCATTTTTCTTGGACAACACTATTTCTAGCTTCACTTTCCCTTTAAAATCCTCACACCCATGAAAAATAAAAGAAACACATAATCTGTGTAGCAACCAAGCATCATCAAGGGAAATGAGTCAACATATTTACCTTGTCCAAAAACGTGTATATGTATTACTTGGCACCCTGAGTGGACCTTTGGAGATATGGGTAGCTTGCTTTATCAAGAGTTCTCTGGAGATATAGTTGGTGATTGCATTGATCACAATTCTTAAGTCTTCAACATAAGTATTCTTTACAGTGTTGTTGTTACTATATAAATTATTTTCCTGGTGCTGCTCACTTTACATTGTATCAGTTCATATAAGTCAACCCAGGTTTCTCTGAAACCATCATTTCTTTTGGAGCAATAATATTCCACTGAATTCATATGGCATAACTTGTTCTGGCATCACACAATTAGTGGGTGCCTTCTTTGTTTCCAGGTCTTTGCAACAACAAAAATGTCAGCTATAAATATCATTGCACATAATGGGCCTTTTAAAAATTAATTTCTTTGAAATATATTAGTGATGTCATTGAATCAAAGGGCGTGATGAATTCAGTGACTTTTTACAATTGTCTTATTTTCTGATGAGGTGCTGAGCCTTGAGATGGTTAAAAACTTCCCCAAAGTCACACAGGTAGTGTTGAGCAGAGGCAGAATTGCTTGTTAAATTGAATTGAATTGAACTGAGAAATAAGGCTTTACTTTCCTCTCCCTTCTCCCTTTTTCTTCTAAAGTGAATAGGGATGAGATTGTGGGGAGGAAGAAAGACCATCAAGCAAAAAATATTCTTCTACTCTGACATGCATCCTTTGGTGGAAAGGTCAACAATAGCTACTCTTGTAGGAGCCAGCAGCTGGGATCCCATTGGCTATTCTTAGGGCTTAACTCTATCTTGAATAACTAAATAGTTTGTGGGTTTCTCAGCACCCAAAAGCCCAGAAAAATCTCTCCCCACTATCTCTTTAGGACAGTTCATAGTCAGGTCCCTTCTAAACCCTTATAGAGTGTCTGAGATGGTGCCTTCCTTCTAAGAAGCATATTCAAGTTTCTCTAGAATTTGACTAGGGAAGACACTCCTGAGTACCCCTTTCAAACAAATCTCTTTAGCTAAGATGGATTCTAATGCTTCCACAGAGTATATAGCAACATGTAAGAAATCACAGTTAATAAGCATTTATAAAAAGGCTATGATGTACCAGACTCAAGAGAAGCAAATACAAAAGTAAGGGAGCCTCAAGAAGCTTACATTCTTCTGGGAAAAAGTAATATGTTAACGGTTAAGTAAATATAAAAAATATAACAGATTAGATAAGTAAATCAGTGTAAAATATAGCATGTTATCATGTGTACATAAGTAAATAAAATATAACATGTTAACAGATAACTAAATATGTACTGTATATAACATGTCAATAGAAACCTAAATATATCATGTCAACACACACATATATATTATTCATGATGCAATGAATTAACAGATAAATACATATAAAATAAATATAAAAAATAAATATAAATATAAAAATAATAAAAAATAAAAATAAATAAAACACATATAAAACAAATGTAAAGTGATTTCTGGAAGATAGAAGGAGGAATCAGGAAAGGGCTCTTGAAAGAGTGGGCACTTATGACCAGCCTTGAAGAGGGCCAAGGGTTATAAGAGGCCGACAGAGATGAGGAGGGAAAGTACTTTAGGTGGAGGGAAATTCCCATACAAAAACATAGATGTGGAAGATGGAACATGTGTGTGTGGAACTAAAGAACATTGAATAAATCCAAAAAGGATCTTCGAGGACATTTTGTCCAATCTTCTGATTATATAGAGGATAAACTGAGGACTCTGAAATAGGAAGCAATGTGTGACCCTAGGCTGGGACACTTCACCTTTTTCCTTTGTAAAATTGGAAGTCTGGAAGATTCTCAAGATCACTTACAATTCTAAATCCTATGGTGCCAGGACTGGCTGCAAATCTCTAAAGATATTTGGTCTCTTCATCTGAAGCTGCTTAACATGGAGGTCAGGGTTAGATGGTGCTGGGTCATCAAAAGTGACTTCAGTAGCTTCTTTCCTCATTTCTAGCCTCTCTCCTCCCTCCCCCATATTTTCACTTGCCTCCAAAATAGATGGGTGTGAGGAGGGAGGCAAAGCTCATAAATAGGCTCTATGTGTCACACTCCTAATACAAATGACCAAGGAAATCTTGGGCTTATGGGGCACTGCCTTTGATAGATGGGATTGTCCCAGATGTCATCTTACAGGGAGCTAAGAACCTAGATCATTGTCCTTGGGGGATTCCATATTCCTATAAATGTTACACCAGTTCCCTCACCTTTTTCACAAGGATGAGAATCACCTTCAGGGGAGCAGAACAGGCTTCCTCCATCTCATCTTTTTTTTAAGTCCCAAATGTTCTGATTGCCCAACCAAAAAGCAACATAGGAAAGTTGTTGAACTGAACAATTTATTCCTTGATTACCTTTATTCCACTTGTCACCTTCATTCTTTTGTCACCCCCTCCGCCTTTCCTTGCCCTCACTCTCCATCTCATGAAGATGATGGTCGGTGGAACACAGCCTTAGGAGTCAAAAGATATGGGCTCAAATCTGTAACAGCAAACAACCTAGCACACCCAGGATGGCCTGCTGGCACGAGTTCTTTTGATATGCTTTATAAAGGAAAGACAGCTTTAAAGGGCTTAACAATCCTACTTTATTACAGAGAAAGGAGTACAGAAAATGCAAGCAGAGAAATTAGCACAAAGACCAATAGACAGGGCTCCAGCTGTTTGAGTAAAACAATATTGCTATACACTTTATGAACATCACTGGATCCAAGGAGCATAGACACCTGAGCAGTCAGGGGGCTTTTAACAAATGGCCACTCAAAGTCTCAACCAGGAAATCAAAAGATCCTTCTCATGAGCAAATCCTCAAAGCAAAACTCCAACATTCCAGAATATATAACAAAGATTCGGCCCCTGATTGACTCAGAACCAGAAGGAATAAAACCTACTTGCCTCAGCACAGCTATGAATTATCAGGGCTCAAAGAAGATTAATCTTTCAGATGTTTACAATTTACCATGAGTCTGTGAAACTGAACTCCAAAAAGAAAACAACAAAAATCCCACTTTGCCTATGCTTACAAAATCCTAACCCGGTTTCTTTTAATTTCTGTAACCTAAGTAAATCAATTTATGTTCTTCACCTATAAAATGAGTTGAATTTAATGGTCCTTTCCAATTCAAAATTCTATGAGCTAAGAATTTTCCTGCTTTCTGTCCCATGAAGTTGTAGCCTGATCCATGTCTGGTCCTTTGTCAGAAAGGGGTGCCTCTCCCTGCCTTAGTGTGATAGAGCAGAAAGGTCATGGGGAATAAAGGCAGAAGGTCATATTATTTAATTTTGCTCTGATGCTAACTCTGTTCTAATACTAGCAAACTGTATGTACTGGACAAGTCACAATCTCTCTAGGCCTCCTATGTAAAAAGTTTTCTTCTCTGTAAAATGAAGGGATTGGACTTACACCTCTAAAAAACCTTCCCAGCTCTGATAGCCATTGGTTATATGACCATCCCAAACCAGGGCAACCTGGAGCTGCTCCTTTCCCTGTGTGTGCCCTAGAGTACATTTTTGTATTGTCCTCACTGCTGCCTAGTCAAAAGGCATTTATTAAACCTTATTAAAGTTTGTGTCAGGCATTATGCTAAGCCCTGGGAAAATAAAGAACGGGAAAAGATGGCAGAGACCCTTGGGAGCTCAGGTTATAACCGGGGAGACAAGATACAAAGAGCAATGTATATACAAGGCTAACATAGTGTAAATGGAATATCATTTTGGAGAAGGCCACTAGTAGCTGGGGGAGGAGGGACAGGGACTAGAAAAGATGCAATTTGAGTTGAGTCTTGAAGGAAGCCAGAGAAACCAGGAGGTGAGGGTAAAGTAAGGATAGCATCCAAGCTTGGCATGAGGGACAGCCAGTGAAAGCACAGTCAGGGAGATGGTGTGTCATGTTTCAGGAACATCAAGGAGACCAGTGTCACTGGCTCATAGAGTAAATTGGGGAAAGGAAGGTGTAAGAAGATTGGAAAGTTGTGGGGGATGAGACAGGTTATAAAGAGCTTTAAAAACCAGAGGATTTTGCATTTGATCCTGAAAGTCCCTGGTCATCAAAAAAATGAAGTAAAGAATGATAATACTATGATAGGTTCAGGCCTGCAAAGGATCTTCAGGTTGTCTGGTACAATCTACACAGTTTATATATTGGGTGGGTTGGGAGTTTACCAGTGTAGAGTTGGAATGGACTTCAGTCTTCTTTTTTCACAGTTAAAACCAGAGATGTTAAGTAACTAACCCAAAGCCATACAGTCAGTTAGTGACAGCCAGGAATTTCATCCCAGACCCTATGGCTCTGAATCCAGTGCTCTTCTAAGGATCAGTGCCACCCCCTGTAAAATAACCAATGCAAACCCTTCTAAAGACATGGGCCTTTATCCCTCAAATGGGGTCCTCTGATGGGAGAGATTCAGACACCATGACAGACAAGCAAGGGAAGTCATTTTGGACCTCTTTGGATCATGCCATACTGGAAGGCATTGCTTGTGATAGGTTTGGCCCAGTCCCAAGTGATTGGCAGATTCAGTGTGAAGGCTTGCAGCTGGTAGGTGCCTGGCAACAGGCAGCAGTGTGCCTGTTCCAGACAACAAGGGCCTACGAGTGGAATAGACTTGTGTGATGGAGCAGGCTGCTTTGCCAGTGGTCGAGATGTGTGTGTGTGTGTGTCTGTGTGTGTGTGTGTGTGTTTAAATCTTGGGAGTTTTTCTATTAGTTGGCTTCATTGGGGTAATTCGCATAGCTTGGAACCTCCTGAGGAATTACAAGAGCTCAAACCTCAATGCCAGACAACATCAGCAAGGGCTGGGAGGGAGAGAGGAATCCAGTTAGGAGCCAAACACAGTCCTACAATTCTAATCAACCTCATTCCACCCGCCCCACCAGCAGATGCACAGCAGCGCCTAAGCCCTTCCAACTTCCCCACCCCCTCCCTGTTGGCCTTTCTGGGCAGCACTATGTCACCTAGCTCTGGGTTGATATGAAATAATTAAGTCAGAGGAAGAAAATAAGGGTAAATCAACCATGCCTTCTGAGTGAACTACAGCATGATAAAAGCACTGAGCTTGGGTGTAAGATTGGTCTTGGCCTTAGGGTCTGCCATTTATGTGATCTCAGGCAATTCACTTTCCCTGCTTTGGCCTTAATTCCCAAAGCTCTAAGAGGAAAGGGTTAGCTTACATCAGGGGTGCTTAAACTAAGGTCCTTGGACCCCCCAATAGCTTAATGGATAGATTTTAGGGGCAACTGTGAAGTTGGATGGGAAAGAATTGCATATTTATTTTCATTAACCTTTTCCTTTGTGATCTTTTGCAATATATGTGTGTATATGTGTAAAATGCGTACATATACAGGCACAAATGTGTATACACACGTTTATATTTACATTTTGGGCAAAGTGTCTATAATCTTCCCTAGACTTCCAAAGGCATCTGAGACACAAAGAGGATAAAAATCCTTGGATTAGATGCCTCCTTTCAGTTCTAACATTCTATACCATTCTAAATGAATGAATGAAAAATTACCTCTTGTGTGCTTATTATGTAGAAGCAACTGGGTTAAATGTTGTATACACAAATAGAAAAGTGTGTCAATCCCTACTCTCAAAGGGCTCACATTCTAATAGGGGCAGACAGCCCGCAGAAAAGGTTTCAGCTGCCAGTCAGATGAAAAGGTCCCATGATCCTTAGGATACAGCAGCACAAATGATGTCTGTATATCTTTATTGTCACTTCCATTAATGAAACCATGTCATTTTCTGATGCTGACCCATTTGAGAGTGCCAAGGACTTCAGTGACAAGAGCTTTCTTTCCCATGTCTTCAGTCTTCTAAAATTTATAGTCATTCGTTCTTTTTTCTAAACCATTTCTTCAATTCCTATTGTATGCAAAGCACTGTGCTAGGCCCTAGAAAAATTAATAAGATTTGTTACTGCTCTCAGAAAGACTTAACTAGTAGAATCATAGAATGATAGACCCAAAAGAGACCCTACCAATGAGCAAGTTTAACATCCCTAATTGTATGGAGAAATCTAGTATACAAGGAAGATAAATTACTTGCCCAAGGTCATCAATCAATCCATTTCTCAGAATTGCCAATAACTGAACTGTGCTCAGAAAAGAAAACAGGCAAAAGAAATGACCCAAGAGCAAGGAAATCTCAGGACTCTGGGCTCACACTAGCCTGATCAAACACACATCAAACTGCCAAGTATTTCTGCAGTGAGTCTCTATTGTTAGAGGGAAATGACTTTGCAGAAAGAAAATTCCCTCTCTCCTGCCCCGCTTGCTGGAAGTGCAAGAGAAAAAAGGAGTATGGTGAAGAAAGAAAATGAAATCAGATCATCAATTTCCTGGCAGAAACCATAGAAGTACTCAAGTTTTCTGACTCACCATCCCAGGTGGATGTATCTGGACCAGGTGGCTGAAGCCCTCCTTCCCTACCCTATAACATCAGAGGCAATTTTCCCTTTGGAATGGCCCCAGTATCTAAAGTTATGCTGACGTGCTGGTCAGCAAGCCTGGCAGGAAGTCTCTAACGCTAGTCATACTTCTCTCCATGGATCCATGTTCTACAAGTTGAGAGAACAGAGGATAAGTAATTAGCTTTTCAAAAGACTTTAATGAGCTTTTATAGATGTCTCAGATTACCTGGCCCCTTGAGGTTAAATAATCTGGAGCAAAATGATTCTTTTTGTAGTTGTCAAGCTCAAGAGACAGCCTAAGTGGAAACAAGAGACAGTGAAAAGAATGTTGGGGTTGAAGAAATCTCGATTTCCACCCCAACTCTTCAACTGTCTAGCAACTTGTCTTTTTTCTCCTTCTCTGGACCTTAAACACACACACACACACACACACACACACACACACACACACACACACACACACACATATATATACATCTAGGGCAAGGCAAATGGTGCTATGTTTCAGGTTGCTGAAATTTAATGTCCATGAAAGTATTCCCTCATCATATTTTAGAACCAAACTTAGCACATAAGTAGCAAGAATAATGTGTTTAAAATATTAAGCTAGCAGTTGCAAGCTTTCTCCTTTGTTCTCTCAATAAAACACTACTACAAGGTCATCCCAGGTGAGTACCTGCACATCAACACCCCATTGGCTCTCCCTACCAGATTGGTCTGCTCAGCCACAGCCTCAAAGTACATCATCCCCTGGGACCCTATGTCTCAAGGTCACCTGCCCCGTACAGTTAAATTTGTCTTTAAAAGTTGATTTGAGTTTATTTGAAGTTAGTGCTGAGTATATGTATTACTTGTTTCTTCTCTAATGGTCCTCAATTTCCCCAAATGTCAAAGAAGGCAGTCGGATTCCATGACCTATAGGTTATCTTCTAGCTCTGGGTTTGAGCTGCTAAGTGACTTAAACTAGTCAGTTTCAGACTTGATCATGAGAGCCAGAGAGTCATAGAATTTTAGACCTGGAAAGAATCTTTATACCCTCCCCACTCCTTTTATAGACAAGCAAATTTCACAAGTATTTATTAAGTAACTACTATGTGCAAATTCAATAAACCTTTAAGCACTTACTGTATGTATACTCTGCCTGGCTCTAGCATACTGAAACCAAAACAAAACATTTTCTGTCCTCAACCAACTTGAAGTCTATGGAGGACATATAATATTACACAATTATGTGTAATGTGAGGTAATTTCATGAAGGGAGAC
>CM053593.1:359558261-359564626 GCA_028646575.1 Pseudocheirus occidentalis
ATGGCAGAGGGACTCAGGGCACCAAGATGCCCATAAGCATGACCAAGTTCTGTGCCTTTCAGGAGAGGCCAGAAAAGTATCTTGTCTAATTGACTCTGGTATTCAAAGGATATAGACTAAAGGACTCTTTCTCAGGTATAGACTGAGAGCTGGAAGAGACCACCGAATCCAGCCTCCTCATTTTACAGATGAGGGAACTAAGACAAACAGATCTTAAATGACTTGCCCAGGGTCACACAGCTAGTAAGTATCTGAGGCAGAATTGGAACTCATATCGTCCTGACTTCGAGTCCAATCTCTTATCTGATATACCATGTTGTCCCTCAAGCTGAAGAGGAAAATCACCAATTCTCACTTCAGGCATAACATACCCAGGTATAAAAAGTGGAATAGAGGACCTGAGAAAGAGTCCTTTAGCCCCACCCCGCATTTACCCAGGGCACATGGAGCTTCTCAAAAGAATAGGGTAATTCAGATTTCTCAGATTTCCAGCCCCAGCTATTAGATTTCATGGTCATTTTAAAAGGTGGTGGGAGATAGTACATGGGCCTGGTATATCAGGATGATGCACTAGGTAGGACCAAGGCAAGGAAAGACTATATTTCTGAGCATGCCTAGTCCCAGACTGCAAGTGCATGTTGAGATAGCAGAAACTCTAATTGCCATGAGAAGTATGTGTCAGCATTGAGGGGAGATGGAAGCCATGAGAGGAGGGGTCAATGGAGGTCCCTGTAGAGTTGCAGCCCTGTAGGCTAGCTGGCCAATCGGTAATATACCTAAGGATTGGGAGCAGCTCAGTCAGTGACAGGCAACGCCTGAGGGGGGCGAAGCCAGCTTGAAGCTTGTGGAGACCTGGGGCAGCTGGATGTACAAAGAGAACTGGGCAGCAGATACCAGCAGGCGTTTCCAAGCAAAGAAGCTAAGGCTGTCTGCACTGAAAGCTCAGACTCCCTCATTCCCAGTGTAGAGAGACTTTGTACATACCTCTGCTGTCAGAGGCGGGTGGTGAGAGGACGTCATCATCACACTCCTCTAGGAGAATGGAAGGGACTAGGGTGAGGTTGGACAGATTCAGAAACACACGCTAATAGGCTTTTTTTGTCATATTCCAACTTTTCTCTGTCCCAAATGGCTGTTGCATGAACCATCTCTTAGCTGCAGGAATTTTCTCTAGCAACCCCCCTACCTAGAACACAGTCCCTCCTCCGCTCTAACTACCAACCTCCATGGCTTCCTTTAAATCTCAACTAAAATCCCACCTTCTTCTGTAAGCCTTCTCAAACCCCTCTTAATCCCAGATCCTTCCTCTGTTAATTATTTTCTATTATATATGTGTATATATGTGTGTGTGTATACATACACACATTATATATATATATGCGTGTGTGTACATAAGTATGTATATATGTATACATATACATATACATATATATATATATCCTATATCCTATATATAGCTTGCTTAGTACCCATTTATTTACATGTCTCTCCCATTCCATTGTAAGCTCTTTGAGGGGCAGGGACTGTCTTTTGCCTCTTGCCTCCCCAGCACTTAGCTCAATGCCTGGCACAGTGTAGGGGTTTAATAAATGTTTATTGAATTTGTTTGAAGAATGCTGCTCCTTGACTGTATCTGTTATAAAGAGAGTTACTAAATCCATCCACCTGAGGTCCTTCAGATATTTTCTGATTATTGTTTTGTTTTCAAACCAAGTAGGTAGAAAAGGGAATGAGAGATATAAAATATTGTGGTTGACTTCTCATAATTTGAACCCAGGATCCAGAAGGGTCCAGAGCTAATTGGAATATGATCTACAAGAATAATTCACCTTGTACATTGCTACAAACTACACAAAATACCTGCCTGGAATGGGTAGCACATACATCATTGTGAGCATTTTACAGAAGTGAAAACTGATGCTGAGAAAGGGGAGGTGATTGCCCAAGGTTGTGTGGTCAGTAAGTGTCAGAACCTGGTGCCTTTGGTTCCAACTCCATTGTTCATTTTAGTATACCAAACTGGTTCTCTATAAATCAAGAGACCTGGGGAGTGAACCTTGAGAAAAGGTCAGCAGAAGGGAAAGGAATAAAAAGGATGAAAGAGGTTCAGGGAGAAGACCAGGATGTGCCAGAGAGAAAGGACAGAAGAGAAGGGAATCCTCTAAAGTCTGACTCCAATAAGACATTTTTTTCCTTTTATGTTCTCTGACCTTCTTGTGGATCTTGACCCTAGATACTCCAAACCCATCCACCTGCCTTCACATAGGTGTTCCCCCATGCCTGGAATGCTTTTCCTCCTCACCTCTGATTCTTGGAATTCCCGGTTTCCTTCAAAGCTGAGCTCAAACAGAACCTCCTGCAGGAGACCTTTCCTGGGCTTTATTCACCTCCAAGAACTCACAGCTGGTAATGCCTCCACTGCGCAAATGAACTCTGGTTTATTTTATACATACTTGCATACACACATGTGCACGCGTGCACACACACACAAAACACCACACACACACACACACATACATATACACATATGAGAGATATCTAGTCTCAAGGCCAACAAGACCTGTGTTTAACTTCCACTACCAACACATACTGACTTTATCATCCTGGGCAAATCACTTAATTGAAGAGAAGGTACTAAACTGCATTGGTAGAGAATGGTTCCTCACCCAAGAGTTTCTAATAGCAAGAAAATCATTAGTGTAGTCTTTATATATAAATAGGTATGTGAGTTTGTATGTGTGTGTGTGTGTGTGTGTGTGTGTGTGTATGGAAAGATAGAGGGGAAGGAAGGAAGGAAGGAAAAAAGGAATCAAGGAAGGAAGGAAGGAAGGAAGGAAGGAGATAATATCAATTTATCTATCTCCATGTATATCTATCATCATCTATTTATCTCTTTCCATTCATCTAAGAGCAGTTAGGTGGAACAGTAGAGCAGTGGGCCTGAAGCCAGGAAGATCCGAGTTTAAATTTGACCTAAAACATTTACTAGCTGTGTGACCCTGAGCAAGTCGCTTAACCCTGTTTTCCTTGGTTTCCTCATCTGTAAAATGAGCTGGAGAAGGAAATGGCAGACCACTTCACTATCTTTGCCAATAAAATACCAAATGGGATCACAAAGTGTTTGACACAACTGAAAAACGACTCAACAAAATCCATCTCTATCTATCTATCATCAATATCCATATCTATTTCCTCATCTCCAATCATCTATACCTACCTATCATTTATTACCTTGTTTATCTCCATCCATCTAGATCTACCTATCATCTCTACCCATATATATTTATTTATTTCCATCCATCTGTTTCTATGGATCCATCAATCTATCAGCCTACTATCTTTCCAAATATTATGTAAGCTCATTGAGGGCAAGGACGATTTCTTTCTCATCTTTGTATCTCTAGTGCCTAACGGTACAAGTGTTTAAGAAATTCTTGTTAACTGATGGATGAAATAATAGGATGAAGAAAAGAGAAATGAAAAAAGAGAATGGAAAGAGATTAGAAAGGGAGGGGGAATGGATGAATTACAAAGAGGAAGAGGAAACTAAGGCAACTGGGCCTAAAAGGGAAAAATAAAATGTACCAGAACCATCCATGCCCATTCTGAGCCCCATCTTCCTCAACTATAGAATTATGGAGTTAGACTAAATGAGCTCCAGGCTCTCCCCCAGCCCTAAGTCCTTTGATCCTATAAGGAAAGTTTCCAAGGACCTATTGCCCTGAAAGTCTATCTCAGGTTCTATCTCAGCTTGCCAAGCTCATTGGTCAGTGGTAGATGTCAGATGGGGCAAGATAACCAAGTGGGTGGGTGGTGTTTGTTGTTCATTGCTGGTCCTTTTTGAGGTGTTTATTGTTAATCATCCATTCTTGAAAAGGACCAATGTCATCATAAGGATGATGTCTTGACTTGGGTGTGAATTGGGTTTAAGTGAAGCAGAGCTGAGCAGCCATCAGCCTCACTCTCTCCTTCAGAGTCCAGTTGGTGGATATGAGGTCACTGAGGAGCAAAGGGGAAGGACAGACCCTTTGGCAACATAGCTCAGAGGAGGAAAGATATTAAAGCACAAAGAACACTGAATCAGGGATACTGGATTCAGATCCAACCTCAGATGATTACCAGGTCACCCAAGTGACCTTGACCATGGAAGTTCATTTCCTTGGACCTCCAGCTCCAGTTCTATGATCCAACAAACTGCTTAACACTCTGGCAACCCACAAAACACACACACACACACACACACAGTGCTTTTCACATGCTATTTCCAGCCTCTGTGAGACAATCCTTGTTTCCAAGACCTGATCTGTGTGTATTTACGCCACAGATGTGCTTGTTTAATGAAGTAATCAGACAGTAGATTATCAGACTTGTTTATGCTTCTGTAACTGCTAATTTGGGAAACTGGGTCTGCCTGGAGCCCTAAAAGCAAGCTGGAATTCAGAGGAGGCTCAGTTGTCTGTGGCCAGAGAATCCCTTCAAATGCAACACTCACCCAGATAAGGCTGGAACAAGACCGTTTGGCTATGTCTACATAGCCAAAGGGATGTAGAGGGCTACAGTGACATCCAGATAATTTAGGTCACTTTAAAATACAATAAAATAAAATAAAAAACGAACAAAAGCACCACTGTCCCTGTCTTCTGACCTGTATAAGCCATATATTTAGAGGTAAAAAGGGATTGGCTTTCCATGTGGGGAATACAGTGGGTCATCCATGACTGAGGAGGATTAGAAGGCAGGTGTTTAGATGAATTTGGGAGGGATTTGGATAGAATATGAGGAATTTTATGTTCAAAAGGATTAATCATTGCAATGAATGACTGTACCACCTATTCTAATGATGTCAACATCATCTACCTGAAGGCAGGAAGTAAGGCAGATCCCTTGAGTTTTTTCTGGTTATAGGTTTCTGATTTCCCCCCAGCCCCAATTTCAAGTCCACTTTGTAGCTCAACACTGAACCATTATCATTTGCTTAGTTCCTTTCTCTTGAGATTTGTGAAAGCTCAGAGGCAGAAGAGATCTCAGAAATCATCCAATCTAACTCAAAACATTTTTTAAAATTGTATTTCACACACACACACATATGCAAACGAGCATTTCCAAGTACAAAATAGAGGAGAAAAAAAGGATTCGATAGGAAACCAATCTCTACTATATTCAGCTTGCTTTTTAAAGATAGATAGATGAAGACATATTGATAATAAATTCAGCATGTTATTTTCACAGCTGTCCTGCTTCTCTGTGTTTTGTGAACCTCCTAATCCATAACTTCAAAGGAATCCCCTGTATAACATCTCTAATAAGCAGACGTTCAGTCACTACTAGAAGACTCCCAGTTATGGGGACCTCTTTACCTGTCAAGACTGCCTATCTCACTTTTGGATAGTTTTAATGGTTAATAAGTTTCTCTTTATATCAAGCCTAAATCAGGTTTCCTGAAACTTCCACCTATCACTCCCAGCTAGATGTCAGGGGCCAAGCAGAACAGATCTAATCTCTTTTCCATCTGACGGCCCTTCAAATACTTGATGACAGCTATCATGTTCCCCTAAAGTTATCTCTTCTCAAGGCTAAATATCTCTAGTTCCTTGAAACCAATCCTCAGAAAATTCCTTTTAAAATAGACTTTCAAAGGGCAAAGTAGACCATAGTACAAGGACCCAGAAAAGTAGAGCCTCAGGCATCCAGAGACTTGGGCTCCAATTTTGTTTCTGCTCATCACTTCCTGAGTGTATTATGTCTGTTTTATAGTGTTAACTCATTAAATACTCAAGATATGGTGAATGGACAATGAGGAGACCTGCCTTGCTAGATTGGAAACTGAAGAGTTATAGAAATTATTGGAGAGTTGTGTTTGTCCTTCATTTTCAAAGAGAACTATGGTATCAGGGAAATGATAACATGACTTGCAGTTGACTTGGATTTAAATGACAGAGGGCTGTGCAAGGTCACCAGTCTCACTTTCTCCTCCAGAGCTATCTTGGTCCAGTTACCAGATATTCATCAGGATGACTGGAGACAACCCAGGATGCAATTGGAGACCCTGGTCTTTTAGGCTAAGGCCTTTTCAGGTATTTACTTAGAGTGAGGTAATGCCCAATCAGTAAATAGGTCTCTTTAAGAAGTGAGTCAAATGGTGGCTGTTTTAATTAGAAAAAAAAATCAAGCTGGGAGGGGAAGATTCTCAAGGTTGCTGTTCCAAAGAGAAACAGTTGCTATTGACATTCACTCTAAACCAAGAAGGCCCAAAATATAGCCATTAAGTGAAGCTTGGGCAGGGACCTATTGTGGTGCAATGTATGAGCTTCAGAATGAACTGGGTTTAAGGTTTTGTGAAGGAAAGAAAGAAAGAAAGAAAGAAA